>JAVCKU010000031.1:3341648-3351767 GCA_032273985.1 Hypsolebias coamazonicus
TACTTTTACTAGAGTACATTTTTGTCTGTTTATTTGTACTTTTACTTAAGTACAATGTTTGAGTACTTTCTCCACCAGTGGCCAAGAGTGGGGCAAACGAACGTGGAGGCAGATGTGCTTTATCTTCTCCACCTACGTTTTGATGTGGGATTTGATCCAGCGACCTTCTGATCACCTTCTCTATCCTCTGCTCCACCACTTCACCTCCATTTTAAGTTTCTAAAAAAAATTAATGCAGTTCTAAATCTGCCTCTCGTTTGAGCCTACCATCCTGTATTACCTTGGCTCATGTACTCAGTCACGATGTAGATGGGCTCCTCAGACACAACGGCGTACAACTGGACCAGCTTCTCGTGCCTCAGTTTCTTCATGACCTGTGCTTCCTGGAGGAAGGCCTCTGGAGACATGGTGCCAGGCTTTAAGGTTTTGATGGCTACCCGTGTTGTACCGTTCCATGTGCCTGTCACAAACCAGACAGAAACGAGCTGTCAGTAAAACCACCTGCTCATTTGAGGACGATGCGTCATCACATATTAAAACTGTCAACTCTGCACAGGATTTAACATTGTGTTGCACTTTATTAAGAAAATGAATGGCTTTCAAAAATCTAAATATGAAGAATGGAAAACTCTTACCCATCCAGACTTCTCCAAAGCAGCCCTGTCCCAGTTTAACGTCCAAGCGAAGGGATTCTCGCGGAATTTCCCAGGCGTCCCTGGCCAGCCCCTGGGTCTGAGGTTTGGCCACTGGACACACATCTGTTAGTGCATGACACAGCCCATCAGAGTGCTCTGAAAGAGGGAAGGCAAGGCAAAGTGAAGAAGCATTTTAGGGACAGCAGTGTTCTTAAAGGTCATAGCCATCAGCACCACCTCACTACTCACTGCGGTAGTGGAAGACTAGTTGTTGTAGGCTGGTGAACTGGGTGCGGGAGGTGATGTAGAAACCACCACTATCCAGCTTCCTAATCTTGTAATGTTTGACATTGAGGCCTTTGGTGTTATCATAATCCAGCACGGACAAGCAGTACGCCCCTGTGAGTGAGACAAAACAACAGATGGAGATATTTTGGATGTTTTAGTGTCTCTGAGCCACTTTGACAGCTGTTCTATGGACTTAACTAGCAGCTGTGCCTTGGATCTTTAACTACCCAGCCTTTCATCCAGAGACCAGTTTGATTGCAGTTTTGTCAATTTGTTCAAAAAAGCTGCCTTTTTTTTTTTTGGTAGACATGAAAAAAAAAATCTATAACCTTGAGGTCAAGGAAATGTCCTTGGGGAAAAATGTCATGAGGTCAAAAAAAGATGTGAGGATATTTGTGTAGATTTGGAAAAACAGCTGCAGCAACACAAGACCCTAACATGTTTACTCTAAGCTGGGATGTCTGTCAGCTAAAAACCACCCATAACTTTAGTTTGACTAATTTGGTTTGTCTGGTTTGATGGTTCTATTTGGTGTTACTAAGGCTCAAAATAAACAATAAAATAAAATAAAATAAAATAAAAAAAAGAGAAAGCAACACATTTTTAAAATATAATTTCATTAAAGTCTGCTCACTTTAACCTTGAACCTCTTGTTCATCTACAGTAATCACATAATAATGAAAAATAATCAGGTGTGCTGGAGATCTTTAGACCTTTTAATTCTAGATTCACCCAGCTGGTCATTCAAACTCACATTTACTCCCCAATTACATAATTTTACTTTTACCAATCTACACCAAGATGAGGACATTCATCAAGCTTTAAACGCACTTCACCTATTATATGGACCTCCACCTACCTCCAACTACTGTTGCTGGTTTTCTGGAAATTATAACTGATCATTTGCAGGGAATAAATAAATCTTACAATTAAATTGTGGGTCAAAGTCTCTAGGAAGTGAATCTAAAGGACTGAACGGTGTTGCTAAATCTAAGCTCTACAGTGAGGCCTTTTAAGAGTGACAGAAAAAAAAATCTATCATCTGATCTGCAGGTTTGTCTATTGATAACTTCCCTTCCACTGTTGGGGAAAAATAAATCTAGACCAGGAAAGTTGCACTTTCTAATTTACCACAGTCTTTTTAGCATAGTGTTCCTCTTATCATTTTAAACCCTGTTCAAATCCAAAAGTGCTTTAAATAAAATCTCTGCTGGGGTCAAAATGAATACAATTACAACAATTAGGCCGACTCATTGTGTTTCTGATCACGTAGGACAAAAGAACAGTGCAAAAAGCCTCTAACAAAAGCTGAAACAACCGAGGTGGGTCAAATAGCTGATTTACAGGACTGCCTCAACATGTAAGCAGCATGCTCCTGCTCATTTATGACACATTATTAACTGAACATTTGACAGCGAGTACAGAACGCACCCAGAGGCAAGATATCTTCAGCAGGGCTCCTCCTACTCTCCCCGATTTGACCCCTTTCCTTCTTTTCTTTGATTTGTCCCTTAACGATTCTTACATCCCTTCATGTTTTTTCTGCCACTCTTCTTGTGTGTGTGTGTGTGTGTCTGTGTGTGTGTACTAAGACTTCTAGCCAGAGGGGAGAACCAGCACCCTACAAGGCTGACCTAGTTCTGGGTGAGTGATTCACCCTGATCCATTCATAAGTCCAACCCACTCCTCGAAAAAAAAAAAAAAAACAACCCGTTAAAGAATCCATCTACATCACACAGACTCGGTGCGACTGCACATTTTTAGGAGGTGAACTCTACAATTCGCCCAGAGAACTTTTTTTTTTTGTGTGGGTGTGTGTGTGTGTGTGTGTGTGTGTAAAAGCTAACACACTACTTAATTACAAGGTTCTTCCTCTTTTAAATGATGTCCCTTAAGATTTACCCATTAAAACGTAACTCACATTTACAGGAGAGTGAAGACTCCAGAGACACAACGACATCCTCTAACTTATTATTATATATTTTTTTACACTTTCAATGCATTAAAAACAAAGGAATCTAAGTTTTAATTAACATTTGTAGCTAGAATACTTAAAGGCCGCTGGTACATTTTACATCAACATGCAGCGCCTGAAAAAAACACGATATATTGCTGCTAAATAATTATGCTTGATGATTATACACTGCTAACAAGATCCTCCGTCTGCCTGCATGGACAGAACTCTGCGGACCTGTTTGGTTCAGCGGGGGAATCTTGGATGTTCTCTGTCTGCTGGACCCAGTTCTGGAGGGCAGTCAGGGAGGCAGCTGCTGCATTCCTTATTATCATCAAGCTGCTGAAGGGACCTGCTAACAAGACCACACTGCTAACAGTACCATGGTGCCAACGGGACCATCCTGCTAAGAGAACCTCAATGTCACCAGAACCACTCCGCCAATAGGACCATGCTGCTGTAGATTTATTTCTTTTTCACTTCTGGCGCCTTGTTTTTGCATTTTTGTTGCATGCTTTGAATACACCATAGTTTATGTTAGTTATAGTTTATGTTAGTGTTTGCATTAAGCGTGTAAATTATTGCCAAACCGAACCTATGAGAATCGTGCTGCTGTTGTTCGGTGCATTGTTTTGCACTATTAGTGATTGGCATATATCTTAGATCTTTTAGCGTACCGTTTGGCATTAGTTTAGCAAATATCTTAGTTTATATCTTAGATCCTTATTTACTGTTTCTTTTTACACTTTACATTTTTGCTAGTGTTGGATGTTACTGGGACCCTGTGTGCACAATTTTGTTCCACCTCATGTACCACATGCAATGTTAATGACAATAAAGCTCTTTGAATCTTGAGAAAGTCCTTTTGTCTTAGATAAACTTACATAATGTGTCAATTCCAGAATACAAAATGAAAGCATTTTAGCAAGCAATCATCTGTCAATAATACACCAATATCTGACATAGGAAGATCCCAATTGCACTCTTAGGGAGAGATAACGGCAGTGTCGTTCAGCAAGTTTGTGCCGCTGTCTGGACCAAAGGTCATGGCTGTGTTTTCTCTAGTGGAGGAAGTGGACAAAGACTATTTGGAGACTGGCACTAATCTGGTTAGTGCGGTCTCCACCCTCTCTTCTGTGTTTTTGTTTTCCTGTCACCACTGCTGCCACATTGGTTTGGTCCAAAGAGTGACCAATGGGCCTTATATTGTAAAGGCTTTTCTCTTCCTGTGACGTAACCGTTTGTATTCAAAGTCACACAAATACTTTAATACTTTGAATTGTATAAATTCATCACATAAGAAAGTCATGACATTTTTTGATTAAATAATAAAAAAAAAAAAATATTTAATTGGCATTATTGCCACAGTTTGGTTTATACAAAACTTCTATTTTTGTTAGAATGACAAATGGTTTGACTTGCTCCAATGATGACCTCGTGAGAACACAGGCTTTTAGGTAGAAGGAAAACAAATACGTCATTCTATGGATTTTTTTTTCCTTTCACTGTTTTTACTCTGTCAGTGGGAGTTTATCCTTCTCTGTCTGAATGCATACTGCCAGGTTGTGTTTCTGTCATCTCCTCTACTCCCTGTGAGTCCTGCGTAAGGGGAAGGTTGTATATTATGGTGCATTTCCTGTTTTAAAGAGGATGCCTGGGTCATGGGTGTCAAATCAGGGAATGCCATTAGAGGAGATGTTAGAAGACTGCACTGTTTTTCTAAAGTGATGTTTTCAGCATTTTTATAACAGTATTTACCTAACTACAAGAGAAGTTAGCAAGGTGAAATAGATGCGTACTACAGTGGTACCATTTACTGTGAGAAAATCATTGATAAGCTTGACGTCTTCACATAAGAAGGAATGAAAGTATGTAAAACAAATTACCGTATTTTATGCCATACACGTCGCACCACCTGATAAGTTGCATCAGTCCAAATATGTCTTTTAAAGTGGAAAAAATCATAAACATGTCACTTTGCCGTATACGTCGCATCTATTATGCGCCACCGCTGACGCGTTGTGTTTGTTACGTGTCACTGCTGACAACGGTGTTGTGCCAAATATCGGTTGGCTGCCAAATGGCGGCATGGGAGCGTTCACGGAAGGACTTCAGCAAGAATTTTAACAAGATTAAGTCTTAAAAATAATTATTTGTTTGCTCAGAATTATAGCAAAGATGTGTCTCAGTTTAACTTTTCCTTAATAATATGCGCTTTGATGGTCAAATCAGCTGTATTTCAAAAGCCGATACGCGAAATAGGCGGAAGGAGGAACGCTGCACATTTCTTTGAAATTTAACAAGATAAGCACCTAAAATAGTTAATTGTTTGCTTGACATTATAGCAAAGGTGTGTCTCAGTTGAACTTTTATTTAATAAATGCACTTCAATGATCAAATCAGCTTCATTTTGCTGGGACGGCACAGCGAAATGAATCTGATTTGATGGTTGCTCCAGGCAAGCTGGATGAAGGTGGCAGGCTATGGCAAGCTGATTGTGTCGTTAGTAGCCACTTTTAACTATTACATGACACATTGGCATGCCATACTACTCGAGTGACATCTAGCAGCTAAAAATGGTAGTGTTCAATATTTTCAGTCAGAATGAATGAAAACGGTCATATCACAGCCAAAAATCGGTTTGTCAATATGGGGGAAAAAAATCCATAAATATGTCACTTCATCATAGAAGTCACAGGGCATGCAAATTATGCAAAAAAAAAAAACATGACTTGTAGGCCTAAAAATACGGAAAATTTTATTTTTCCTCAAAAAACATCATGATTTAAACACAAATATTCATATAAATAGGAACTATTATACATTTAGATCAGTGATCTGAAACATTTTAATTTCTGCTGCACAAAATCACAGTGATGGACACTTGTGAGCATTAATTATAGCTGATTGAAGTGCACAAGCTTTACCAGAAAGTCAATTAAACAAGAACACACTGAGATCACAAACAGTCTTTACAACTATTACTTTTTAATGCATAACAGCTGTTTTTTTTTTTTTTTGCATAATAGCTGTTTTTGCTTCCTTAAACAATTAGGGCAAAAATGTAACAGTTGCAACCATTTTTAGTTTTTAACACTTTTTCTGAACGTTCTCACAGGACTCTCACGTTCAGTGTTTCATGACTCAAGGTGGGGTCATGACCTGAACTTTTGTAACCAAAGACCAAGAATACCAAGTCTTGCTTCTTTACACCCATTAAAGCTCCACTTCTTGTTTGTAACCAGTTTCTAATCTCAAACCAGTTTTTGGTTTTGTAAGTTTTGCTCGACTAATATTGGTCTAGAACAAATTTTACATCAAGGTCCACATGAGGCAGGCTGGCTAACAAAGCCAAATAAAACATTGTTGCAGAATATACTAAAAGGATGTTTAAACAAAACTAAACAGATGTCAAAACATGAGATGCACTAAAATAAAGGCACAGTTGAAGTCATACCAGACTGCTTTAACCTCCAGATGTCCTTGAAGGCCAGTATTTACAGATTACACATCAGGACTGGTCAAACATTAGAAAGTGTGGCGTATGTCAAATGCACATTTTAAAATAGAAAATCTGTGATTATGTGCAGAGGCAGAAAATCTTTTGTATAAATGTTATATTTAAATTTAGTATTGAAACCTATGAGAAAAAAACATCATGTTTAACCCACAAAGCATAATCAGTGTTTTAATCTTTAACTGTAAGTACATTTTAAATATAAATCCCTGGAATTGTTGCAAAACACTTACAGACAAATACTACTGGAGAGAGACCGATACTTGTGGTGTCTGTGTTTTTCTCACTTCAGAAACATAACATAAAACTGGCTGGGCACTTGGTGAGTTCCTTTAAATTACAAGGTCAGTTTAAGCCAGAGCTGGGCATTTTATGGTCGTGTGTAGCTGGATTCCAGGTCGGATTGTCCTGAATTCCTGCTGTAGATTTTTTTTCAGAGACAGCCAGCGTTTTGAAGAGATTACACGCCACAAATGTTGTTTAAAAAAAGAAAAAGTGAGGAAAACCTCTCCGGTTGTCTGTTTGCTGTGTTGGCAGCAGACGTGGTTGGCAGTGCCAAAATAAGAGCAGGAGAACAAGGTTGACAGGGAGTCACAATCCGTTTTGTGGGGTAGAGAGTGACAGAGCAGAAAAACATTATGATAAACACCATTCACCAAACAACGGGATGTAAAATAAAAGAAATAGACCCCAAAAAACCTGAACAAATGAAGCAGAAGAGATGCTGTGAAATATGATGAAAAGCAGAAACAGACGAACTGTTTTCACAGTCATGGTCTGTTTTTTTGTCCATGTTGCTAGGACACAACAGCTATGTGGCGAGGTGACAGAGAGTGAAAGCCTTAGTGATGTACAGTGCTTTCTCTTCTTTTTTCCACCAGTTCACCCAGCCAACTCTGTGACTTCCAAATATTAGACAAAATGATATAGTCATCAAGATGACCGGTATGTTTGATGATCCTGTGTTAGAGTCCAACTGTGTGAATGTTTATGAAGCATTCACACTATTGTGATCCATTTTTATTCCGTACGTTTTTTGGCATGATTCTTGTCCCGCAGTTTTCAAGCTATTTCAACACATCTTATATCAAATGTTCAGCTCTTTCAGGATAATTCTGCTTATTTCAGCAGTTTTTTTCAGCTGTTTTGTGCTCTTTTCAGATTATTTCTGCTAACTACAACATTTTAGTGTTTCTAACTTTGTTCTGCTAATATTACCTTGTTATGCTCCTTTGAGCTTATTTCTGCAAGTTTCAGCTTTTTTCTACTATTTTCAGCTACTATTGAGCAGTTTTATGCTAATTTAATCTTATTCAACTAATTCCACTTTTTTGCACTCATTTTTTTTTTCAGACTAATTGAGCAAAAAGTGCTCTCTCCACTTCATTTTGGTAATTTACACTTCTTTCTGTATTTGTAGCTACATTTCAGCTGGTGTTTTTTCTGATTTCAGCTTTTTTCAGATAATTTTGGCTTTTTTGTGCTAATTTCTGCTTCTTTAACCCTAATTGGGACAACACATATTCTTTCTGCCTTGATCTGTTAATTTAAGCTTGTTCTACCTTTTCAGCTATCTTTTTAGTATTTTTACCTAATTTCAGCTGTTATCAGATAAATTCAAGTTCATGATATTTTCTGCATTTTTCAGACTAATTTCCTTATGTTAATTTCAGCTTGTTATGCTCCTTTCAGCTTAATTATGCTAGTTTCTGCAATTTCAGCTAATATTTAGCTCTTTTATGCTAATTTAGCTTTTTCAGCCAATCCCCGCCCCTCCTTTATTTATTTATTTATTTATTTTTATTATTATTATTTTAGCAAATTTCAGCTATGTCCTTCCTTCTGGCAGTTTAAGCTTCTTTCTGCCTTTCTGCTACTTTTCAGACATTTTTTTGGTGCTAATTTCAGCATGTTTTTTTTTTTTTTAGATACTTTTAAACATATTCTAACAAATGTGTTCTTTCAGCTTTCCTCTGCTTATTTACCGTAGGTTTGTTCTTCCATTTAATCTATATTTCAGCATGCCTTAGTTAATTTCAGCTGCTTTTCAGCAGGTTCTTCAGCAATAAGCATTCACACTGCATTTTTGCAGGAAATGCAATTTCTCTAGTTTAGGATTTGTGTTTTACATCTGTAAAATGGTAATATGCGTGCAAGTCATTTTATGTTGAAACTGTGATGAAAACATGCAGATTAATATGATGATTAGCAAAAGTTGTTGTTTGTCTTATTCTTACTTTAAGCTTAAAAAATGGCAACAATGCAAAAAGAAAGCTTTCAGTTGCATCAGGGTTTGAACGACAGTCGTGCATGACACACAGCTGATGCTGATGCTCGTATAACAAACATGGAGCTGGTTTTACTTGTGAAAGGAACTTCTATGAACCAATTGTAGATTTTTCCTTTGTTTTGCATAAGCATCAGTTTTAAACATGTCTTCTGACCATACTTCATAAAGAAACAGTTCACGTTTCTTGGCTTAGGGTTCCCTTGCTTTCCTCTTTTCTCAATTTCTCCAAATTCTGTCCTGCCCCCACTTCACTGTCTAACTCAGTTCATTCTTGTTTGGACTTTTGTTTGTCATTGTTAGCTTCTTTTTGTTCCCAGGCTTTATTTATCTATTGTTCGCGGTTTTGGCCTCTGACCACCATTCAGCTAGTTTCTGATGAGCATTGTGCTATTACAGGACAAAGAAAAGCCACGATAAACAAGAGCAGCACTCCCCCGACTTTACAACCTCTATGAGAATAGAACGCTTCTTAAAGATGATTTTATCCCCCCATCTCTCTCTTTAAATTTTGTTAATTTCTTCCATCTGATTCCTGTCTGGGATGGGCAAGTTGCTTGTAACCGAGCATGAATAAATGCTCATTGCTGGATTAAGGAGTAACTGGACTTTATTTGGTTCAGAAGTTTTGTTTTTTAATTTCTCATCAGAAGGTCTATTTCATGTGGGAAAATAAAGTAGCATGTTTGTTTTTTTGTTTGTTTTTGACTGTTTACATGTATTAGGTATATGTTAGAATAAAAATAATCTGTTGGTATAGTAAACTTTCAGAGTACATGCACACAGACATGTCCCCTGAGACAAACGCTGCTCTGACACATTCATCTGTGATGAAAGGCATCTGCTGAGAGGAACAAAGGGAACGCGTCCAGTGTAAGTGTTCATAAGCTGGGTCTGCTTTGTCAACTCTCGCTGTGTCATGTGTTGGCACATGTTAGTTTTGTTTTAATTGGTTACAAATGTGGGGCACTTAGTTGGACCACTGTGTTTTTCGAATTCACCATCATGATTTCAATGCTGCAGCTTTTCTCCTCATCCTATTGGTGTTTTTGATGCACACTTTTATGATGTTGCTGCTGGTGGACCCCAAAAAGACAATGCATCATAGTATTAAACAGAAACAGTTTGCAGACCAGTAGGTCGGACATGTAAACTTCCACTCCTGGCAGGAACCAGAGAAGCTGGCTTGTTATGTCCCCTAACATAGTTGCTGCTTTATCTCTTAGTTTTGTTTTTTTTTAAGTATTATTTATTGATCTTTTTTAATACTGCATTTTATTATTATTATTTTTTATCTGATGTGTTTTTATCTTATTGTTTGTATGAATGAAAGTTACAGATCACCATATAATCTCCTTTGGGATCAATAAAGTATCTATCTATCTATCTATCTATCTATCTATCTATCTATCTATCTATCTATCTATCTATCTATCTA
>JAVCKU010000031.1:3437685-3449902 GCA_032273985.1 Hypsolebias coamazonicus
CCTGCCCTGATGGGACACTTGCAGCTGGATACACAATGGATTCCTGGGGGCAGTGGAAGATTGTGTGTCTGTCCATAGTGTCGGTCGAGGATGATGAAGATGTGTTCATACGGTAATTGGATTTATGACAACAGAACTTCTGCTTTTTGGAGTGGGTGGTTACCTGGCATATCGACAAATTCAAAAAACGTTGGCAGCTGTTCTGGCCATTGCGAAGCTGGCTGGTCTGTGTGAGGGAATGTGCCGTGCTGTGAACACTCAGACTCAAATGCTGTGTGAGCTGAACCATAAGCTGGACATGATTCTTGATGAGAATCGCAGGCTACTTGCAGCTCCTGAATCTCGCTGGTGGAAAGGAATTGATCTTGGAGAAGTTATAAACTTGGCTCGGTGGAATTTAGCACAAATTTGGCTGTTTGGAGTGGCCATTGAGATGTACCAATGAGACTGTAAAGGCAGACCATAGGCAGCCTATCTGCTGTCTATCCCAAATTCTCCTGGATGTTATGTGAACAAGATGCTCTGATCCCACTACCCATTCCCTTCCCCAAGATCATCTGTGACCTGTGTCAGAGCTCTACTGAGGCCGGCTGATAAACATTGCATCATCACTTTCATGGACTACGGCAGGGGGTGGGGTCTATCTGGAACAGTGTTCACAAACTTACTTACAAACACACACATGCATACACTCACTCAGACAGCTATAAACACACTCCCCTCATCAAAGTGCATGCGCAGTCATCCAAGTACAAAATCTATTAATGGTCGATGAGGTCATCTGGACACTCCCCTCAAGTCACCGCCTTCACTGGCCTCCCTCCTTTTCTTCCTCCGGTGCTGTAACCCAGGTTGGATGCGAGGCACCAGGTGGCTGTGACGCTCTCTTGAGAAGCCTGTGCTGGGAGCCCTCCCCCCTCACCCCACATGCATATGTCTGATGTCATCTTTATCTTGCATTTTTGGCAACTTTCACACCGTGTCCTGTTAGGGACACAGTGTGAGATATGATAAAAAAGAAAAAAAACTCCCCTTTCCTCGTGTTCCGTTTTCCTTATCGAACGAAAAAGGCAGCACTTCTCATGAGGCTGCAGCCTCAGGCACCCCGTCTACCTATGATGTTTGCTTGTTTGTGTTTCTTTGGATGAGCTGTATTGAAATTAAATTTTGTTGTGCTTCTGTGCAATGACAATAAAGGCTGATTCTGATTCTTTATTCTCGTAATATTATGACTTTATTCTGGTAATTAAATTTTTTTTTTGTTTTGTTTTTTTGGCGTAGCCCTAATACTCCGTCGCACACATATTAGAAATGGAAGCCAAACTTTCGAATAATCTGTCCCCTAACATTAGGCAGGCCACTTCTCTTCCTGTTTTTAAATTGCTGCTAAAACATCATCTGTTTTATCTGGCATTTCACACAGTGCGATTTGATTTAGTATTTTTTTTTTGTTCTGTGTTTCTATGTTATTATTTGTTGTTTTAATAAATTTTCGGTACTATCATTATTTTTATTTTTTACCATTAAATTACTCTAATTGATTTTTGTTAAGCACTTTGGTAACAGTTTCAGTTTTAAATGTGCTTCATAAATAAAGTTGACTTGACTTGAATAGATTAGTGCTCAAGTCACAAAGATGCTCAAATTCACATGTAACATTTTTTTAACAAGTCCAACATTTTATGTTCCTACCTCATCTCAAACCTAAGATCATTTTATTATTATTATTATTAGTCAACACATTTTTGTTTCAAGTGTTTTTTTCCCCCCCTAGTGTTCTGACTCATTACTTGGGATTTAATGAACACATATTTACAAGTCTTCTGACATGCCTGACAAGTCACTTGGCAACATTTCTTCATTCTTATAGACAAAATATTCAGAATCCACCGGGCTGGGCAGGGAGTGTCAGTACCCAAATCATCAGGACTACCTAAAGATTGTCTACTGGGGTTCAGGCCCACATTGTTTCCCTTCAGAAATCATTTCAGTGTTTTTTTTTTTTTTAAGCCACTCCCTTTTGTGCATTGGTTATTATCTTGTTGGAAAAATGTGGGTCAAAGTCTGAGAATTTGAGCACACTGACGAAAGTGTTTGCTCAAGATTGCTACATACTTTTCTACATGCACCTCTCCCTCTACTATGAAAAGTATTCCTGCAGCAACATATGAACACAAAATAATGTTAGGACCTGGTTTCTTTTATAGATTATATAAGAATTGTAAATTTAGCTAAACCAGACTACTGTATTTGCTTTTCACAGTCTAAAAACACTGAAGAACTTTCAGTGGGTGTCACAGGCCTGGAGGGTGGGAAAGCCTTGTTCATAGAAGTACCGGTACCATTTAGTGACCCAAGGCCTGTTAGGACTTCAACAGACCAAAGATTTGTTACAGATGAATTAAGATTGATTGATTAGTTAAGATATAAGATTGATTAGTTGACTAAACAGATTAAAAGTGCTTGTTAATGCTTCACAGTTTTATCAACTATATAATTTTGGAGGCTGTTGTAAATTTAGACGGTTTCAATGCTATAATAAAAATCTTTGTTTATCTCTACAGATCCAAGTCCTGATGAGAGTCAGTTAGGTCTTCTGAAGAGGACTTCTCTGAGTAATGTTGTGGGCAATGTATTTTTACTTGTTGTAGATAGCTTTTAAATGACCTCAGTCTGGAGAAAAACAGGCAAATTCCAATCAGATCAGTAAGCTAACTTAAAGCCTGCCTGTCATCTTAAAAGAGCCTCCATCTCAGAAATGTCATAGCAGTTCATAAATCCCTCTTTCATAAATGTTTACACCGTAGTCAATTCCCCATTGCATGGCTATTTATATGGAATTATGTATATTTCCATGTGTAAAAAGCACCAGCAGCTATCCATTGCTCCCTCTAGAAACACATTTGGCAGGAATACTAGACTATTTCTGTCAGAGTAACCATGCAATGCTAAACTGACAGAAATGGAAATGTTTACCAAACACTGGCTGCATGAATTAGAGATTTGAGATTAGAGTTGCTTTTAGACAGGAGCACACTTAGGTCTTGGAACCACTCAAACTAGTTAGCTCATCAATCCGATCAGATTTAAACTCCATTTCTCCAAATCAAGGTCGTTCAAAGAGCTATTCACACCAGTTCAGTTTGTTCAAAACTTTCCCACAAAATGAGACGAACAAACACTGAACTATCCCAATACCCCTCAGTGTCAGAACAAAAAGTATGAATACTAATTGCAGCATTATGATTTGTATGTTGCTATTATTGTTAATATATTAACAAAAGTCCTCCAAAAATTAGATTTTTGTTTTGCATTTTGAGCACAGTGTGTCTATAATGAATATAAAACAAGATAAACATTGAAAAACTTGACTAAGTTCCATTGGCACTGCTTCATTTGTTTGGTTAAAATATTACTAAGATTATTTGTTAATAAAAATAAAACATATTTCATCATTTCCATTAAAGAACCACCATGTTTCTGTCTTGAATTGCTGCAGAAATCCAAAAGGCCTATCCTATAGGAGACAGCAAGTTTGTTCACCAGCCTGTACTTCACTAAGAAATGGTAGCTGCTGTTAAAAGAGGAAACAAAAGAACTAAATGAAATAGAAAGAAGGACACGTCTATTTGTTTTAAAACTAAGGAAGAGAAGATTATTGAGGGTCATCTTGTTGCAGAGAGTACCATGTCAGCATTGGATCAATTAGAATTAAGACAGTAGCTTATTTAGTGTTCACCGAGGCTTTACATGCCGATTGTTGATGAGAACAAGCGCCGATCAGTTGGCAGTGAAAAAACCCTCAGAAAGCAATACCACATCTGCAGAGGCAGCAGAAAGAAAACAGCAAAGACATAAAGATAAGGGCAGAGGAATGCATGACAAAAAGATTTAGAGCTCAATAACTTTTGCTCGTTTGTCAGATGCATTCCTCGTCTTCCCTTCTCAAGATTTTAGAGTTTAAGAAACTCATTATAAGGCACAAACAATTTGTCTGTGGCAAAGCATGAATCTTCTGGTAAACAATATAAAATGCTTGTGCAGCAAAGGAAATAACGCCCACACAAGTTGACAGTACCCAAGTTCTGACAGGCAAACACTATGTTAAAATGGGAAAAAAAAGAGATGGTTTGGGACTTTTCCTGTCCAGGTTTGGGTTTAAATCACCAACCAGTGAGTAATCCAAGTTTTGATACTGGGAAAACAGGAAGGAGAAATAGAAAAGAAGGTAGTCCTACAAGAATAGAACAATGACTGTAATGCTAAAAAAATGCAGGCATCCTACTGTTCTATTCTGAGCTTAGATTGTGGAAAGTGTTCCAGTTTTCTGCAGCTTAATAATAGAGAAATACACATTGGGAAATAACTACAGTTGAACTATGCGTTTAGTTGTTGCTTGCTGATTAAGGTTTTAAGGAACTAACTTGCACAAATTTCACAAGAACAATATTTTTATGTGAAATGCTGTTTTTTTATATTTTATTTAATCTGCTTTTTTTAATTCCATTGACCAAATCTAAACAAAAATGCTTAGAGTGTGTCATGACAGAAGGAATTCGGAGCTGAAGAGTGTGAAAACTGGCAGATGTGTGCAACCAACCTTCGACAGCCCTCTTGAAGAACACCTTGCAACTGCCGCAGGTTACCACACCATAGTGGCATCCCGAGGCCTCGTCCGAGCACACCAAACAGACCTTATGGCTCTGCCCACTGGGTTTGGACTGGCTTGACACCACAGTGCTGCTGGGCTCTCCTGTCCTGGTTGACGAGCTGGAATATATACAAAAAGTAGAGGGGAAGGGAAAAGGGGGAGAGAAACGTTAAGAGTTTGATTTGCATGAAAATGTTTAGCAAACGCTCAACAGAGGCCTGGTATAAAAGGTAAAAGGTTTTTTTTTGTACTGTTGCTAGGACACAAAAATGTTCTGATACATCTGGCATCCAACTGAAATAAATCTGAATAAAAGTCATATTTGTATGTTCTTTGCACATTTAAGTATTTTTCTATGGCAAAATGTCACTGGGACAGGAACTCGACTATTTACAGCAACAAAGGTGAAATAAAGGATTATACTACTTTGCAACATAAACAAAAAGAAAGTGATTGGCTAAAAATAATTTACAAACAGCAGTGGGTTTATTTTTGATGAGCTTACAGATCGCCTCTTCATTGATACGAAAGCAAATAAGCCAAAAAGAATTAAGCTTGTCAGCTTTTTGTGCAGCAGCTAAGCTCTAAATCTCAGACCAAGCCTGCAATTGTGCTATAATCTGAATTAAACCATGCCTAAACCTTTTTAAGATAATTGTGTACACACACATGCAAGTGTCATTTTTCTTTCTCGTGCTTGAATAAAACCCCACAGTACATCGCTTTACCATTCACAGGTACCAATTTGCAGCTGTGATGTGGAGGAAGTGACAGCGTTTAAACCAGGAGTATCTCTGCAGTGACAGCTCGGTAATCCACAACAGGATTTAGACTGTTTAACAGGTTTAGTCATCTCTCCTTTGTTTGTTTTGGAAGCATACTGGTTGGCATGTGTGCTGGAATTAAGCAAAATACCATATTGCTAAGCTTGATAATGATTTTAAACTTCAGGTACTACTAAGATAAAGACAAAGCTTGCAGCATTGTTTAGCTCAATTCATTTTTTCAACTCTTCACATTTTAAACTGCAGCTCATAAACATGACATACGAATGGACCATGTGTGGAAAAGACTAAAAGAGAGAAAAAAAAAATTTGACCGACTCAATCAGGAACTGACCCCAATTCTATTTTCAAGCAGGCGCAACCTAACTCACGGTCATTGGAAAGATGACACCTGCTAATGAAAACATGACTAGAACCAAGCAGAGCAGCAGTGGTGGATCTTGGAACAAGTCCAGCTAAGATGTTTATCTTTATCCTAACACAGTCAGTCTAGATCAGTCCCAGTACAGTAAGGGAGACTCCACTTTATGATATTCTGAATGCAGTTTGGTTTTTGGCAGTCTCTAACAAAGAAATATAAGCACACTGTTTTGCAGATGGCCTACACAGAGGGGGGACGGGAACAGTGGGGGGACGGAAATCAGGGACTTTGTTCCCAGATTATGAAAAATACCAAGGCCCATCATATTAATGAAATGGCGTTTAACAAAAAGGTGCATTTATTGCTCATGCTAAAGTACGGGAACTAGAATTATTATTATTATTTTTTTTTACAAATTGGGTTTTCTTTCATTTAAATGCTAAAGGGTTAAATCAGAGGTGGGTAATGTATGGCCCGAGGGCCATAAGTGGCCCTTGGACAATTCTATCCAGCCCTCAATTTTCTTACTTGAAAACAAAACAAAAAAAGTTTATGAAAACCTGCATTTTATCAATGAAGCTTAATAAATTAAACATTTTTGGACAATTACATCAAAAACGTTTGGATTAAGAAATGCCAAAAACATTTTCCTGAAGTTGTTGTTTCCAGAACTAGACTGGACCTTAAAGACTAAAAAGACTGTAAAAAGCAAGTGTATGGTTTTTTTTTTTTTTTTTTCATTTTTAACATATTTAAGCTAACAAATATATTGTCTCAAGAGCCAGTTTACAAAGGATGTCATACTCAGAGTATTGAGACTTTTTTTTTTTAATCAAGCATGCTAACTTCGCTACAACAAGATAAAGCTGGAAATAAGTGTTCCAGATTATCTGTCTTAAAGCAAAATCCATTTACGAATTCTCTATGTGGCTTTTCGATTGTTTTAAATACCTTGATTTGGCCCTCGGGGAAAAAATGTTGCCCACCCCTGGTTTAAAATGTATCAGCAAGTGAACCCAAGAAAAGCAGCTGATACTTCAGGAGGGAAGTGTTACACACTTAAC
Organism: Hypsolebias coamazonicus; assembly: GCA_032273985.1. Taxonomy (NCBI): domain Eukaryota; kingdom Metazoa; phylum Chordata; class Actinopteri; order Cyprinodontiformes; family Rivulidae; genus Hypsolebias; species Hypsolebias coamazonicus. The sequence goes on from JAVCKU010000031.1 coordinate 3,444,547, forward strand.
TCTTAATCCAGCAGTTGCGTGACTCAGAACCTCAATGACTAAATACTGCTCGCTAATATTACTGTATTCAATTTGAAAGAATATTACTTCCATACAAAACTTACCATAAACAATGTAAATTAGTATATCTGTTCGCCACAACTTTAAACTACCTGATTATTATTGTGCAAGTCACAACTAGCTAACTGGGGCATTGAGTAGTGAGTGACCTTTGGCTTGTGGGAGTTATGGAATGGGGCCTCCTTGGATTGGACCGGTCTTACGGATGGTTGATTGCATTCAAAGCTGAGCGTTGAAGAATGGACCAGTGAATGGGCTCCTCTTTATGGCATTTTTCCTCACCTGATCACAAACAGAACTTCTAGCAGTCAGGGAAAAATATTATTGGTGTTATTCACAAAGGTTTCTGTGTTGTGGCTAATCTGTGTGATACAATGCAACTTCACAATGCAAGCTTTTTACCAGCCTGCCAGTAATAATTAGCTGATTACCCACAGCTTATTAGCTGCCATGACAAGGCGTAGCCTCATTCCTTCAGCCCTTATAATGGTCTGCGCACACTGTGGTTGGACGTTATCTGCAACAGTACCACACAGCAAAGTCTTGTTGATGCATTTTGATATGTTCTGGTTCTAATTTTGGTTTATTGGTCTGGCAGTTGTAGAGTATTTATAGAAAGTATCCTCCTCTGACATCTGCCACAAGGAGCACACTAAACTGCCATGCCCTCTTATTTATTTTTCTTGCATTATTGACAACTTGAAGCACTTTCTGTCAGATTAAACTGAAGATTTTGCAAGCACCCATGACTGGGAAGGTGTTTGATCTGTGATAACTCCCTGTGGTTGAATCAAAGGAAGTGGGGATTTGCTAGCGATCAAGCGAAGCAAGTGTAGAAAACTTCACTGCATTTGTTGTCGTTCATGTTGAATGGTTTGTCCTAGTTTTGGTTGTCATGTTTTATTCCGATGTTTGGCATTTTGAAGTGCATTGAGGGCTAAAAATAATACAAGTTACATAATTCCAACATGCCCTCCTCTGACATGACTAAAGTGGATATATAAAAAATGACCACAGAATGAGTTGAATTAAACATTAAACACACACTCCTTCACCTTACTGAGACGTTACATTTGGCTCTGAACCATCAACTTTATTTAGGCTGTTCTATTTCCTTCCACGTTGCATTCAGTGTGTTTTCATTGGTATCACATAGACAAATGTCACAAAAACCTAATGAGACGAGGTGCTTCCAAGTAAACTCCCCCACTGTACTTTTACCCACAAACGTCTCTCTGTACATTTGCTCACAAAACGTGAAATAAAACCAACAGTGCCTCATTTGGACATTTTTATTTCTTGGCCAATAGGTTGGATTTAAAGCGAGAACATAAACACAATGTCTTAATGTGCTTTCTCCGTGTCATATTACATGACGATGAGTGGGAAAAGCCAGAGGAGGCTTAATGGCAGTCTCCAAACACACTTTCCCCAGAAACTATGGCGAGAGCATCTGAACTGGGCTGACCTGCAGTGTCACTGGGAAATCATTTACTGTAGCAATTACCACATGGGAACAGACGCAAGCCAAGATTTTTTTTCAATAAGATCAAAGCTTTAATTAACATGTGGGAATGGAAAGTATGAGGAAGGCCTCGGGAGAGTGACATTTGTTCATTCAGAATGTGTATAAAATTCTCACAAGGGATTGACAAAGTAAATAGTTTTTTTTTTTTAATCACGTAAACAACAGCTGCAGTTTACATTGTTCAAGTGAATATTTTGTATAGATCCCAACTTTACTAAAAATTTAAAAACGGTATATTTTGCAAAAATTTTATTAACATTATATAAATATAATAAAACATTGCATTGATGATCTATTTGTTGGACACATCATGGCTGCTTGTGAACAAACTTGCTTTGAAAAGCTGTTATTTTTTTTGTTTTTTATGCATCATAACGTCATCTTTTTCTAATGCAATGTCAAAAATGATATAAAGTATGCCAAGTTTGAAATTCTGGTTACAAGACAGGACAGTGGTGAGACCAGCTATATTGTGTGGTCTGGAGACAGTGGCACTGACAACAAGGCAGGAGAAAGAACTGGAAGTGGCAGAAATTAAGATGTTGAGGTTCTCCTAGGAGTGATAAGAATGGATGATTATGAATGAGATCATTACAGGTGCAGCACAGGTTGAACAACTGGGAGATAAAGTTAGAGAGGACAGACTGCAATGGTTTTGGACATGTCCAGAGGAGGGACAGTGGGTATATTGGTGAAAGGATGTTAGAAACGCAGCTGCCAGGAAAAAGACAAAGAGGAGACAAATGGGTGTAGTTATAAGCTATGTTTAAATGCGCAAAATTCTTTGACCGGATTGAAATGTTTTCAGATTAAATAATCCATATGTATAGTTTACATGGACACAATCTGTTCATGACAAGTGTTTACATGCAGCGGCTTTGATTCTGAACAGATGTACTGACATGCGCAGAGTGGTAAACTCTCCTTTAAAAAAAAAAAAAAAAAACACTGAAGAAGTTCTACTTCCGGTTTACTTCCAGGGTGAACGTAAACAAACCTGAGCACCCAAAATGGACCCGCGACAGGTTTTAATGACAGTGGAGACGTTACTGCACTCCCTGACTGAGCTACAGATAATACAGATCATTTTGAGCTCTTTCAAAGTTGCTAGTAGAAACGTTGTCGCTCATTGACCAGTTTTACTTCCCCGACACACATTAGCATTAGCCAGGCGGAAATGACAGGTCGCACATGTGCAGTCAGGTCAGTTGTTTCACAACAGGAAAAAAAAATGAACAGATTAAGCGCTTACATGCACATCGTTCAGATTAAGGATCGGCGTACACCACCCGTCTCGTTCAGATTACAAATTATTTCGGATCGAGCTGAATAAAAAAAATAATCAGAATGGGGCGTTTACATGACATTTTTATTCTGAATGGCCGTTTAATCTGATTACTTATGTCCATGTAAACATAATAAGAAGACATGGAGGTAGTGGGGACAGAGTGAGATTGAGGAGGATGGCTCGCTGTGGCGACCCCTGAAGAGGGAAAAGCCAAAAGAAGAAGAAGTTTAAAATTCTGGTGTTGGGATAACCATAGCCAAACAAAATTAGGAGTAAACAAATTTGACCGAGGTTAAAGTAGCTGAGAAACAACTGAGGCTAAAATATTTGCGCTCTCCTTGAATTCAGACCAACAAACGTCAGCACATTGTATTTATATAGCAGTAGCATGCTAATGTATTTCTCAACCAGTTGTGCGTCGTCTCAAAACGACCTTTTATTTAAATTGTTTAATTGATCCTTTAGACAAATCAAGACACTGCAAAGGGGAATGGAAATGTTAAAATTTACCAACTTATAATAGCTTATTACCATAAATTTAGTAGATTGTGCAACCATATTGTTCGTTTTCTTTCCTGCCTTCATTCTGTCCTCAATCATATCAGTGTTTCTTAACAAATCTCCAACTTTTCCCTTTTCTTTTTCCGTAAACTCATTCCCCTTTTAGTCCTTCCTCTTATCCCGCCTCTTCTGCAAAGGTTATATAATATCTGTATTACTGCTGCAGCAGCTGCAGACGCCTCCTGTCCCCACCCCCACTCAGCCTCTTGGACCAATCTACTGTCGCTGCTGGCAGAGAGCACAGAGGAGGTCAGGCGAGTCATAAGATTATCCGACTCACCTACCCGCAGATAAGAGTGTGTATGACACTAATAGGAAGTGTGCGTGTGAGCGCGTGTGCGTGCATGCTTGTCTGCATTTGCCGATTTGGATTTACCAAGTGTTGACTTCGAATGCTAAAAGAGAATCACAGAAACAAAACTGACATCACAAACCCTATCGCAATTGTGTAACAGCTCGCTCTTTTTTCGCTTGTCTTCTTCCTCGGCGCACCGTTCAGCCACCCACCCGTCCCTCTGTCTCCGTCTGCGTCTCCTACGCACTGCTGTCACTTGAAAACCTGAATAGTTTTTAGTCGTTAGCAAAACCATTACAAAAACGAGCGTTTAGAAAAAAAAAAAACTTGGTCAAATTAATAAAATAAAAGCTAAAAATCCACCAGTCACTTCTATTATCGCCTTTGAAAGGAACATGCTTTTGTGGATGATCAAAATTATTCACCAATTCAGCGAAGACAGATGAAAGACGATTAAAAAGATGATAATGAAGTTAGTCATTCAAACTGTTCTGACACATGCGGCAAACTGTCCATGGCATCTTTGTAAGGCTGCGTGAAAAAGCGAAGGTCAAAGTGGGTGAGTCATCACCGAATGAAAAACAAGTAATTCAAGGAAGCACGTGGACTTCCTCTCTCACACCAAGTAAGAGTTATGCAGTCCCACTCTTTTTCCTCCCCAGTTTCTCTCTGCTGCTGTGCTCCAAAACACACCAGCGCAGACATTCGTAAAGAATCATTAACAAAGTAGCAACAATGACAACTCATTAGCACAAATTTCCACTGTGGTTGGCAGTGAACCAGTGAAGTTTTCACTCTGCTCCGTCTCTTTCTTCTCGTCAGGCCCGAGCCTGATTTTCCTCTCCAGTACAGGAACACAGCTCAGAGGCGAACTAAAAATATGGGCCAGCTGAATGCACAGCAACCTGATATAGTGCAAACATGTAACGAATACATGCCCACCCTTTATAATCGAGCTGAAACTGTGCAGCAAATCAGGAAGCGGTCATTTTCAGCAGGATTGACTTTCAAATTTACATTTAAATCAGCACGTGTGAGGACAAACTGCTCCACAGATTCATCTTGGGCCTCTTTCTGGTAGAGGACGAGAAGAAAATAAAATTAATCTTAAGATGGGCGTCCACCACATAAGAGGCATTTAAGAGTTTTTTTTTTTTTTTTTTTTTCAGCATTGGCAAAGTCTTCCATGACCAACTGGACAGATTTTAATAAAAAGTTATACCGGTTTATTCAAGCCCATTCAAGATGGCTGCCACAGCTAAGCAAGCTTAGTAAACACAAACACAGCTACAACTCTGCCACTTTTACAGATATTGAGCTAAATTTGATTTTGGCAGTAGTGGAGAATCATCTCCAACATGTGTAGAGTCCTGCATCTTGTACAAAATATTTAGTTTTAAAAGCATGAAATTACTTTTTGGAAACCAGGCCACCCAAGATGTCCGCCACATCTCCATCAAAATCAACTACAATATGACTACATATCTGTTGATTTTACTGATACAGCCGTCCCTCGTTTATCGTGGGGAATCCGTACCCTGAAGACCCACGATAAGTGGAAAAACCGCCAAGTAGGAATAGTAGTACAAGTAGTACCGGTAAGTAATATATATATACATATATA
>JAVCKU010000031.1:3450002-3460747 GCA_032273985.1 Hypsolebias coamazonicus
CCATGGCGCCGAATTAAAGGTCTCGTCGAGACCGTTAATTCGGCGCCCCGCACGTCCTCGTAGCCCGTACGGGGACCGAGCGGCGGGCAATAGAAATTGGTCAAAAATTGGCCGCCATGTGCTTTCAGTTTCGGTATACGGCCAAATCGGTATCCGGCCGGGCCGTAGGAACGGAACTCGGCCGCAAACCGAGGACTACGTATATATATATAAATATATATAGTGCAGCGTTTTAAATCCTTTCCACACTCTTGTGATATTCTAAAGAATGTTTCTAAACTCTAAAGCTCTAAAAGACTACAGAATGTCATGATTTCTGCTCCCTGCCTTCTCTGCTCTTTGCCGCCTGCAAGTGCTTTTGGCCACACCCACTTCTTCGTTCTGCACGCTATTCAGCTGCAACAGAAAGTTTATTCTGCAGCAGTGTGGGCTGCACAAATGTGCAACAGGTACTAAATAATATAAAATAATTTATTTCAAATAAAAATTCCATGCCGATCGGGCAGCTCATCCATCAATCATTCAATTGTGTGTCATGTCCAATCTTACTTTGAAAAATCGCGATAGAGTCTGCGATAAACGAACTGCGAAGTAGCGAAGGACTACTGTATTGAGTTAAACTTTGGTGTGCTAGTAGCTGTCAGTCATTCACAACACATACAAACCGCTAACAGATTATGCAAGATTACACAAGAAAGAACAAGACTGCTTGACAATTATTAATTAGTTTAACGTTTGTTGACTTTATATCTAATGACTTGAATAAATTATAGTCCTTTAGTCTTTACTTCTCTGAATGAAGAATGAACATGTTCGAGTTACTAATTTCAGTCTTGCAGCATCATTGAGGCTAATCCATCAGGAAGAGACTCATCCTAAAGACATCTGCAAGCAGCCGAGATTAACCCAGAAAAAAAAAAAAAAAAAAAACAACAACAGACACAAAAGAGACAACAAACTGCAAAGTGTGCAAGCAAGAGAGATGATATGCATCTTATGTTCTGTAACTTAATTGTACAAAACAACACGATGAATAAAAGAGAGCAGTTAAAAGTAGCTCAACAGAACTTCTACTGATCCGCTCTGAGAATGGTCCCGTTCAGACTAGATGAGGTCACATGTTAAATCCCCGGAGCGAAGTTATGCAGCGTTGGAATGTGGAGCCACACAGGAAACTGGGCCACATGGTGCAGACCAGAGGGAGCACAAAAGTGGAAACATTTGTCTTGATCAACTTTTGAAATTATTAATGATCAATTTTGTCAAACTGATTTTAGTAAAGGCAAATGTGACTTTTTAAGCATAAACAGTAACGTAAACTTAACAGATTGCTTCTAAAAAGGTCCAACTTTATGCAGTCAAAGCCATCTTAACATAAAAAGCAACTACTGGTAGAATAAAACCTTTCACATAGTCCTACTTCATTTGTTTTTTGTCTTAAAAATGTACTGGTATTTTCAAGTTCAAGTATCTTTATTGTCATTTGCATCACGTGGTACATGAGGTGGAACGAAACTGTATACTCAAGATCCCAGTTACACAAAAAAAATAACAAAAATATAAAGTATAAAAAGAAACTGTATACAAGGATCTAAGATATTCCCTAAGATATACAGTAATGAACGCTAAACAGTATGCTAAACTAGGCCTGTCACAATAGCAAATTTTGCTGGGCGATTAATTGTCTCAGAAATTACTGTATTGCAATAAACAATAATATTGTTTGAAATTTGACAATATTAGTAATTATTGTAAAATTTAATAAGAAATGTTGATTTATTTTGAGTGTAGTACATTTTTTTGGCCACTGGATGGTAGTACAAGACTGAACCGAAGGATGGATAGTGAGAAAATGAGCAGCGTCTCTTTAAAAAAAATGGGAGGGAGGCCACTTGACGTGACATGGGCCGTCTCTCCTTTATTTCAGTTCTCATAATGGTGGATGTTCGGTATGGATTGAGCTCTTTAGCATAGCATTTGTCACACAAAGCTTTTAATTAAAAAAACATCAGTAAACAAGTTATCAGCTTCTTTTGCAGAGAAAAACAACATTTTATTTGAAAGCACAGGTTTCAACTGTGAATTTTGGAGCTTCGACAAGACGGAGGTTGTTTCCCCCGAGGTCGGACTGTTAGCTTAGCTCGTAGCTTTGCTTCTCAGCTTAGCTGCTTTTAACGATTCAAAAATATGATTTTGGATGGTTAAAACATCCAACATGAGATAACCAGCAGCATGGATAATAAGCAGAACAGATAAGTCACATATCACCAATTAAAATTGTATTGTGATTAAAAAGGTTATCAAGGAATGTTATGGTTCTCTGTCTTGATTGAGCTTCTTGTGTAAAAATAGCAAAGAAACAAAGACCTCAAATCTATGGTTAGTGTACATTGCAAAAAAATGTAATTTGTTTTGTAGTTGCAGTAGTTTTTATTTCTAACAATTAGGAAAGTAATGAATTTGTTTAAGGAAAAAAAAGACTAAATAAAACAATCAAACATTTTTTTCCCCACAGACAACTCTAAAAACATTTTACATTTTACAAACACTTTGATTCTCACCTCACACATTGTCAGGGAAATAAAACAATAATAGAACGACTAACATTTTTGTGTGTTGTTCATATTATCACAACACAAGGATCTGCATGTGTGCGCACGCGCGTGCATGTGTGCATTTGTATGCGTGTGAGGTGCAGGGAACCTTCAATTGCTCCCTGCAGATTCGATTTGGTGCTGGCACAATGTACGTCTTAAATCAGATAGATGGCCAGGGCCCTGAGGGGGCACAGCGCCCGTTTCCCCAGCTCCTCTTATGTAATTAGCTTTCATTTAGCAGTTTAATGCTTTAGCCCCCGCAAATTATGTGGAAGAAAAGTCTTCGCTCCCTTTTCACCCACTTTTTTATGGTTCTCCCTCACACTGGCAACATGACAGAAAAGACCACTTTCCTCTTACCAATTCATGATTAATTATTTGAAATGCCACTATTACCAACAGTGCAACCATCAGCATGTTAGCAGCAAAAGACTGTCATCATAATTACAGCATTCATAAGGGCAAATTGGGGATGGTATTGTCACTTTTCTTCCTGTTGCTGTGAACAGGCAGAATTTACCTGCTTCAATTAATGGCAGTTACGTAACAGAGGGCTCAGTGCATCAACATAAATATTTATCATGGCTATAAAAGTGTAAATCATTCTAATGTAAAAGGAACTATTAGAGCTTTCAGAGTCACTTTCAGAAAGGTTAACTATGAAATATTTTAAATACAAGTCTGATCATGTCTAAGAAAGTTTGTAGGAAGGAAAAAGGCCATAACACATGAGATATATATGAGGCAAACATATAAAAAGAAGAGTTGGGTTAAATAAAAGTTTTGGTTGAAAAGATGTGAAATGTATAAATATATATTTTTGACCTGTCTCAGTTTGGAGAAATGGAGCAGATTAAGTCAAGTCAAGTTCTGAAAGTTTTATAGGGGTTCATGCAAATGTCATTTTATAAAACAGCAAGATGTAGTACGTCAGGGGTCAGGTTCCACAGAAATTTCTCAACATTTCTGCTACAGTGATAGTTTAATATTAAACTGACATTAGTGAAAGTATAAAAACACAGCATTTGTATAAACTACTTTAAAACATTTGCGATTGGATGATTTTAAGACAGCAGCCATCAATCTGGTCTTAGCTAGACATTTTTATCTTGTCAATATGGTCTTAATGGACGTTAAAACTGGTTCACTGCAAAATTCTATAGAGACTAATGAGAACACTGATCTCAAACTTTCCGCCCAATTAGATTTCACATTACAAGGTAATTTTAACAAAAACATGGAGAAATTACTGCCAGGTGTGACTCCTGGATACCTCAGTTAGTACTACATGTGACTACTACTGCTATTTACACTTGTAATACCCTTGGATTTAGTGTAAACGTTTATAAAATTGCACTGAACTGGTAAGAAATTAAGGAGATGAGTTGTTTCAAGATGGCAACAAATGCCTTTGGTTTTGGCTGTGTTAAAACTAACTGTTAGCTCATCCGCTGGCTAGAAGCTAACTTCATTTCTTCTAATGAGGCAGTTTAAGAAGCTATCTACAACAGGTAAAATATAGTATACTGTACTTAGAAATTTTACTCAGAATTCCACTCCAAAATGGCTGAACAATTTATTTAAAGTCTGAACCAAAATTTGAAGCAAAAATTGGCAGTCTTGAATTAAAACCAAACCAAACCACTAAAAATACCACAAAAAAGGATCATTCAATTAAACTGCTCAGTATATACAGCTACATTGCTATAAGCCAAGAGTTCAGGTGGCAGATATCCATCAATTGTCATTAGGTAAGCTTGTTTATGGTTTAAAATCTTTTTTTATTTAAAAATGAACCCACTGGTGGGAAAAACTGAGCTCAACCGTGGGCCTTATTTGGCCCTCGGACCACCAGTTGAATAGCCCTACCATAAACAGGTCTCTCTTGTAAATGGGTCTCCGAGGCTCAATGGGATTAACCTGTATAAATAAAGGTTGAACGAATAAACCATTGTAACCTGATATAGCTGATGTGGCATCTCAGAGTCAAGCCGTCAGCACATCAACTAGTCTTAGCATAAACTAAATGAGGAAAAAATATAAATAGGTACACAAGTTGTTTGACAACCGAGCAGATGTCAGTGACTCCTGTCTTTGAAATGGCAATTACATCACATGACTGCTATCATGCAATAAGCAGAACAAACCACCTTTCCTCTTGATTACATCTCTATTAAAATGATACAGAGCAATGCTGTTACATCTGCTCAGTTACACTGACATTGGGTTCAGTGTGTGGACAGCCTGCAGCCTTTCGATGATTATCTTTATGATCATTGTTATTAAAACACTCCACATTGGGATGCTTCAAACAGGCCAAGAGATTATGGAAAACTATCGACGCATGCAGACAGGTCAGGCAGACGAAGCATGTAGGCAAGAGTTCAGAGCGAGCGTCTGCAGAAGCAGAAGCAATATCAGCAGAAAGCAGCGGTGAAGGCTTTGGCTTATTAATGGAGGGTTGCATTTACATACGCCCACTGCCCTTGTCTGCAAAAAGATTAATGATGTTGAGGATGCAAAGTGAACTCTGCTGACATACAGCGAGAAGAGCAGGAAACAAACAGTGTGGGTGCAGAGCGCTGAATGTGAACAGTATGAAGGAATCAGTTCTGACTTGGAAAATGTTCCGGCTTTAAAAGGGATGTGGGATTTCCCCCACAAGCAGCATGAGCTACTTCTCAGATCGGTTTGTTTCTTATGGTCTGTGATGAATGGCAGACAACAGCCAGCACCTCCCAGTGATACTGTGAAATATAATTACCCTGCCAGACCCGTTCCACTTCATACAAAAATGTCAGAACTCAAGACGCCGGTGAGGTTAGTTAAGGTAAGAGGGAAAAATGCAACCTTAACTAAAAAGCACAATATGGCCACAATGGTTTCGTTATATAGGATTCATCAACGTCTCCGTCTCAGTGGAGACTGGAATCAGGAGTGTCAATGTGGCACAGCTGTAAAATTCATGAAAGAAGTGGGGATTTTATTTAAATATTTAATTTTATTCAGCAGATTGTTCTGCGTGTTCAGTCGTTTTGAATGATGCATTCAAATGGAACTGCACTTGATTTCATTCACAAACTCATGCGAAGGTCTGCTTCATTGTCAACAGTTGACTCATATAGTTAGTCATTGCTTTCTGATCAACTGTGTGTACTTTAATCTAGCAAATATAAATATCACATGCAAAATAGTACCATAGAATTTTATGGCACCTGATACTTAAAGTTATTTTTCTATACCTTGACCACTTTAAAAGCAAAATTAATGGCCATTATCAGTTTTAGTATGGATTTACGAACAACATCCGGTAAGAATGTTTTTGTTGATAGATTAGTTTCCCCTAGTTTACTTGCCTAGGCAGGGCACTCACATGTTCCGTGATCTTTGTCGACGGGGTGGGGGGTGAGGGTGGGGGGGGGGGGCAAGGAGACACATCTGTGTTGCCTTCTATTTGTACCGACAGCTTTCAAGCTGGGGAGAGGGGGGGTGGGGGAGAGATGGCTCAGCGCAAGTGGAGACAGAGCGCTACTTCCATAGTCATAGCTTTTTACCTAGCACGTCTGTATTGTGCATTGCTAGCTTAGCGCTATGTCAGTGCTGGATGTTGTGGGGTTCGGCAGGCGGGGCATTCGGATCTGTTGACAGGGCGAGGCAGCCTGCCTGTATAATGGTAGGGGAAACACTGGGTATGATATAAACTATGAAAGGCATTTAATAAGCTGTTATGATAGTTTATCATTTTTGTTCTATTTTATAAACTTACAATTAAGTTATCAAAAATAATTTCACTTCAAAATGTTTGTAATTTACCAAGATCTTCCAAAAAACTTGGTTTTACTCTAAACTTGTAAGTTTTGGCAGATGAGTAAAAACAAAAAGTAATAATTAAGTATTTATGATCACAAAAATACAAACATAACACCATTTTGAGTTATGGCAGTAGTTCTGAAACTCTTTTGTTGGGTCCCCGATTTGGAAAGAAAAAAGAACTGTCCTGTTGTGAGCTTTTAGAAACAAAGCGAGTATCGAGGCATGGAGCAGAACTCAGACTAAGCAGGGTTGACTTGGAGCTTCAACACATTAAATGGGCGACGAACATCTCCCTCACATCTCCTTTAAAACACAATAAATTAACTCAGTTACAAGATTAAAGTCAGTGAATTTAGCGAGAACAAGCCTCTCCGTTTTCCAAACTTCAAAACTGTCAAAAATAAAAATAAATATGGAAATACAGTTGTTAAGAAAGTTCATGCTCAATAATCCAGGTACCAAATCCAATGATTCTCAGTCGGGTCATCTGGACAGTTTCTTTTCTTTTTTTTTTTTTTTATAAAAGATTTGGATAATTTGGATTTGGTACCTGGATTATTGAGCATGAACTTTCTTGCCTTGAACCACTTTGGCTGTGGCTGCCTGTCTGGGAGGAGTCGACGAGGGACAGGACGCCCCCCAGAAACCATTTTGGCTCCAGCAAACTGGTTTGTCCACTTAAGGTGTTTACTGCTTGGTGGGGAAACAGTTTGCTGGAACTCTTCTGACTGATGCCCTCCGGATGGAGGGTGAAACATTTCTTTAAAAAAAGAAACTGTCCAAATGACTCGACTGAGAATTGTTGGAAATACAGTTGTTGTTCTGTGTGGCCCTAAAATAGGTTCAAGCTGCATTAAGGAGTTGCATCAGTAGTTTTGCCTGCAAAATGTTTCATTTAATGACATTCCAGTGTTTCCCCCAGGTCATTTGCCTTGGCAGGGCGCTCAGGGGTGGGGAGTGTGTGTGTAGAGAGACGTGCACTACGTTTGTGCTGGCAGTTGTCTACAGGGGTGATGCGTGAGAGAAGCGGAGTGCTACGCCAATAGTTTTTTTGTTACCGCATGTGTTTTTTGTGCCAACAACTTAGCTCTACATCAGTGCCGGCAGTTGTCGAGGGAGTGGGGGTGGGATGAAGGACAGTTCAGTAGGCGGGGCACTCGGTTCTGTTGACAGGGTGAGGCGCCCTCCTTGTATAATGGTAGAGGAAACACTGCATTTCAACAACGTTGCACCCCCCTGGGGGGTGGACACACGCCATGCCAAGAGGGCACACCCCACAGTTTAAGAACTACTGAGTTAACGCAACAGGAACAGCAGGTGCATACATCAATTAATGTCATAAAAACATACAACTCATGTCAAATTGAAGTGCGCTGTAATATTGCGACCAGGCAAAACTGTTTGTAGAATGAGATCTTGGGTCATATAACTCCAGATATTTATATCCAGCTTTACCTTTTTTTTAATGCATTCAAATTTGAAACAGTGCTACAACCAAACTAAAGAACTGCCAATAAATAATCAACAATAAAGAAAAGCTTCTATGGAGTGTTCAAGCAGGGAGTGAGTACAACTAAAAATTATTTTTTTCAGGAGCGGTGAGGCTTGAAAATAGACAAGTTTCAAGAAATGTTGCCAGAAGCAGTGGTGTAGGATGTGGGGGTCATAACGGAAAATGATGGAGGCATAATTCTCTACACCCGTCATATGCCAGAGGGATTAGCGCTTTAGACTTGGGCTTTGTAAAAAGAAAAATGGGGTTGAGTGAGTTGATAATGTCACTGCTCCCATTACATCAGGTTTTTAGCTTTAGTCTGGGTCCTTACTTCACTTTATTACAACAATATTTTTGGTCAAATAGAATTTCATTTATGAGCAACAGCTTTTGAACAAGGTAAAAATGAGGAGGAGCAACAAAAAACTAAAACATAGTTTAAACGTGACAAATTTAAGCATACTGAGATACAAATACATATTTCTATTTGTCAGTTTATAATGGTATGTTTTTGAAGGATAAGATTAAAAATTAACAGTTTCACAATAATATTCATGCCTACTTATTCATTCAACCTTTATTTATGCAGGTTAGTCTCAATGAGTAACAAGGACTCATTTACAAGAGACCTGTTTAGAACAAAAACCATAAATGAGGTACACACAACAACAAACATTCATATGAACGCATTTAAAATGAAATAGTATATAAAAGAAGTGATATGAAACAAAATAAAAAACATGCTACATTATAAAACGGTTGTAAGATAACAGGAACATGTCTGAATTGATTTGTGCATCGAACTTAACAGCTGTTTAAAATCCTTTAGAGGGGTCAAGGTTGAGAGCTTCAGATCTTTTTGCAAGGTGTTCCAGGATACTGTACAAGAGCGAAGTAAGAGAAGGCCCTTTTGCCAAATTCGGTCCAAACTGAGGGAACACTGCAGGTAATGATGTCTTGAGAGCACACGCTGTAGCTGCACTGATGACATGGCATGTAGGAGATGTATGAAGGCAGCAAACCAAGCAGTGATTTAAAGATGAAAATGTACCAGTGAGAGAGTCTGTGCGAAGTTAATGATGACCAGCTGACCAACAAATACAGAGTGCAATGATGAGTGTGATAGTCACAGCCAGTATGAATCTGAACGCACCATCATAAACATGATTATTATGGTTATGGTTCATTGAAATACACCAAACAGTGTTCATAGCTGTGTTCTGCCAATGAGGACATTTTTTGCTGTTACAATGTGACAAAAATATCAATAAAATAAGTTCATAAGCATGTTTGCATATAAAAATGAATAAAAAGCAGGTGTGAAGGACCAGAACACTAGAGTTGAACAGCGACAGTGAATACAGAAAATAAATATGAATCTATTTGGGGCGTGGTGCCTGATTTTATGCATGTGCATTAGTAACTGTAAATGGTCTTAATCTGATATTTTTTGTTTCAACAGTAAATTGTCTAAAATTAACAAACAATGATGTTGCAGCCCATTTCAAATTATTTGATTTCAGACTGGTTCCAGTCACAAAACCGGTGCAGTCTAGTGTGATGAGCTCAGGTAAATATTGATCAATTACTTGACATTTGAACGTTTGTTCAGATGTCACGGAGACTGAAAAAGATCAAGCAAGGCTTACATAAGGTTTCTTAATGTGACTTACTAAGTTTTTTTTTCTAAAGCTTTATTTAACCAGGGAGATTTCAGTGAGATTAAAAAGGTATGTTTCAAGAGAAACTTGGCCATGAATGCCAGCAGCACAGAAACATTTCCTATTACACCTACATTAGATTGAACACAAGGTTAATAAAATTTAAGGACAAAAAGTAGCTTTCTAACTTGGCAGCCTGTAGCCTCCAGCATTTCTATATATGATACAAACTTTTGTAGTACTTCTGCTGCCCATCTTTCTGTATTTACACACTAATGCCCATTATTCAAGTAAAGTACTGTACACAAAACAACTTTTTGTGGACTTGAAATTAGTTGCGTTCTTAAAAAAAATAGATGTGATTTATGACGGAGGAAAAACAAAGTTTAGAATCATGAAAGAAACTGCAAAGGAGATAAGATTAAAAGAAAAAAGTGAGGGGGAAAAAATACTCCAGCTTATACAGAAAATTCCCAACATGTCACAACTCCAGCTTCATGAACTGGTCCGACTTAAGACACTGAAGAAAGGCGAGTGAGTTATGAGAAACTATAACAACATAATGAGGTGATGAAGTCGATCCAGTAAAACCTGAAAAAAAAGCACAGCGTTTGTATTTTAACCCTTCAGGGTCAACGTTATTTATAGTCATTTGCATCACATGTGGGAAAAAAAATTGTGTGCTCAAGGTCCAAGTTACACCCAAAAATAGCAAATGTTAAGTATAAAATGAAACAGTAAATAAGGATCTAAGATATACGCTAAAAACACTAACAATGTAAAATAATAAACAGCAGCCCAAACATGAGTCTGTAGTGAGCAGATGGGTATAAAACAGGCTGATCTGAACAATTCAGTTATCCTTGAAGAGAACTGACTAAAATTAAAGCATTAAGATTTGAATGACTACATATTACTATTTTAGAGTTATTTTATCCCCAAGTCAGTTGGCTGTAGTGGCCATATTGAATGGGTTGGCTCCAAACAAACAAACAAAAAAAAGAAAGTGTATGCTAAAATATATATATTAGGGCTGGGCCATATCATATCGTTCACGATAATACCGGTAAAAAAAACTTGCCCGGGCAAAAAAATGATATCATGATTAGGCCTGCAGGAAAAAATCGATTTTTTAAAGAATCTAGATTCTTAGTCCTGGCGATTCAGAATCGATTCTAA
>JAVCKU010000031.1:3466696-3476703 GCA_032273985.1 Hypsolebias coamazonicus
TGAGTGTTGACAGCACGGGACATTCCTTTACACAGGCCGGGCAGCCTTACAATGGCCAGAACAGCTGCCGACGTTTTGAAATTTGTCAATATGCCAGTTAACCAGCAACTCCAAAAAGCAGAAATCCTGTTATTATAAATCCAGTTATGTACACATCTTCAGCATCCTCGACTGACAAGATGGAGAGACACACGGTCTTCCACTTCCCCCAGGAATCCATCGTGTATCCAGCTGCAAGTGTCCCGTCGGGGCAGGAGGGCTCTCCTTTGCCCTGTCTTCTCATTGAGAAAATTTGGTCAATTACGTTGAGAGACCAGCTGACCAGATCCATAACGTACAATTCAGAAGATATGCAAAAAGAGGCTCTGATAAAAGATTCACAGGAGCAGGAGGGAAAAGTGTCCGCCTTCGTTGAGAGCAAGGAGGATAAAAAAATAATTAAAGGTGAGGACAGACATTTATTGGTGACACCTGATCTAATTCAGACGTTAAAGTAATTGTACAGACAGTGACGATAATAGAGACAACGTAAACAGCAGACTCCTGTCATTAAAGGTGTCATTTTAGTACAATGAAATGACAATATAATGAAAATGAAGACTAGGCCAGCTGTTTTTGACATCACAGCAAAATTGTGCATAAAAGGTTATAACAGCAAACACCTACTAATCATGCACCGTGTGCTGCTTAGCATGGGGAATGTAACTCTGTTTAATTTTTAAATGATTATTTCCATAAATGATCACTTTAATTCATGTTAAATAATTCACTACTTGCTTTCAGCTATGTGCTCTGCTATAATTTCCAGTCCAACGAGGGAAATCCAGCGTGAATGGAAACACTTCCAGCAGAGTCTAATATCACATCTTCATGCATGAGACTGCTCAACAAATTACAAAAATCCTCAGACGGAGATAATTCATATTCACACATTGGGTTTGAAGAGAGCCTCGATCACTTCTGATCTCTGGAGATTCAGCTGGAGATTGAGATGGTGGGGTTGGAGGTTTGCAGGAAGGAGTGGGGTGTCTCAGTGGTCCATGGTGGGCTTCTTTGTCACTTCATCAGGATTCAGCACACAACCTGCAAAATGAAGCAAACACACTCTTCAGGGGACTGACAGCTCTGAGTCTGCTGCTGCTCGTCGCTTCAATTAGCCTGCCAGAGCAGTTCCCAGGAGCGTTCCCTCTACTTTCACCACCTCCACCTTTCCTGTCCACTTCCTTTCAGTTTTTCCATCAGTTCTTTATCTGACCCATTACGTTTTCACCCCTCTGTATGACCTCCTTAAACTTGCCATCCTCTGGCAGCTTTCTGTGCCACCACCCATGCATGACAAGCCAAGCAGAAACATTTGTAGTGCGCTAATGGACACTGGTTAAAAAAAAAGTGTGAAAACCTGAATTCAGCTGAAGCAGAAGGGGAAATGTTGAGAAAAGGTTAAGTTCTGGTTTACACAGCTGGACTCAGTCTCCATGGGAATTCAGCACAGATGTTTGGACTCTTTCTGTTGTTGCAAAAAATCTGAATCATTGATGGAAATTGGGAAGAAAAATGAATATACATGTATACTTGCAGCCCTAAGAAAAAGCTGTGTAAAACGCAAATCAAAACAGAATTCAATTCATTGAAATTTTCATAAACCCAGATTTTAATATCATATTTTATTTATGAGCAATAACACAACAAAACATTGATTTAGGCGATATTTAGTATGGTGAAAAATGTGCCCCTCCAAATATTTAATTACAAAGCTACCAGAAGAAAATTACATTTAACCCAGTAGGTAATCACATCCCTGCACTGTCAGCAAAATGAAATCACATCTGCAGTGAGGGCTCATGTAGGTATGGAGGTTTTTTTCTTTTAAATGGCAGCATGGACAGAGAGGAAAGGAGATGGAGAGAGGTGCATGTCAAGGACAGCACACGGCTTTGACTCAAGGACGCATGAGGCTGACGGCCAACGCTGCTGCCTGCGAGGTTCACAGTGAGAGCAAAGCCAAGGATTATCTATAAATCAAGGTCTGTCAATTACATTATGCTGCCATGAAAGCACAGCCCAGTATCAAGTAACCAGCCCCACACAGAGCGGCACCAGGCTGGGATTAAGCCTAATGAATCACGTGCTCAGAGTCCATGCACACAATACAAGGAACAGTAAATATAATATTAAATCAGACATTAGATTATTTATTCAGATTCATTTAGTTTATTTCTGACTGACAAAAGTGGCGTGCAGCTGTTTGAAAACAACTCATATCTCAGAAACATCATAGCTGTTCTCAAGAACAATATTTAACATCTGCATCATTGTTATGCATGTGGATTTCTGTCATAATTTTCAAGTGCAGATAGCAGCAGCAGCTAGCTGTGTCACGTTCTGCGCATCCTTGATCAACTACGTATATACCAATACTGCTGGAAGCTATGAAATGTGTTATGTACAAGAATAAAGTAGCATGAGCTGCCAGAAATGTACAAAGTAATAAAAAATGGTTCACACTGGTCATCCTGTAGAATTAATCTTCACAAGTTTAATTTAGATTCTCAAAAAAGTAAAAAAAAAAATGTTGGATTTCAAACCATTAATCTTATTTTTTGTTTTCTGTGGAGATTGAGACAATCTTTGAGCCTTTCCTGCTGCAGGCTGGTACCCAGTCAGCTCCCAGTGTCAGTGACTGCTTTCCCCTGCTGGCTCAACCTGACCTTTACCAAAATGCTACACAAGCTAAGTTAATGACTAACACGTCAGCTGACATTTATCAAAGTCAGCCTGCTGCTGAACAGTTAGAGAAACATCACAACGCTAATGTTGCAACAGAACCACGTCATGAGTGAAGCGGAGCAAGATGTCAATACCATAAAGTTTAGATTTATTTTATTACTGTGTTCTATGGTAAAGAATAGTTTGCATGACAAAATGAAGGAAATCCAAAGGACTCCAAGAGCTTTGTTCGAAACTGAAGGCACATCACGTCCAGTCTGGAAGCATGAAAAGGCCACGAGAGCAGCAGGTGTGCCTGTTGTGTGATACATCGTTCTTTGTTTGTTAAATCTGTCACTGGGATTGAATTCATGTCAGTGGGACTGTGATGTAATAGAGTCATGTCAACACCCTGTCATACCTGATGTTTGGTGCTTTCTGATTGGTTCACCAACTAGAAGTGGGGAAGAGTTAGTGTGAGGTGATGAGTGTTACTTCAGTTTAAGCAGGTGGAGATGAAGATGTTGTTTAGAAAAGTAAGAGGAACTTGTTTTAGAAGCAGAAGGAGACAACCCCACCAGTTATGTCTTACTGATTTACTGTCTGCAATTCTTTAAAAGCAAAGTCTGTAAGAACATCATGACTTGTTCATGAACTTTGACAGAGTTAAGCTTCTTTTTCACACTCTTCTTGTAGAATCAGAATTACTTCTGGGTAAAACACATTGAACTTGTACGATTTCTAATGAGGTTTAAAAATCATTAATACTGTTTTCACAGTTGATTTAAATGATTACTTCAACATTAAAATGCTATTAAATAAAACATCATTCAAATAAGAAAAGCTACACAAATTAAATTGTTTCTTTTTTCTTAATTATTCAAAGTGTCATAAAGTGTCAATCCGTGTATATGGTTCGTTCGACTTTGATTAGTCTTTGATTATCAAGATTAAAAATAATAATGATAATAAAACAAAAGAAGATTGTTCTTCTGATTATTTGACAGAACAAAATTAAAAAATCTCTTGATGAGATAATTTGTGTCCTGGATTCAAATTATCAGGATAACAAGTTCTTTCCTTTCAGAAGTTCTTCTGGGACAAGATTGATGGAGGAGGTTAGATCACTACACCCCTGTGACCCAAAATGGAAGAAGCGGGTAAAAGATAATGGATGGATGTTCAACTGGATAGGAGTTACACTGTGTTTGAGAATAAAAGCATTGTTATGTGATTTTTTTTATTTATCCTTTATTTATCCAGGTAGTCTCATTGAGTCACGAGAACTCATTTTCAAAAGAGAACCTGTTTTGGGAGTAGATGAGGGCCTTGCTCAGGGGTCCAGAGTGGGGGGAATGAGGGTGGAGGATGGTGTGGGTATTTTACCTTTTCTACCCACATTTTGATGTTGATGTACCGGAAGTTACACCTGTGACTCTCTGATCACCGGTCCATCTTCTCTAACCTCTGCGCCACCTTTTGTTTGCCCGAGGCAGCACAGAGTGACAAATCCTGACAAGTGGACGGAGCATTTTTACCTTTCATCAGGTGCAATAGCCGAGCCAGCGGGTGGCCAATGGTGGCCTTGGCCATCACAGAATAATCTTTGACCACACCAATCATTTGAGGAAATTACAATTTTAAGCAATAAAAAATGAGAAAGCACAGTTTATTTGAATGATAAAGGTGGCCAGTTTACAGTTCAGTTCAATTCAATTCAGTCTCTTTATATAGCGCCAAATCACAACATATATATATATATATATATATATATATATATATATATATATAGCCCTGGAGCTGATTTAAAGCCCTGCCCTGATGACGATGAACGAGAGAATCAACTACCTCATAACAGAAATGATGACCATTCAAGAAGAGGTAATGGTTTTGTAATATTATTGTCATTGCATTATTATGATCTAATTAAATTTTTAAATTTAAAATGATCCTCGTATTAACTCAATTTGTTTTACCGCCTTGTGTTGTCAGCAGTCTTGAGAATGCCACTGAGTTCCTCTTTAGAGAAGTCATCCACCAGAAGTCTGTGATGACTGAACCCTGAACTTTTCCATGGACAGGTTGGAACTAGCAAGTCCTTTTTGGAGCAGGTCCAAGAAGAGGTTATGAGTCTAGAGCTTCAGGGTGCTCTTATATGTTGCTAGTGAGCGGGTTTTCTCCACCGCTGGAGATGTTCAAGGTCAAGATGTCTTTACTGTCATTCACGTCACATGTGGTATTGTCAATGCAACTAGATCTGTGCTTTTGACAGAAAATGTGGACAAGTTGGTCTTTTTGGACAAAGACTTAAAACTTGATCAGTTCGATTGTAAACTGTCTGTTGCTGCTCATTGTTCTGGTTCTGACTGTTATTGTATTTATTAAGATTTTTATTATTTTAGTATAGTTTATTTATTGTAAAAAGTGCAGTTTATTTAAAATATCATCCAAATGGGTCACTTTTATTTTTTATACCAACATATTGTTGACTTGGCTTTGGGCCTTGGGGGGCGATTGGGGGTGGGGCCAGTGCTCCGGTTCTCCATGGGATGTTCAGATTTTTTGATCATGGTTCCTGGCTGCGATGGCTGGCCCTGTGGCCGGGGTGGCAGTCGGCTTTTGGCGGGGCGGTCGGCTGTGGTGGTGTGCGTGTGGTCATTGGTGGCGTAGGGCGGCAGTTGGGGGTGTGACTTCGCTTGGCTGGTCGGCCTGTGTGACATTTGCAGTGGGGTTGCTGTGTGTGTGGGGGTGCGTAGGTGGTGTGCCGGGGCTTCTCCGGGCCTGGGGTGTGGGGCTCTTGTTGTGGTGGCTCGGCCTTCCTCGGCTGCAGCTTCCTGTTGCTCTGGCCGCCTGGGGCCGGCTTGTGGTCGCTGTTGGGTGGGTGGGGCGCATGGTCAGCCTGACAGAGGCTCTGTGGGGCTGTCTGTGAGTGCCTGTTTATGTCTCAGGTTGGGTTTCTGGTGGTCCCCTCTCTTGGATCAATTTGGGCCCCTCATTTAATGTGGGGTCTACTTCCCCCTGTCGTGCCCCCCTCCAGTGGCAGGCCCCCCTGCCGCCGGTGCATTGGTGGCTCTCAGCCAAGTCCAGTATCTGGTATCCAGTATCTCACTTTTCTAACTTTGTTTTCTTCTTTATCTTTTCATCCCCATGTCCATTACATCTGAAATAAACCCAAAACAAATTCTAATAAAGTTTTATGTATATATCAAGTGGAGCATTAAGACCAGCCATAATGATCTGCTTGTGAAAGTAAATCTGTTGGGTATCACCTCGACACCCAGACAATAATTCAGAGTGCCACAATGTTGAACAGGACAAGGGGGAAAAATAAAATAAAAATATAAAATAAAATAAAAAAGATTTTATTATTGTTAGTATAGTTTATTTATTGTAAAGAGTGCAGTTTATTTAAAATATCATCCAAATGGGTTGCTTTTATTTATTTTTATACAAACGTTTTGTTTACTTGGCATATTTTCAAAATAAACATTTTGTAAGTCTTAATTTTGTCTTTTTTGTACTGAATATTAACCAAACCAAGCCCTTCTTCAAACTGAACTGAACCGAAATGTGATTTTAGCGTACCGATACACCCATACCTACAAGGTACAGTATATACCTGGTACCTACTGAGCACATGTATGGTACCGTATGCACCAGGAACATACCTGGCACTTACTTACAGGGTACCTGTGGGGAGTGGGTTGTATTATGAAAAACCTGTAAGTACTGGGGTGTATTATGTATTGCCACATCCATTTTATTCTAACACTTTGAAACACCCAAACTAAATGCATTAAAAAATTACGTAGTCAAAATTATAGTTGTAGCATCTGGTAAGTATGCCCCTTGGAAGCCTCCCTAGGGAGGAAGACCCAGGACACGCTGGAGAGACTATGTCTCTCCGATGGCCAAATGCCTTGGAGTCCTCCCAGATAAGATGGAAGAGGTGGCTGTGGAAAGAGATGTCTGCCTCAAGCTGCTGCCCCCACAACCCGACTCCAGAACAAGCAGAAGATAATGGATAGATAGATGGAAATTATAGTTCTCTGATGATGAAAATAAAACCAATAACTAAAGACCTACAAATTATTTATCTGCCCATTTTATACCTTATTTAACAATTAATGTACAGGAACTAACTTTGTTTGAGTTCATATCTGATCAGTAAAGTTGGATCTGCTTGAATGCCATGGTGGATATAAATCCATTTGTTCCATCACTTCAGCTGGATCTATTACCGTAAATGTCAACTAAACAAACTCCAAAATGCTAGGTGAGCTGTTCAATATTTTAAAAAGAAAAGAAAAGAAAAAGAAGCATTTATCTTTTCTGACCTTACTGGAAAATATCTTGAGTTTCAAGTTTGTAAAAACTGCTCAAGTGTAATCCAGAAAAAGACAAAAAAAGAAAATAAATTAAAAAAAAAACATTAAATACTTTGACTAATGTTAGAATAATGTTTAAGGCTTTACCATAGTTCTCATATTATCAATGATAAATATTACTTTGTTATTAATGTTATTAATCAAAAAAAGTTTGAAAAAGTTTACAAAGTAGTCTCAGGATGCTCACATTAACTCTTTAAGCAGCTTAGAGGATATTGGCCACTTCAGTTACTTTTAAGTAGACATGGGGAAGGGATATTTTATTCAGCGAGGAATCACCTTTCAAAGGTGGTTGAACCTTTGAAACCTTTGAACCTCATATTCCCCCCAGATCTTGCTAATGAATCATGGTTTGTACTCTGTAACTGCTGCCTCCAGGCAGACCAATATTTTTGTTAGTCTCTTTTGTTAACTGCTATTATTTCTTTAGTGTTTGCTTCTAGAAGAAATAAGGGAGATATTTGTGGCAAACAGGAAGCTTGCAGGAACTCAAGGCAGAGCACCCCTGCTCTGCAGCTTCAGAACAATAGCAAAGTAAAAGCTGCAAAATAGCATGAAAGTACACAGAAGCTTTTCTGACCTGAAAAAACAAAACGTCTGATAAAAAAAGTCCATGGTGACTTATAGCTCCAAACTGAAGTGATTGGGTTAAAAAGCAGAGGAAGTTAATACAAGTATGCTGGAGTGATTAGGGCAGATTTAGGAATGGCAGAGAATGCTGCAAGAAAAAAATATTGCCTCAGCTGGACTGGGGCCCATTTACAGTAGAGCTGTCCCTCCCCTTTCTTCTTATCCTCGCCACAACCAGCAGACTGACAATCAAAGGGAGGAAGCAGGTAGAATCGCGTGTGAGGGGAAACAAGTGGAAATAAGTCAAAACATGAAAACAAAAATATATTTAAGACTTTCCAGCATTTATCTTATGTTGCCAAACAAACGACAAGATGATTAATGCAAAAGTGGATTTGGTGACATGTGGCTCAGCTCTGAGCTGTCTGATTTAACCAGCCAATATTGTTACATCACTTACGAGCATAATCTTGTTTTGTTAGTAACTAAACAAACAAGGTTATTGCCAAAGGTGGCGGTTGTATTTGCAGCCTTGAAGGCAATCGTGGACTGAAACAACATGTCTGAAAGAAATTGGCAACCTAATGAGATAATCTTTCTCCCCTTATTTAGCAGCATATATAAAAATATATAATTTTCTATCATGGATAACACCTTAGCCAAACTTTATTTTAGAACATGTAAAACTGGTTTGTTTCAATTAACACTTAAAAAAATGATGTATCCTGATATAAACTCTTTGTTTCAGTATTCAGTTCGTAAGTGAGGAAAATGCCTGGACATTGTTTCATTTACTGGACAGGCTAGTGACTGATGTTCAAACTGTGGAAAAATACATTTAAAAACTGAATATTTGAATGCAAAAAAAGGAAATTGTAAAAAAAATTAAGATGGGTACCAAAATAATTACCTAAGTTTACATACAAATTAGAGCCCCGGCTGATATGGAAATTTTGGCGATCGCTGATACTGATATTGGAAAGAAGGAAGCCAATGCATCTGGCATAATGACTTAAAATTGTTTAGCTTTGTCCACCCCCAATAATCTAAAAATACAGCTATTTTCAAGCCTGTTTTAACACTTGGAAGTCTAGAAACAGTCTTTCTAACGTGTGTTCACGTTTTCTATCCTCCACTATTCACTATAAATTTATCAAGAGTGTTACAAATATATAAATTAAATAAAGAAATGCCCTTCCTTGTCCATTGTTTGAACAGTCATGTATGGTGAAGGTAAAGGTAATTAGTATTTACCGCAGCCTTTTTTTTTTTTTTTTTTGAAGAGAAGTAAAGATTTTAGACAAACAATGCATTTCATCGAGGACGACAAAAATTACATTACTAACATTGATACGTTTTCTCTGTACATTAGATTTATTATTCTGGATAAAGGTTCACAAGGCAATAGCCTATGCTAGGTTATTGAAACATTAACTTGCTAACTTGAGAAACATGTAGCTAATGACATGCGGGCTGGAGGATTGAAGCGAATGTATCATTGTTAAAAAAATGTTTACAGATCAGTTAAACTTCCCAGGAAAAATATGCTACACAGTACTGCTCAATGCTTTGGCTGTGCTGAAAGTGAAAGATAAAGTGAACGACCATGACTTACAGAAAGTCTGCATTCACCCTCTGCTGGATACATTATACAATACACCTTTTGCAAGTAAGGACACAGCTTGTTCCCAGCATTTTAGGGGTGAAAATTAGAAGTTTTCATATTGGCGCATAATGGGCCAATTAACACAGATACCGATATGTCCCCAAATGCCTATATTGGCCTAAAATCCTGGCCCCTGCAGATATATCGGTAGGGCTCTAAAACAAAAGTCTTTAAATAAAACTTAAATACAAGTATATGGTATATTTATACTCTAGTAACCATATTTGTAATTTCATATGATCCTAAAAAAATAATATGTAGACATTAATACTTAAGTTTCTTTCAGCTACTCCTTCTTCAGGGGTTGCCATAGCGAGCAAACTCACAGAAAAAAAAATGGCAATTTTTTTTTTTTAATGGAACATCAACAGTTTTGTATTTATTTATTTATTCGTTTTACAATAATGAAATACAACAATTAACATATATCTATAATTAGAAAAGAAAAAATATAAAATATAAAATAAAAGGTAGCCGATGAAGAAAATATCTTATTAAATCTGCTCCTTATTTGTCAAATAAGAATTCAAACAAAATTTTCTATAAATAATAAAAAAAAGTAAATAACTCATTCAACTTTCAATTGTACATATTACTCAATAAAATACATTCATTTATATTTGTTTAACAATTCAACTTTAACCAGTTTCTTAAAGACAGGGATTGATTTGGCTTCC
>JAVCKU010000031.1:3486125-3498376 GCA_032273985.1 Hypsolebias coamazonicus
TGGGGTTTGTGTTCCGAAAGATGTTTGCAGAAGGTTCTTTTGCAAATCTGACGAAGTTAAGTCAAGTTCTCTGGAAGGATTTAAAAAAAAAAATTGTTGAAACGTTTCATCTTTTATCCAAAAGACCTCGTCAATCTGAGGA
Organism: Hypsolebias coamazonicus; assembly: GCA_032273985.1. Lineage (NCBI taxonomy): Eukaryota > Metazoa > Chordata > Actinopteri > Cyprinodontiformes > Rivulidae > Hypsolebias > Hypsolebias coamazonicus. Next base: position 3,486,268 of record JAVCKU010000031.1, read on the forward strand.
GTTGCACTAAACTCAGTCTTATAAATAGCACCTCAGATCAACCTGTTTGCTGGTGACAGCTAAAACTAGCTGTTCACATGATTAAGGATGACCATCAGCCTAACAACCAACTGACTTGATGACCACTTGCTATTCACAGAGGGCTGAGTGATACTAGCAATAACAGCATTGTAAGAAGGTGACAACTGGACACAGAGGTCTTCACCCCTGTTTAATGATGGACGGTTTCTCTTCACAACGATGGCTTCCTTCACTCCTCTCTCAAACCTCTATCAAGGATGTGCACATCTTAATCCTGAAAGAGGGATTCCATTTTTTTAAATCCGTCCAGAGGACCTGAGTTAACTTTTGTTAGATTTTTCTACCTGGACTATTGAGCATGCATCAGGATGTACTTGTATCAACTTTGATATGATTTTGCAACATTTAAGAAGGCATTTGGTTAGTGCCAATAATTTCCAACGCACAACCACCATGCGCTCCTACCCCACAATTTCTTATTACTTTATTCCATGCAGTGTGGTAAAACAGGCAGAGGAGCATGAGACTGGGCCACTACAGTCTTTAGACTCGACACTTCCTGTTTCCTGATTGAGCGGTTGCCAAACATAACAGGCTCAATCATCTGTTTATGAAGTACAGAGAGCGAGGTGGGTCAGAGCTATATTTATCCTCATCACAGACATATCCGATTACAGGTTAACATGCTAAATTTCTGCTCGTCGATGCAGTTGTGGCAACACTCGCCACACATCATCATCTTCTTCCAATTGTTGCAGGTTCAGCTGTTAGCTATCAAAAGTGTGTGTGACCAGAAATGTGCGTGCATGCACTCACATTTCTGGTCAATATCTGCAGTGGAAAAAAAAAAGCTGGCTTTATGAGGCAAAAGAGCCTAAATCCATCATGTGGCCTCTCAGACCAGCACAAGACCTAACACTGGCGTAAACAAGCCAGAGGCACCACATCAGCCTTAAAAAAAGAAACAGCCTGGCTGCTAAGAGGCCTCCTGCCCCTTTCGGCTCTTTGACCCATGACCTTAACCAAAGCCCGCTTCAAAGACTCTCTACACAAGGCCCCAAAGACAGGGAGGAGACCTAAGGCAGTCTGAGAGAAGATAAGCTACAAGACGAAGAAAAAAAAGGGTAAAATTTTAAAAGTATCCACTTTCGCTCTTGACTGCATGTTGCTTCATTCAGCTACATACTGATGCAAAATCATTCCATGATTCAGTGATTGATGATCAATAGAAGATACATTTAAAAAAAAAAAAAAAAAACACTTGGAGCTATCAATGAATTTAGTGCAGTTTTGAAAAACATTTCCGCACATGCCCACAACCTTGTTTGCCAGGGTTTTAAAATAGCGTTATTTTATATTGAGAAATAACAGGGTTCCAGTTACTTCGGTCAATTCTTGAAAATAACATTTAGTGCCTTCTTACGCAACATTGTGCTATCTGTTAGCACTCAGAGGGTGTGGGATAAGTTTCTCAGAGTTTCAGTAAAATCTCTTTAGTGGGGTCATGACAAGTTTTGCCAACACAACACTACAGACAAGCAAAGAACACACACACACACACACACACACACACACACGGGCAAGCGGTGTGTGATGATAATAATAGCAGTGCAACATAAAGCATCACAGGTATCACCACAAATCCCAATGCCCCAATTGTGGAATTCTGAGGTTGCAGCAAATAAAAACTTGTAAAAATAAGCTTAAATAAAAAAAAATAAAATAAATGGTATTCTAGCTTGTAGCAAAAACATAAAGAATTTATGTTCGCATAATCTTAGAAATTAGAAATCCAGGAAATTAAGTCCACAAGCATGAAGGCAACCTAGATTTTGCATCAGTATAATTGATCTCCATTTGCAGATCATTTTATAAAATACCTCAATTTTAGCAGCTTGATACCATTTTTAAATAGGGTTTGTTTGTCAAATACAGTAAAAGATATTGTACTATATTATTATATTACTGTATGCAATAAATATTATTTTCAAAATTGTATTTCTATGATGAACTTTTCCCGCTAATAATAGATATTTCGGACCCACAACAACTGGAAAAGCTTCCAACGCAGCCATAACAGGCCATTAACAAAATGCCATCTAAGCAGCTTGTAGTTTTAACAAGCAGCTACATGTAAAAATATGCAACAGTGTTGAACCAGGACAAGCTTACAGCTAAGACGAGCTCTGACTGTAGCTAAAGAAAAATAAAAATGAAATCCTCCCACAACACAGCTAGTTACAACAATAATTGAACGGATACTTCTGCTTCTTTAGATGTTTTTAAGTGTACCGGTAGTTATTTTTACAAAGAACAATGCTATTTATTAAATTGATACGTGCTTTAGCTCACATTATTTTCCAGTTAAATTACCAATATTTCTGTGGGAAAAAAATCCACCTGTTTTTTATTAATGGTTTCTTTGTCATATTTAAATTTGGAGCAAATATCCATTTTCAGTGCAAAAAAAAAAATCTGTGCACACAGCATTGCCTTAAGTGGCTTCCTTATTTATTTTTCTTTACAATCCATCCATCATCTTTTACCCGCTTCTTCCTTTTCAGGTCACGGGGGTCACTAGTGCTCATATCCATCAGTCACTGTGCGAGAGGCGAGGAACACCCTGGACAAGTCAAGTGTCCATCACAGTTTCTTTACAATAAGACAATAAATAATAAATATATAAATAAATAAATGTTTCATTTGAGCTGGTCTAAATACTGTCCATTAGCCTATTTAGGATATAAATTAAAAGGTTGATTGGTTACACGTTGGAGAATTCTTGTATTTCTGTTTTTACTTTTAAATTCTGCTTAGCCAATATCATGCCATTTTTCTTGGTTCTTTAACTTTGGAATGAATATTCTGTACAGCACAGCTGTAAATGCTTTGAAATGGAATGAAAAATGAATGTGACCACATGTTGATTAAAAAGTCAAGCAAAGTCTCACTCAACGTGTTGATGTTTGCAACGCTAAAAGAAAAGTTGGCAGCACCTGCCTGTATTTTGAAAGCACCCTTCATCAGCAAAGAAATTGATCTACCAAACATCCTTCAGCTTGACAGTTTTGCTCATTTGCCCAAAAAAAATAAATAAATAAATAAATAAATTACATTAAAATATAAAAATGGGGAAATTTTAATTAAAACTTTTTAAACATGTTGAAGACAGCTTAATTCAGCTGGCTGAAATTGCCCACCAAATATCACTGCATGCTGAATTTATTAGTTACCTTTTGCACGATTCAAAATTAAAATGCCTATCGACACTTGAAGAGGTAACTTAAATAGAAGTGCTATCACACTACCTGACACATCCTTTAATGCCAGTCTGGAAGAACAAAAAAAAAAAAAAAACTCAGCTCCACTCCTGAGAGAAGCTCATCTGGAGGGAATAGGTTAGGGGAAAAATAGGAGATTAGCTGTACTGTATAATGATAAATAGGCAGCCTCACACCACTGTAAGCCTGTACACGTGGCAAGCCAGTACGCACACACAAATACACACCCACTTATACAGTAATGGCATGGTTGCAGCTCCCAATGATGCAGGAGGCACAACAACAAAGTTTAGAGGTGATTAATACTTCCTGTCAACAACACCGCAAAGACAAGTGGCTTATTATGTGTAAGAACTGGTAAAGAGAGTTGATAGTTTTATCAAGTTGGCTGCACAATAAAAATATTTGATACAATATTGAAGTTTTTGCCATTTTTATTCATCTTTTAAAACACCCCTTTAAACATTAAAATGTGTGTCTATTTACATACGAGTTACGTAATAAAAAGTGGGAGCCAAGCGAAGTCTTCAAGCCAAACTGGGTTTGAGTTGTTTCAAAACGCTTAAAAAACAGCTGAAGGACTGCTCTCATACAGCAGGTTGCTAAGCTACAGGATTTATGGAAAGGCTTATTTACTTTTCTGATATAGTCAGCATTATATATGAACAATATAAAATGTGGTTTAAGATGTGCCATTAAATAAATACAAGTAATATACAACAAATGTTAACTGTAATGGCTTCACTTTAAATTATAGCTGGTCCTGCAGTTGTGTGGTATTAAGGTATACACAAAACATTTGTTTTTATTAAATTTACAGGTCTTGTGAAGCTTTCCTAATTAATTATTTGCCTAAAATTAACGCAATGGACAATAATGTAACAACAGCATGTCTACAAAAAAGAAGTACTCAATTAAAAAAAAAAAATCAAAGTAATCTATAGATGCAAAACCTATAACTTAGCACAGTATTTCAATACTCAAAGTTTAAGTTGTAGAGAAATGAATTAACCTTTGATCTTCACTGTATAAAGCAGATAAATTGTACCCTTGCCAAAAAGAGTCTAATTTTGTCCATGTGATTTTTAAATGTTGCTCATGCTGATAGTGCATATAACCTGCTAAGCTGAGAGCACAGTTGAGAAAAAGGAACACATAACTGGAGCCAATGTTTGTTTTGCAGTCCTCGGTTAGGTCAGTGTGTTTGTGTCATGTTCTTGTACGTAAAAATGTTTGTGCTCTTTTGACAGGTATGAAAAGAACATGACATGAAATCGTATCACGCAATTGCAACAAGGTAAAACAAAAACAAAATCAGGAAGTCAGTGGCACAGTGGTGTGTGTAGCAGGAACGCTTGCTATAGTGTACAGAAAAAGATAAAAGAAACTATGATTTGCATGTACTGACAAAGACAGAGATGAGAAGAACAGGAAAACAGCTGAGCGGAGCATAAAAAGCCTGACGGCAATAAGCCGACAACTGAAACTCCTATTTATCTTTCAGGTGTTTGCAAACCAGACCGAATCAAAGGGCTCAACATATTTTTACCCGATTGTATCCAGCACTTATCACGCACAGATTTTTACTCATCCTTTCAACCTGAATTAACAAAGATGCCCATAAAAAATTATGAATTTTGTTTTTTTTAATGTTGCACTTCAGTGCTCGAGTTAGCAGATGGTTCTTCCGGGCTAAAGCGCGTGTTGCCCACCATACACCTCTCACCGAGACGCACGTGCACGACTTTCTCACAGCGCTAATTTTCCTTTGCCATAAAGCAGAACCAGGCTGCATCTTTTAAAATAGCACTTGTGTTTAACCAGTGATTCATCTCCAGTTGGACGACATGTTTACGTAAGAGGTTTTTTTTATTTATTTATTTTTTTATTTTTTTTTTTTTAGAAAAAGCCCTGTTTGAGCTGCACAATTTTGGAAAATCACCAATTGGGTGGAGTTTTGACACAGTAGGATTGATGGGAAGCTGTGTCAGAACAATTTCACAATTTTTCCAGCAAAAAAATAAATAAAATAAATAAAATTGCAAGCAGCCACATGCAGAAAAGACTCCTGTAACTTATTTCGTTTAAAAATAGCCATAATAATTTGGTGACATTGAAAAACTGTTGATAATTTTACACTCAGCACAACTTCATACCTCTTCAACATCTTCCCTCCAGCCACTGGCACTAGTTCTTTTTCTCTGTCCTTTAACAATGTCCTTGTAAAAAAAGACTCCTAGAATTTCTCCATAGCTGTTATGAAATGTGACACTATACGAATAAACTGAAAGAACGTGTGTCCAACTGTGTCTGCCATTTGATAGTTGATGGGCACAAGAAGCCCTCAAGCTTAGCTGTGTTAAAACATCTCTTACAAAAGGAAGTGACAGACACACAAGCTGTAAAAGGTTTTCAAACACTAAAATTTGCTAAATTGAAACTATTAAGTGGTATTAAAAGCAGGGTTTAAATCGCTGTGTGAATACTAGGACACCTTTTACGGTGTTCGCTGTCAGCTTTTAGCTGCACTTAAAAGTACAGCAAAGCTCTTTAAAGCACATAAATGCAAAGTCAATCGCACGAAGAATGAGAGCAAATACAAAAGCAAACAGAGAGAGAGAGGGAGTAAATCCTCAAGACGCACCTGGAGAAGCCGCCGGGAAAATTTGCCAAAGCCGCTGCAGACTGGAGGCCATCGCTGCTGCTCTGTATCCCCGAGGACTCTCCGTATCTTTTCCCCCCTATCCAGCTCTCCCCAACCACAGGTAGGTTCGAGAACGCGGCAAAAGGCTTCTGGTCTGGCAGGTTCACTATGGATGGCTGACTGGCTCCGAAATTGTATGCAGATCCAGCACCAACACCCATGGGAGATGACATGGGGCCAACCCCTCCTCCATGGAGAGGACCCATGCCTCCCTGGAGACACTGCGACTGGCAGTAACCAGAACTGTCCTGCCTCTCCAGCTTGACCACACCAGGAGTACTCATATGGATGAAATCAGGGTCCTTCTCTTCTTTGATGACAACACCAGAAAGCATGGCCGGAGGCTGTTGGGGCTGATGCGCATGCTGCTGGTGCTGAGCCAGGTGTTGGAGAGGCTGCTGCTGGTGCATCGGATGCTGCTGCTCCATGCCATTCATACTGGTGCAGTTCTCTCCATTACCCATGAGGGGTTTTGTGTCCTTCGGCAAGCCGCTGATGGACGCGCCACCAAGGCTGCTTTCTTGCAGGATGTTATCCAAATGTGCCACCTCTGAATCCAACTCGAAAACACTGATTTCTGGCAGCGAACTCGAAAGGTCAAGATCTTGCCAAATTTCTGCATCATCAATTAGCTGACTGCTGTTGCCATCCAAATTGCTAGGACCGGCACCTGTTTGTCCACTGTAATTTCCTAAGTCCTTATCCATGGAAAAAACCACTTCCTGCTTGATTTGCTGTGGGAAAAGGTCTGGCAGAGGGAGGTTACCCAGCACAGAGTTTTCTGAGGTGGTGATGATAGACATGGACGACTGGTTGAGATCAGAAATATTCTGGTTCAGCAACGACAAATTGTCTCCAATGTTGAATATATCCTGTTCTTGTTTCTGCATTCTGTTCATTTTACCCTCTTTATCGGTCCCATCGCGTGGGACATGAAGTTGAGAAGACTCAAAGATGCCTCCAAAGCTCCTCTGGTCTTTGGTTCCGCCCTGTCCATTTGGGGCCAGCGTACTCTGGGTCAGACTCCCGGGACCGGGCAGATGCATCGTAGACTGATGCCGTAAAGCGGAAGTATCTCTGCCTAATTCAGGTGCTAAGTCCCCAAATGTCAGGTTGCTGTTTCGATTACCGTTGTGCTTTGGTCCACCCTGATCCATTTCTTCATTCTGCAAAGAAAATTAACAAGCGTGAACCAAAGTGGCACTTAGAGAAAAATGTAAAATCCATAATTAATAAAGTTGTAGAACTGTTAGGCAGAAGGCTCACTGAAGCATTGATCATTTATTGCAACAAGTAGCAACAACGGCGACAAAAAGTATCATGGGAGAGTTCAAAAGTGCAACATACTGCATTGCCTCTGCTGCTCTCTTATCTACTTATCTTTATTTTTGAAAAAATAACAACCGAATCAGTTTTGCAGCCCTCCCTCTTTTCAGAACTGGTACAACATGGCTGAAGCACAAACCATCTTAAAGTTGGACCACAAAATGAGACTACAGGTTCTACGAAACAGAAATGACTAATATGACCGTGTTAGTTCTTTTGAGCCGTAGTCTACTCTCGGTTTAAGAGTGAAGAAGTGCGAGACAAGCCCAGGCATAACTAGCTGTGCAAGTGAAACTGCTGGCAATCCCTCATACAGTAAGTATGTGTGCAACATGCATCTGTCGAAAGAGATTAACCCACTCAGAGGCCTTTGGGTGTTTGCTGCAGGCAACGGTAAGCGCCTATCTCCATTTCTGAGTGGAAAAAACAAACGCAACTGTTCCAGCTTTTAAAGTAAGAGTCAGAAGTGTGACAAATCATTATTCCACATGCGTCTATGTGTTAATAAAAGGGCATTAAAGTAATAGTTTATTGTTTTTGCTCCCCCTGATTTTTAGTGTTAAGCACTTTAATAGCTGCCGTTTTAAAAAGTACTTTATAAATAAAGTTGACTTGACAGTTTATGAGTTAAATAACACCTAAATTAAAAAAAGGAGGCTATGGTACATCTGGTCAACCATACAACTCTATTTGTGTTTACTGTATTTTGGCAAGGAATTACAGTCATAAAAAAACTAGGAGTACTTTGGCAATAACTCATTAATCCCTGAGGGAAAAATAATAATTAGAAACAGGACTTTTTTAACAAGAGTTGGTCATTTTCCACACCCACTGCTCGCCTAAGAGACTATACATGTCTTAAAGTTAAGACTAGTTCAAAATAAATAAGAATAACAACAACGAGGGCTATTATGAAGCTTAAAACAGAAAAAAGTTTGAAGTTTCCTGACTGTACTTTTCCACCATTAACAGAATGAGTGCAACCTGTTGGCCGCAAAAAGAAACTGCACCAGTTCGCACGCCTTCAGCGTGACAAGCAGATAGAAACAGTCTTGAAGTTTTGTCTCTTGATTCATTAATTATAACTCCTGACTTTAATAAGTTCACCGAGCGTTGTTAAGGACATTTGTTTGTTTTGTTTGTTTGTGCCACTCGGTGACTGGCTGTCAGGTCGCTCGGCCTACTCGACCGAACTACCAGGTTTTACTTCTCATTTTCTCTCTCCCTCTGCACCAAGAAGTTGTTTACACCTGGAATTAGCTCCTACCTGCTGAGAGAAAAACATACACTCCACCGGTTAGGTCATCTCTTGGGGAGTCCAGGCAGTTGAGCTGCGGGTGAAAAAAAAAAAAAAAAGCAACATAAATCTCTATGTATGTGGTTAAATCAATATCCGCTGAATCAGGCTTATGAAGGAGCTCCGCTTCTTCTCGCCCCGGCGCTGTCGTGCGGTGAAGTGTCGGTTGAATTCGTCGCGGTGCCTCCCTCCTTCTGGCAGGAACGCATTCTCCGCGATATTCCGAACTTTAAAGATCAACAACGTCGCTGTCGACGCTCGCCAGTTCCACCTTGTCTGTGTGTGTGTGCGCGCGCGCCCTTTCGCGGATCCGTCAACTTTTAATGCGCGTCGCCGGAAGGAGAAAAAGAAAATGAAGGGAAAAAGGGGGGGGGGGGGGAGAAAAAAAAAACAAACAAAGTGCTCGGTCTGTCAGTGTCGCCGAATCTCCGGTTTAATCCGCGGCGAATCATACATTTTGCGGCGAAATGACCGCCCTTTGCGCCATTACATCCATGAGTACTTTTAAAGTTATATAAGACGAGCGCGACGCTCTACCCCTCACAGCCTCAAACTAGTCAGGCAGGGCGAGCGGCTAGCAAAGAAGCTAATTGAAATGAGAACACACTTCCGGTTTAGATTTTTCGATACAAAAGCTTGTTCAAACTAAATTTGTTAGTTTATAAGTAAATCTTTAATCTACAGATATGAATCATGTTATAAAGTAATATAATTATTATAATTAGTCTAATAAATGCAATATATATTTAATTTAATTTGATGGCTGAAACGCATTTGTTTTATTTTGAAAGTGTAAAATCATGCCACTTTATTATTTCCGGTTTGTTCGAGAAACTTCACGTAGCTTGTCGGTTTGGCACTCGGTGGTGAACGCCCCTTTTCACCCAATGAAACTCCGTCTGTTGCGGAATCTGTCAGTGTCACCTCTAAGCTCTGAGCATAAACTTTCAAGAGATTGTCACTCGTAACGAAAGTTAAATTGGTCAGTAAGCAAACGAAGCGTCTTATTTGGGGGAGTCTATTTAGGTATGAGCTAAGACGAGGGAGTTAGTTGTCCCTTTAGATGAGATCATGCAGTGTAATTTTGTATTTCCTGTTTCCCAGTGTTGACTTTTTTTTTTTTCAACAAAATGATACACCCAATAAAAAGCCCAGTAAGAAATGCAGAAATACATATTTTTTTTATTTGCAATGTGAAAAAAATTACCTCTGACAATAGATGTAGATCATGTTAGAACCTGCTCAGCAATTCTTACATATTGATAAACCATTTTCATGTATTTTCCAAGATTATTTGCCTGCAGCTACTCAGAACCACACTGTGATTAGGAGCCAAACAGCTTACACAAAGTTCTTGCAGAATTAAAAGAGTAAAGTTTGACAAACAGCTAGGAAGTTTAACCACAGCCCCTTTGTTAAAGACAGGGTCCAAACAGAAGGCGATCGCTCTCAGACTGATTGACGTCCAGCACTTTAAGAGCGAGGACGCTCCTTCAAGATTCCAACAAAGTAAAGTTCAAAATGTGTGAGCTCACTGACTTTTGCAAGAGTAGGGAGTAAGGGGTCAAAGGTCAGGAACTGCCCCTCTGGAAACCTGAAGCCTGAGCCCGATAGCTAATCTTACACACATGGTAAACTCCCTTTATGGGCAGCTGATGGGAATGGCTTCTAAAGTAGGGCAACTTCTTTGAAAATAAATAGCTCATTTATTAAATTAGAGAATGGTGATTTTTTTTTTTTTTTAACACTAAGAGGTGAACAATGCTAGAGTCCTGTGGTTCTAATTTTAATCAGAGGCTAGGTGATTGAAAATGTTGTGTGCTGTAGTTCCGTAACACATCAAGCTAGATGAAAATACTACATTTTTTTTAAGTATTTAAAAAAAAAGTCCACAAAAAAGCCCCATCAGTGGGCTTAAGAGACAACTAATTTAAAATTTTAACAGGATTGCAGGTAAAGGGTGGGGTCAGGAAGACTCAGACAGCCCCACAAAAATGGATGAGCAGATGAGAACCACCAGCCAGAAAAAAGAAAGGTAAAGAGACAGGGATGGGGGTAGGGGCAGCAGGTGTGGTCATCCATCCAAGTTGTCCTATTAGAAGGAACAAAATGTGTCCTGGGCATGCAAATGTCTTATTAAAAGCCAGTGTGGCTGGATAGAGGCAGAAGCTCCCAAGGGCCTGTGAAAACCACACTGTTCTCAAAACATCACAGGGAACACTGTGAGTTTTTATTGCTCGGTAACAATGGGTGATCCTACTTACCAATAAATAATCAAAACATTGGACATGCCGTGCTCCTTGGCTGGGAGTTAATGGAGAATTATGCTGCCGTGGCTTGGTAAAAATTCAACAGCTTGAGTGAACGTGCTGCTGTGGAGACATCAACTTGTGAATTCGTATTGATCGCACTTGCATAAGCCGGTGCAAAGTGAAAAAAAAAAAAGGAAAAGCTGATTAAGTGTTTTTTGTTTTCATAAAACAACAAAAAATTAAAAGCCCGAAGGCTGCAATAGTTTACGATAATCCAACTGAGGATCTGAAATACATCTGGAATACAGATGGTATAAGGCACGGGGAAAGGTTTTTGGCATATTAGCTTAAAAATATGTGTTTTAAATATTAAAATTGACACATTTTAAGAAAAACAATCTATTTAATGAAAACAGGGCTTGGCAGATGTGCAGACTGAATAAGTTTATTCACAAAGATGATTAAGGGCTGCAGTTAAAGTGAATTCTTCAGTGAAGCAGGCTTGACGTGCTTTTGGATTCCAGGATGACTGTCTTGAACATAAAGGATTCTGAAAAGCTTAGTGTGGTATTTCCACTATTTCCTAATAGACAGCAGGTTTGGCACATTTTTCCAAGCCTGCAACCATTACTGCATTTACTTATATACTTTGTTTCTTAAATATATGGAAGCTAACATAAACCATAATCATTTTGCCTCCAGTTAAAATAAAAATTTCAGCTTTCCCTAAAGTTTTGCACAGACATTTATACAGCAGATATTGCTCAACACAGTGATCTCAGACAGGACATTTTGAAAAGGAAGGAAGAATTTTTTTTAAACATAAGATGAGAAAGGAAACAATGTTTATTTAAGGCTAAACAACCAATGGATTTCCTTATCTTAGGCAAGAAGTAACCCTTGGCATGAGGTTAGAATTGACACTGTAAGCAGTTGAATACAGAGTACAAACAAGTGTGTACTGTGTGCGATGTGTGTGTTGTCCTAACACAACAAAAGCAAAAGCAGACACAGTCAGGTTATACAGCATTAACACTTCCACTTGATGAAAAATAAAACACACACTATTTCACCATTAAACATCTGCCTGGAGCAACTGAATCAGCTTCCAGTAATTCTCAGTCGAGTCATCTGGACAGTTTCTTTTTTATAGAAACGTTTCACCCTCCATCTTAACAGTTTGCTGGAACTCCTCTGACTGATGATGCCCTCTGGATGGAGGGTGAAA
>JAVCKU010000031.1:3553265-3563775 GCA_032273985.1 Hypsolebias coamazonicus
AATAGTGTTATTCTCTGTGTTACAGTGTTTATTTTATACTTTTTTTTTTTTGGGGGGGGGGGTGTCTATGTGAGAAGATGTTATCATTTACTAACTAAACTAAGGAATACATTTTTTTTCCTTGTGAGATAATTTTTTTAAGGTTACCGTTTATGTTTTTACACCTAAACCCAGGCATTTGGTTAATGTTATTAACTTGCTTTTTATGTATATGAATGTTTCTGTTAAGTGCTCTGAGATGACTTCTGTTGTGACTTGGTGCTATATAAATAAACTGAATTGAACTGAATGAAAATGAAAATTATTTAGCTGAAATTATTTATTGATCCTAATGAGTAGAACTCAAAGATGTTGAAAATCTTTAATCAGATGTTTTGGATATTTTATTAAACAAAACGTTTTAATAAAAATATATATTTCTTTATCTGTGATGGACTGGAGACCTTTCCAGGTGTCCCCCATCTCTCACACAGTGACTGCTGCGTATGTGTACTAGTGACCCATGTGACCCGAAAAGGAAAAAGCAGATAAAGATAACAGATGGATTAATTCCTTTATTATAGATTTGTGATGAAAGAAAAGAAAGTTGAGAAATCAAAATACCGTAAACAACTAAATAAATAAAGTCAAGCTACTTTGGGTAAACTTAGACTTTTGTGGTAAACCAAAATGTAAACACTAAGTTTACCACTCAAGGAAAAGCTTCAGTTCAGTAACTGTAAAATAAAGTTAATGTACTTTTTACTTTTTACAGTAACTTACTCGCAGCAGGATACCAGTGAGTTACTATAAACTTATTTACAGTTCTAATACTCTTTGTGCTTTTATCTTTACCTATTTATATTTACAATATTGTTTGTATATTTAAAGTACCGGTACTGGTACTGTCTTTGTACTGTTGTATTACTGTAATCTAGTTCAATGTAGAGTTTCAATACTTTAATTTAAATTGGCAATAGATTAATCTAATTCACTATAGCAACACTGTTTTTATTTACAATATCATAACTATAATGTCATTTTCTGTATAACAGGGATCCTTGAGAAATTGTGCACATATACACACTAGTTACTTTAATTGTTTGAACTTGATTGTTTTAGGCAGTAATCCTTACAGTATAAAATATAGTGTTATTTGATTAATTGTTAGCCTAAACTACACAAAACACATAAAGTTGCTTTTTGTAAAACAAGTAATCTCTAATAACTATCGATTTGACGAAAACAAATGATAACGAGTACATTTTAGATGTTAAAGAGGCTTTTATCAACGGCATCAATAAAAACTACAATTGTCCATGTGGTGTTTGATTACACTTGTGCACATTTAAAGTAGGGCATTATGGCAGAGCAGTGGTTAGAGCTGTCACCTCTCAGGAAGAAAGCTGCAGGATCACCTCCTGGTCTGGGGCCTCTCTGGGTGGAATTTGCATGTTCTTCCAGTAATCGCTATTTTTGTCTCCAGGTACTCCAGTTTCCTCCCACAGACCAAAGGTGCGCTTTAGCAAGAGAATAGCTGTCTTGTCTCTATGCTGACCTGTGGTGTACTTATGACCTTTCCTGGGTGCACCCTGTTGGAGAGAAGCGCCAGCTCAAACATACCCAGAAAGGAGAAGAGGAGAGAAAATGGATGGTTGAAACATCTTAGCTTTAACTTAGTATCAACTTCATACTTGAACAAAAACTCTGCAACACTTTCACTAATAGTCCATAAAATGCTTGAACAAAATAAGCAAATAATCAAAATACACACACAAACACCACTCAACTTGACAATGCAAATATATGTTTTACACAGTTTATGTGATTGTTAACATTTCATGTTTTATTTTCTGTTTATATCAGCATCACATCTCATAAAGTCCAACATGGATTTGAAAGAACCTTCCTGATGAAGCCAAACATTTCAGTGGCTCTTCTGTTTGAATGGTCTGAATGACACACACACACACACACTGATGCACTTGTGCACACCTAGTTGGAAAAATCACACAAGTAACAGAGGGGGGCGCTGTTGCTCACTTTACGAAGCAGAGAGTGAAATCCCACTCAGCTACAACTCCAAACCATCCAGCAGGTTTGAGAACACTCGATGTTCTTTATCCGCCTGATGTTGCAGAACTCTGTGAAGCTGGCAAAAGTGTAGTCAGGAACGTATTCAAGCAGATATCAAAGTGACACTAACTGCAATTACTATCTGTACTGTAGTACTGATAGTATCATTGCTTTGTGCCTCTAAGAAGCCTTAAACTTTACCTTTTACAGGATCAACTTATAGCCTGCTGTATGGTGTGGATGTGTGCTGGAGGAGGGATGGGGAATGGGGGGGGGGGGGCAGCAGTGAAGACACCACCCAACTATGTTGGGAAAGGGAGGCGGTGCGTGTGTGCGCAGGGAGGGTGAGGAGATGAGTGAGGGAGGGGAGACTGAGCTGCTCGTTTCAGCACCGCGGACAGCTCCGGCTTCCTGCAGCCACTCCGAGACAAAACCGGGACTTTAACGCCGCAGGAGCAGACATCAGATGATCTTCCAAGATGTTCTTCTTCTTCTATAATGACAGACTGCGGTGAAAATCAATAGGGGGAGGTGTGTGTGTTGCTATTTTTCCAAGTTTCTCCAAGACCTTTCTTTTTATTTCATTTTTTTGCCACTGGGGGATCTTTAGATGTTCGTGGGAAGTTGAAGAGCAAACATCAGTGGCTTTTCTCCAGTTTGGACTAAAATAATCCTGAAAGAAGTTTCTTCCGTTGAGTTTTAGTGAGGAAAGATTTCTCTTTGTTGGGAAACACTCCCGGGAACGACAGCAAAAGGAATATTTCAAGGCAAGTGTGTTTTCCTCTCGGTGCATTAGGCTTCTTTCAGCCTCCATCCTCCTCTTGCAGGACTAATGCTGTTTCCCCACAGGCGATAGGAGTCTCACAGCCACTAATGCAAGCCTCGGAGATGGTTTTCCTCTCATGCAGCACTGATTTTTAGCGTCTCTCCCACCGTCAGAGTTTTTATATACCATTTTCAGAAAACTCCCAGTAATGACAGGGAACTAACTGGGGAAAGTGTTTGATTAGTCATGATTTTTGTGAGATGAGGTTGGAGAAGAACTTTTGACTCGGATCCATTTTCTCCCTGTATTTTTGAGGGACTTGCTGTTAAAGAGGTGCCTGTTTGTTTGTGACAGAAATGATGGCGCTGAATGGAAACTGTAGGACTAATCTCAAAGACCAGGCGTCGGTCCAGAACAGTTTTCCAGATGTTGTTGAGTTAAACGTCGGGGGGCAGGTTTATTACACGCGCCACTCAACTTTGGTGGGCACCCCAAACTCGTTACTTGGGAAGCTCTTCTCTTCCAAAAAAGACGCGTCTAATGATCTGGCGAGGGACCCCAAAGGCCGTTACTTCATCGACAGGGACGGGTTTTTATTCCGCTATGTGTTGGATTTTCTCCGGGACCGGCAAGTCGTCCTCCCAGACCACTTTCCGGAGAAAGGGAGGCTTAGGAAGGAGGCTGAGTACTTCCAGCTGCCCGACCTGGTGAAGCTCTTGAGCCCCGAGGATATCAAACACAGCCCGGATGACTACTTCCACAGTGACCATGAGGATGGGTCTCAGGGCAGCGACCACCGGCAGTGCCCCCCACCATCTTTGGTCCCCGCGGACAGAAAGAGCGGCTTCATCACGGTGGGCTACCGGGGCTCGTGCACCATGGGCCGTGAGAGTCAGTCGGATGCAAAGTTCCGGAGGGTCCCTCGGATACTGATTTGTGGCAGGGTGGCTCTTGCCAAAGAGGTGTTCGGGGAGACTTTAAACGAGAGCCGGGACCCGGACAGGACACCGGACCGGTACACCTCCCGGTTCTACCTCAAGTTCAAGCACCTGGAGAGAGCTTTTGACATGTTGTCGGAGTGCGGTTTCCAAATGGTGGCATGCAACTCGTCGGTCACGGCCTCGTTTGTCAACCAGCACACGGAGGACAAAGTCTGGTCCAGCTACACGGAGTACGTGTTCTACCGTAAGTAACCCCCCGAATGACCGCTGATGGGCGCACATGTTCAAATGTGTGAGAGAAACATCTGGAGGTAGGATAACGGGTGGACCTTCAACAGCGTCTCCTTTACAGTAGGTCTGTTGGTCACATTAGGAGTTTCAAAAATCAATCTGATTTTATTTAGAAGTCTCAAACGCTTGTTAATCGGCCGTGTGGAACATTTTTAGATGTTTGTTTGTAACGCTGCATCTCCTCTGTGAAAATGAGGATGTCTGAGGTTTTGTCTGACACCGGGCTACAAAACTAACTATAGAAACAACAATTTTAACAAAAAAGTTTACATCTAAATGGAGCTGAACAGTAAAATCCACAGACCGGTAGATAAAAGCAACTCAATATTATCTGAAAGCCAAAAGTTGTAGAACAATAACTAAGAGGTCACAGATATGTAGCTAAAAGCTAAATATAGCAAACCAGTAGCTAAAGTTTCAGAATGGTGGCCAAGTCAAGATTAACTGAATTGTAACTAAAATCTAAAAGGAGCAGAAGCAACAGCTAAATGTGGCAAAACAACAACTACAACCTAAAGTCTGTAGAACAGAAGCAAAAGAGTAGCTAAAAGCTAAATGTAGTGGAGGAGCAGGTAAATGCTAAAAGCAGCAAAACAGTACTTAAATGTTACGGAATGATAGATAAAAGCTAAATGTAACAGAACAGTGTCTTTAATAATTATAATTATTATAATTTATTCAATTTGTACTGCACTTTACATTTTTCAATCTCAAAACGCTACAATATAAAATGTCTAAAGAGAACAAAACATGGACTAAAAAAAGGACTAAACATTTTAAAAGCTAAAAAAAAAAACCCTACAGGATTAAAAATACCTTTACATACTATAAAACCTTTTAAATAAAAAGGTCTTCAGTCCTTTCTTAAAGCTCTATGTAGTCTGGGGTATGTTTAGATGGTCAGGGAGGTTGTTCCACAGGCGAGGAGCAGCAGAGCAAAAGGCCCTGTCACCCATCGTGCACAGTTTTGTCCAGGGAGGGCGGGGCTAGTAGGAATTTGTGGAGCGGAGGTACCGTGTTGACATCTGAGCAGTGAGCAGTTCTTTAAGATAGTGTGGAGCATTGTCGTGAATGGATTTAAGCTAAAAGTTACCTAATGGTAGCTAAAAGCTAAAGATAGCACAAGACAACAAAATATCACAATTACACTGTGGTAGATTTTAAAGAGAACAAAGGAATTTTAATGCTTTTGTGGAGGAAATGTTATTTTAAATAAAAGTAAATAGTTTGAAAAGTGGGGCAGCACGATGGCACAACGGGTAGAGCTGCTGCCTCTCAGCGAGAAGGTTGCCGGTTCAAACTCTGGTCTAGGGGCCGTTCTGGGTGGAGTTTGCATGTTCTCTCCGTGCATGCGTGGGTTTTCTCCAGGTACTCCCGTTTCCTCCCACAGACCAAAAACATGTATGTTAGACTGATTAGTAACTCTAAATTGTCCATAGGTGTGAGTGGGAGAGTCAATGGTTGTTTGTCTCGTTTGTGTCTTTGTGTCCCTGTGATGGACTGGAGACCTGTCCAGGGTGTACCCCGCCCCTCGCACAGTGATTGCTGGACATGGGCCCCGGTGACCCCCATGATGGAGTTTGAAAAGTGTAAAGTTACAAAGACACATAAAAGTCAACTCTTGATCAAGTGGAATATTTTTATATACAGTACATGATTAGTATATCACAAAGTAGTGGTTTGCAGTGGTGAGTTCAAAGTAGTAATATTTTTGAACCCGTCCAGAGGACCAGACTTAACTTTTTTAGACATACCACAAAGTATTAGGAAGTAGTTTGCATAACGAAAACCATTAAAAGGAAAACTATTGTGTGGATTCATGAGTAGACATCTTTAGAACTGGAAGTAGAAGGAATTAAAATGCTGAAGTTCTTCTTAGGAGTGAGAAGGATGGATAATATTAAATCATCAGAGGTACAGCACAGGTTGAACAACTGGGAGATAAAGTCAGAGGCCAGACTGAGATGGTTTGGACATGTCCAGAGGAGGTAGAAGGATGTTAGAAATGCAGCTGCCAGGAAAAAGACAAAAAGAGGAGATATATGGATGCAGTTAGAGAAGACATAGATGGAGTTGGAGTGAGGACAGAGTGAGATGGAGGAGGATGACTCACTGAAGAAGGCAAAGATGAAATAAGAAGAAGACATCTTTAGTGGGGTTAAGGTAGGGTGCATTTAAACACTTAACTGAGTGGATTTGTCTTTAATCTCAGCCTCAAACATTTTACAGCATGTTGCAACATTTGATACAACCCTGCAAGAGTTTAAATTAAAAAAAAATGTATCCAGATTTTTCAATAATCTCCCTTTGAGGCATCATGAAAGCTGTCAGAGCAGTGATTTGTTAATGCGGTGCCACTTCTCATCATAGTCTAATTTGCTTCTCCACGTTCTCTCTCACTCTCTCTCATCCTGCCCAGTTTCATTTCAACCCCCTTGCATTTCATTTTGGATTTTGCTGTTACTCTCTTTGCATTTCTCTGTCTGTGAGCCTCACTGGCTGCTGCCTATGTAGGAGGCTGACAAAGAGGTTGTAAGGAAGAGTTCATCATCAGGTTTATTGTGGCTGTTGTACAGTTTTATGGTGTCACAATATAATCCATATACAACAATTTATCACAAGCACAGTTCTTTGCACAATAAACTACTCCAGAACAAGTAGCAGCGAGTAAATTATAGATTGACAAAGGCCTACGGTTGAGTTGCCAAACAGATGATTAGAATTTGATCACGTCGTGTTGTAAAACACGTAAGTGACAAGCCATATTGTGCTGAGTTGCAGAATACTTAGATTGTGGAAGATTTACATGGCACCTAGTATTTAACTGTGAATCTACCACATGACATATCAACATTAAAGATTTTTAAAACAGAATAATGTCTTTGTTTTTCAATAAAAGTGTGTATTTGTACCTCATTGATCAAACTGCACTCACGGTCTAAACACATCATGGCATTTTATTGTCAAAACTGAAAAAATGTAGACGGCATGGACAATTCAGAAGAGTAAGAATAAGAATAATCACAGCATGTTAGGCTAATTGGTAACTCTAATGAATGAATGTCCAGACAAAGTTATCTTAAGATTTTCTTTTTCCTCCATATAAAAATATCACATTTGTGAATGGGACTCCAGATGGATGAACAAAGGTTTATGAATCGTTTCATTCATAAACTGCATATTGTTGAATTATATTTCCAATGGAGAGTCATTGGAAGGATTAGTGATCACAAGTGTCCAGTTTATTCACCCAGCTTTGCCTTTTATGCATTGATATTTCTTAAAATTTCATAATTACCAGTAGGTAAAAATTGATTGACGGCACTGCTGTGTGGGAATTTTGTAACCCATTCAACTGTTCTTTAAATAAGATATTTTCCATCCATCCATGATCTTTTACCTATTTAACCTGATCGCCGAGAGGCAGCAGCTCAACCAGTTGGAGACTGGTAGGACTTGCGACCTGTCCAGGGTGTCTCCACCTCTCACCCAGTGACTGCTGGATATGGGCACCAGTGACCCCCATGACCTGAAAAGGAAGAAGCGGGCAAAGATAATAGATGGATGGAATTTTAAAATAATTGGTACTTTGCTGTGTGTGGACTTTTATTTTGTAATTTCCCTAAATAATGTAAATCTTTGTGTGCATCACATTTGTCTTCATAAATGCATTCTTTTCTTTTCCAAGCAAACAATTCCGAGGTTTGTTTTCACTCACCGAGAATCACTTTAAGCACCCGATCTAAATTCCAGCGTTGCTTAATTTGCTTAATTATCCATGTTTTCGGTGAATCAAGACACGTTCCCAAGCATCATTGTTTTAGTGTGCTTTAAAATAAGCTAAACCATCTGCCGGTTCCTACGTGATCAAAACATGTTTTTGCCATTTTAGAAGAACCCCACTGTATGCTTCATAAATGACAAACGTCAAATAAGCCCATGAGCAAAGAGCGGCTGAGGAAACGCACGAGGACAATGTGCTGGGCTGGGTCCAGGCTAAATGAGCTCTTCATTAATGACCTACATAAAGCACAAGGACTGGATGGCTCTTGGCTCTTAGAACTCCCAGAAGTAACTCTAACAAGCCAAATCAAGAGCTGGTGAGAACTGCTGTCACATGCCACATAAACACACATGCTACACATCCTGTTAATGCAATATCTGGCAGTGTGTTTGTGGGCCACCGCTGCCACTTTCTGCCTACTGACAGCAGTAAGAGCTTCCTGATTTTGCTGACAAATGTTCAGCTTGTTAGGGGCATCACGCTCAAAAGCAGGGGGTACAAGTCGCCATGGCAACCAAGTCAACCTGCCTAAATAAAGGTTGAATGAATGGTAAGCACACTGAGAATCACATGGGGAGTTTGTGTAAGGCAGCAGTCACACAGTGGATTAAATGCAGAGGCTGACAATCTACCTTCTCAGTTTGCTTCTCTTTTGATCCCTCTGTCTTGTTCTTGTCTTGTCAATTTGTTGGAGTCAATCATTGTCTTTCTTTTGGTTAAGTTCCTGCCTTGCCTCTCCCCAGCTTCATTTTGTTCCGTGCGCTGCGGGGGCAAGAAGCACAGCGGTAACACCAGTTGCCTTTACATGCCCCAGTGCACCGTCACGCCTCCTGTCTTGCTTCTTATTCATATCGCTGTCTGCCTGTCTGTCCGACGTCATGATTTCTGCTTTATCTGTCGTCTTCATCTGTCTTGTGCCATGCTTGATTTAGGCTAAGGTCTGATTTTGTATTTTTCAGCAAGACCTTGCTCAATACATTCAAACATACTCATTACAAACTATATAATGAAACTTATAAAAAGTTATCCTGAACTACACAATGTGCAGTTTCAAAGTGTTTAACCAAGTACCGTATTTTACAGACTATAATTGGCCCTTTTTTTCATAGTTTGGCCAGTCCTGCAATGTAAAGTCTGAAGCAACTTATATACATATTTTTCCCTATTCATGATGCAATTTTTGACTGACACGTTAAATGTTCATTCATACAGACATGAACCAAAAAGTAAACATTACCATTTGCAGCCACAAGAGGGCCATCTAGGCTTTTGACAACTATATGTTGTTCCTATTCTTCTGGGAGAGGGCTGGGGGAGGTGTCTGTCTGTCCCCATCTCTACAGTGCCACTTCAGTGAGACGTGAGTGGGACAGGGCAAGAGTGTCTTGTTTGTTTAAAATAATAAAGCACGACCCAAATCAAGAATGTAGTCCAGCCCCTCAGCAAACACTGAGCGGGCCAGGCCACCGGGAAATGTCCCAGCACTCCCAATGGACAGTCCGTCTGTTATTGTTATTTAAGATTAAATGTCTGTTCTTGCACTTTATGAAACACACTTCTAAATGAATGTGACTTATACTCCGAAGAAACTTATATGTTTTTTCCTCTTCACGAAGCATTTTTTGACTGATGTGACTGATACTCCGAAGCAACGTGTAATCCAGAATATATGGCTGTTTTCCAGTCATAGTCTATGAATATGCAGTTCTGAAATGTGGGTCCACACTCCATGTAAACAAAGCACTCAGCTGTGTCCGCCAACAACCAAATGGAAGCTTGAGATACTGTATGTGGCTGATCTGTATTTAGCTGGCTGTAGTCAATGTAGGTAAACAAAGTATGACGAAATTGGACAGGCATAAATTATGTAGGTGGGAACTGAAGAGTGAATCTGCTGCTAAACCTAAAAGAAAAGAGAAAAAAGAGTAAGGCAACTGCCATGAAGAAATACTGTGGATAAAGCAAGGCAGTTGAGTGCCAGAAAGGCAGAGCTTGGCATTCACATGCTCAATTTTATTTGCAAATTTTCTGCCATACTAATTTACAGTTTTCCATGTGTTTTTAATTCTAGTTCAAGTTTGTTTAAAATAAAAAGACAATTGGCACACTTTACTTGAAAAGTTGGAAAATAAATGTGTTCCAGTACATTAAAATTGTCCAACTTCTCCATCCCAAGCCGCTCTTTCTTGGACGTCGTCATTGTTGACCTGTTTTGACCCTTCAGCTCTTTTTGTAGGTAAACAAATCCACACAGAATTTAGCAGCCTTTCATAAATTTTGCCTAAAAAGTTTACATTTAAAGACACATTAACCATCAGTGTGAGAACAAGAAGTGAAAATGTGTTTTCCTAATATATGAAACCATCCTCTCAGCTTGATGTGGAAAGAAAAACTGACTGATGTGGCTGAATGGGTACAAATCCTCCCCACAGCCCGGGTCTTTCCTGGATAGAGGAGACTGCTTGGCAACACATTAGTGATAACTGCTTTGTAATGACATGAGCAACAACCACACACACTGCTGGTTTAACTTAAAACTTTTCATATACAGGTCGTCCTCGGTTTCCGTTTGAGTTCCGTGACAACGGGCTGACAGTATACCGATTTGAACGTAAACCGATGTTCACACAAGCCGCCACTTAGACTGTACATGTACAGTACTGTACATTTACC
>JAVCKU010000031.1:3896968-3907931 GCA_032273985.1 Hypsolebias coamazonicus
ATAGTTAATATTGAAACTGGCTGGGCCTGTTGGGTGCATGAAGCTGCAGCTTCTTTAGTCCATTTTCTGTTTCTGTTGATGTGTGTGTCGCTTCTAGGCACAAACAGCACATTGTGATTTCTTGGATTCATCTTACACACCTTACTCTAACTCTTGACCGTGTGTGAGGATTCCGGTCCGTTCATGCCTGTTTCCACTACACACCCTTCTTGCCGCTCCTGAGTGACAGGTGGGGCCATTTGGAATCAGCTGCAGCTGAGTTGACAATCACACACCACTACTTAAGCTGACATTTTGCCAGAAGCCAACGCTGGAGCGTTTGGATGAATAACCCTAAAGCCTTTAATTCCTTGTAAATTCTTATGAGAATTAACAAAACCTTCTTGTGCGTTTTTTTTTTTTTTTTTTTCAGTCTTACCTCCTGACTGGACTGCCTGGAGTTTCCTGGCTTCCTAATGAGTTGTCCTCAGCTGTCTGGTCTTCAAACCACAGTTCAACATCTGCTGTGTCACTTCTACTCCCACCTGTCACTCTCCATCAAAAGGTACTTACCTCTTGGGTCTCTTAGTCACCTTCTTTGGATCATTTATCTGGTTCTGGAATCCTGCATTCAGCCTCTCCTAAAAGAGAAAAAGGAAACAAAACAAAGTAAAAGCCTCTCCTTGTGTCCAACTTCTCCTTGATGTTGACCTATTTCATACTCAAACTTTTTTTTTTTTTGCCCTACAGAACCCCATTTTCCCATCTTCCCCTGTATATCAATGCATTATCTTCATTATAGTGGTCTTTGAATAGTTTCATTTTTGAAAATTCAACACTGGGTCTTAAGGGTGCCCCCTCCTCCGAGAACTTCTGTGAACGCTTATCAGCGCTGTACCGGCTGAGAGACACTAACGTCTTATCAGGACTATGGAAACTATCTGGAAGTGCTCATGGACAAATCTCACCATCTTGTCATCCATGCACATGCAGTGTGTCTGTCTACTGTACGTTGCTTGTTGTGGTAAATTTTTTTGATTCCTTAAATTGTGCTCTGTCAAAGACACACTGTGCGAGATCTTTTTTTACACCTCTCTCTCCTTATGTTGTGTTCCCCTTTTCTATCTAAGCAATAAGGGCAGCACTTCTCAGAAGCTTCAGTCCCTGTACACTCCAGTCCATCTTTAGGACGGCTATATGGAACGTAATTTCGCTGTACTTAACTCAATAAAGCTTATTCTGACTCTGATTCTGAAGTATCATTGTCTTGTAATGGCTGCAGTGTGACCATTTTAATGAAATTGAATAACTTACATTACTGTGACTTCTTCCTAGCAAACAGATGGAGGCATTCACTCACTTTGTGACTGTGCATGTCATGCAGACGGGCTTCCAGCACTGATTTCATGAGCCTCAGCCATAAAGGCCATGTTTAGTCACATGAAGATAATGCAGCTCAGTCGGACTGTGGGAGTTCCAGTCACTTCATTCCTAAGGTCACTAGATGGCGCCAAACGACTACACCTGAGACCAATCTCCTTGACAAGATGCCTAGCGCATAAAAGGCAGTTGATGACTTTTCTTCGACACTGGAGCATTACCTTGCCAATGGTTCGTGCGTCAAGCCTTTTACATTTCTAGTGACCTAAATTTACGTATCTGTACATTTTGCTGTATCTATTGAACTTCCTGAGGCCTACCTGTTCTTGGACTTCCTGTGTAATTCTGGAAACCTCCTTGTGACCTCCCCCAGATGTCATCCTTGCCCTAACCACTCGCCCACCAGTGACTTCCCACGCTGGATTATCATAGCTCTCACAGTATTATTGGAACCAGTGATCATCCAAACACCATTCACTGACCAGTAAGAACTAAAGGACTATATAACCAATACAGTATATTCCTATTGAAGTTCAGTGCTGACCCTTCTCTTTGCTCCCCAGGGTTCCTCATTACTTCTTGTGATTTTTTTTCACTGTAAATAAAAGCACCGAACTCACCTTCTTGTGTTGTATTGTTCTTATTCACTCCTTTCGCTCTGGGTATTTATTTAGCCCTTGTGACACAGACCAGATGTCCCAAATTGTGCAGGACTGTCCCGCGTTTTTCACTACTTTCATGGCAACTTGGAAGTTGAAGCAAGGTCCCACATTTGACTCGGTCAGATTTTGACAGACTTTATTCAGTGGCTGTAATTTGCAGCCATTAGATAACACTTCTTTTTCACTCTCCATCATCAGAGAAGTGTCAGCTGTCAATCAAAAAGCGCAGCTGCATCCCTGCATCATCATGGCCATCCTGTGAGCCACCATGCTAATGAAATAAAAAGTGGAAAATGAATTTTATTTACGCAGAATATACAGTTGAAGAAACTGAAACAGTTACTAGGAAAGAGGTGAGGTCAGTGAAAGGTGATTCTAAAAAAAAAAAAAAGAGTTCAGTTTCCCATGGCGGGTGCACGACATGAAGAGAGATTGTAAAAGTGATTCACACAAAAACCACACAGCTGCTTGCAGGTGCTCTCCAAGATGACTGCTTGCAGACCTGGTCATGGTTTTGTGTTGTTTAGTAGCAAATAGTTTTTTTCTTCACAATAAACTTAAAAAAAATGTTCAACTTTAAACAAAAGTTAAAGAAAGCTTTTTTCATATTAACTTAAAAGTCATTGTGCACCAACAGCCAAAGCAGAGATTAATTAATGTAATGTGATTCAAAGTTATGGTGGCACGTCTACACTGTTGAAGTGTCCTAATTGCACACTTTTTGTCCCACATTCAGTTTTTCAGGATCTGGTCACCAGAGGCCTCTCCAACCTCCTATCTTTGCCTCCAGTAGATGGTCTCATTGGATCTCCTGTGCGCACTGGAAGCAGGTTCAACGCAGGACTTTTGGCCATTTTTAGCTCATTTTTGATTCTCCATCTTATATTGCTTTTTTTTTTTTTTTTTTTATAATATATTTGGTGAAAATGGGTAGCAGTGTTGTCTGCAAAATGCATATATTCCAAAGAGTGTCCTCATCACTTCAAGGACTGTAAAACTTCTCCAGAGTTTTATTTCCAAAATTAATCATTGACACATTAACTTTGAGAAAAATAAATAAATGGCGCACAGCTTAAAATCTTTAGGTATGGGACGTTAAGCCGTGGAGGCTGAGCTTATGGCTTTGCCCTGACAATCTCCCTGAATGGAGCAGATGTGGCAGAGACCGTGGCGCACAGCAGCAGCGGAGCGGAGAGAGAGGAGCGCGCGCGGCGGCGCTCTTGGAGAGATCAGTCATCCCCATCACTCTCCGCCGGCCAGTCACACCCGTTGTCACATCGCAGAGCAGCCTGACTGAATGTTGCACAGCAAAAATGACTCTGGCAGACACGAGGAAAGCAGAAAGGAGCTGTGAAGGACTCGGGGACCGCGTCAACAGACTCCAGAAGGAAGAGCGCGCAGAGAGGGTGAGCTTTTTTCCATAAACTTGGCATCAAATTTTTAAACCTATTCATGGTGGAATGTTTTTTTTTTTATCATTTATTAAATTAGTGGTTGAGTTTTTGGTTAAAATATTTTTAAGAGTATATCTAAAGACACCGCAGCGTTTCCAGACATGCCACGCAGCGTGGCGCACAGAAAACCCGCTCTTGTGGTTCAAAGATGCAAACACGGAGCTCAAATTGACTGAAATAATTTGGGTGATCGGCCCAAAAAATACTTTGTTTTTTTGTTAGGATAGCAGAGTCTGTCCTGTGTTGGCCCAAAATAAATAAATAAAATACAATAAAACTCATGCGGATTAACCTTCAGTGCAACCATAAAAGTCGCCTTGATTGCTTTTATTATGTTTTGCTTATAAATCTGACTTGGTTTAATCTGCCTTAAAATGGGATGGTTCAAAATCAATTTCTTTGTTCAGAACTCATATAGTTAGAATGTGTGCCATCAGAATTTTTCTAGATTTTATCATTTAAAAAAAGCAGCTGGGGTGGGTATCAGAGGGACACGCCTCATAGATCATTAAGCAAATCAGATAAACGCAGCAGGAAAACCATCAATACGATGTATTGATGTGATGCTATATAAGCCTAATGATTGGCAAAACCTCTGTTGACTCTAAAGCTCAGCATCAACATGTTGTGGAACTTTTGCCCAGGGCTTCGTAGCTACAACGTGCAAATAAAAAGAGGAGAAATAGAGGACTTTTCTTGAGCAATATATATGTTCTTTTTTTATTTTTGTTTCAGAGAATTTTATGAAGAAACTGCTGACTGGAAGAAGCAGTGCACACAACAGCTGGGAATTTGCCTTCGCTCTACAAGCTAGAATGTCGACTGTTGGCTCTGCAGCTGCGGGAATCTGTGAATCTGGCATTTTGGGGACCAGAATTTCCAAGGAGAAATTTTGTGAGACATTTATAGCGGCGCTTGCATGAAAATGGTTGTTGTGACAAGAAGCCTGAGGATAACCAAATCAGTGGGTGAGCTGGTGCCGAGACAGTTCAGTTCTCCACCAGCGACACTGTCCTTCTAGAACTCCCGACAGAGGCGCAGCTGCTGCAGGCTGGGGATGTGATGGGGTGATTGCTGACATCCCCTCCACCCACCCCCCCATCTCTCGCTTTATTAGCGCTGCACTAAAAACAATGGATGCAAATTTCTCAACCGTACGAGACGGCAAGCAGCTAACGCCAGAGAGAGACTCATCGAAACGTGTTCTGACAGGATGCTTCCTCTCCCTGCTCATCTTCACCACTCTGATAGGGAACACACTTGTGTGTGTCGCCGTCACCAAGTTCCGACACCTGAGGTCGAAGGTCACTAACCTATTCGTCATCTCTCTGGCTATCTCTGACCTTCTGGTAGCTATTTTGGTAATGCCATGGAAGGCGGCCATGGAGATTGTGGGATTTTGGCCATTCGGAGCATTCTGCAACGTCTGGGTTGCGTTTGACATCATGTGTTCCACTGCCTCCATCTTGAACCTGTGTGTCATCAGTGTCGATCGTTACTGGGCCATCTCTAGCCCTTTCCGTTATGAACGAAAGATGACCCCAAAAGTGGCGTGCCTGATGATCAGTGTGGCATGGACCCTCTCTGTACTCATCTCCTTCATCCCAGTTCAGCTTAACTGGCATAAAGCTGAAACCACCAGCTACGCAGAGCTCAACGGGACCAGTGACCTACCCACTGATGACAATTGTGACTTCAGCCTTAACAGAACCTACGCCATCTCCTCCTCTTTTATCAGCTTCTACATCCCTGTGGCAATCATGCTCGTCACCTATACCCGGATCTACCGCATTGCCCAGAAACAGATCCGGAGAATATCTGCGCTGGAGCGAGCAGCAGAGAGTGCCAAAAACCGCCACAACAGCATGGGGGCTAGTTCGAACATGGACAGCGAGAGCTCGTTTAAAATGTCGTTCAAGCGAGAAACCAAAGTCTTAAAGACACTCTCGGTCATCATGGGTGTGTTTGTGTGCTGCTGGTTGCCCTTCTTCATCCTGAACTGCATGGTTCCGTTCTGTGAAGTCAACCTGCCAGACGGGTCCACGGAATTCCCCTGCATCAGCTCCACTACTTTCGACGTGTTTGTGTGGTTCGGCTGGGCAAATTCCTCCCTCAACCCCATCATCTACGCCTTCAATGCAGACTTCCGCAAGGCCTTCTCCATCCTCCTGGGCTGCCACCGGCTCTGCCCGGGAAGCAACGCCATTGAGATCGTCAGTATTAACAACAACATGGGTGGCCCTACCGCCAACACCAACTGTCAGTATCAGCCCAAGAGCCACATCCCAAAGGAAGGCAACAACGCAGGGGGATATGTGATTCCCCACAGCATCCTGTGCCAGGAGGAGGAGTTACAGAAGAAAGACGGATGTAGAGGAGTGGTGATGGAGGTCGGAACGGGCAACAACACTCTAGAGAAACCCTCCCCAGCCATCTCTGGGAACTTAGACAGTGACAATGAGGTCACTCTGGAAAAGATCAACCCCGTAACTCAGAACGGGCAACATAAAACGGTGTCATGTTAAGGAAATGTTGGCAAGGATGGATAAAACAATTAGAAATGCTTGAAAAACCCTCACAGGAGAAAGGTGGGAGAGAAAAAAACTTGTTAGAAACAAACATTCCTGAGCATAGAAGAATATAAACAAGTGACAGGACTTTTGACTGTCAACAAAAATCTACAAGGAAAAAAAACAACAACTACAGAATGTTTTCAAGTAAAGGCACTTTATCCTGGATATAACTATCTGCAAAATACTTTCAGCATTTATTGATGACATTTTTACATTTGATGATAAATGTTGAAAACATGTACAATAAAGCAGAAAAACACAGCATTTGTATACATTTTGTCGTACATATTGTCAAAGATGTATACATCTGCATGTGGATACTGTACAGTAATGTCACTACTCTGGAAGGAAATATATTCTGAGAAGGAAAAATGTAGTATTAGTAAAATATCATATAGGTAGGTGCTCTGTATGTTACATGAACAAGAGGTAAATGATTGCAGTAAAGTTAGTTACTTATTGCAGTTTTTCTCTCTTCTGCTCTTTGTTACATTTGAAATGACAGTTTTATTGCAAAAACGAATACCAGTATTATAATAGTCGTTTGTTTTATTTTATTTTCAAATGCCAAAGTAACGGTGTTCTGGTTCAAGCTGAATGGAGCAAAAGGGAGATTTTCAAGAGATTATGTAAAGGTCACACGTGTTCAGAGGTCCAGCTAGATGTGAAACAGATAAATACGTGGAAGTAGAATATTTATTGCCATGGTTTTCATGTATCTTGTTTCTGATCGATCTCCAGCCAGCCAGGTCTGAACAGGTTGTCTCATCAGAACTTTCCTCCATTTCTTTGACCTTGCTCTATTTTTTTATCCAACTTTATCTCCATCTCTGCTGCTCTTTAGAAGGCAATTTATTTTCTTCTCATCTACTTTTTTTCATGCTTTCGTTTCCTCCGCATCCTTTCTCCTTCACATACCCTCTGTCTCTTGCCATCAACAGGCTATTTTGCACCAGCACCTTGCTTCTTAATTTAGTCTGTCTTAACGTCATCTCCTTTGGCAGTCCTCCATTATAAGTCCTAAATCTGTCCACTTGAAGTGAAGCTGATGGTTCTTTCTTAGGAAAGTATGATTAAATATAATTTAAAATAAGAATGGCACATGTTTAAACGGAAATCCTTTGCGTTTGTAGAGAGGACGCGACGCAGCAGGTTCACTCAGCTGGAATGCATGTGACACTTTGTGACCTTTTGCAAACTTGCAGACATCAGATTTTGTAAATTGCTCACGCTGGGAGCCATACTGTCCTGTAGAGATGATGTGGAGCATGCAGTGTGACAGTCGCTCTGTTTGCAGAGGTAGAGCCACAGACAAAACACCATTTCGAAGATCACCCCAGGGGGAACCGGACGTGTTTTGTGTGTTTGAACAGCTGTATTTGGACAAAGAGTTGTTAGGGTTAACACTGAAGACGCTACAGAAAGAGCACAATGGTTTTTATTAAATTTCTTGCTGCTATTAATTTCACAAAATATCTGCTGTAAAAACATTTGGTTAACAATACATGCATTTTCAAATAGTTTGATTGTAACGAGTCCAGATTCCTTATAAACCAAAATCCACTATGATTAATTGCCTCTAAATTTGATTTTCAATAAAGGAATAAGTATCTTGAAGAGGGCTATGTGTTGTAGACAAGCACTATCTTACCTGCTATTGATAACTCTGGACAATGCAGTTTGTAGAAATTGTATTTAATTTTGACTAAATTGACAATCTAATGGTCCATAATTGATTATCTTAAAACAACTACAGTCTCAAACTGTTTATAGAAGTAAACAATAACTCACCATCAATTTTACATTAAATGGTTGTACTGTCAGAAATCTTACAATATTTCTCGCAAAAGTGTCACCACTGCTACAAGAAGTGCAAAAGTTACCTGCTACCACTGTTTGGGCTTGCCAAAGACTGCGGAATAATAAACCTGTTTATTGAAACTGATGACTAAAAGGATTAATTAATGTCTGAGTCCAGCTCAGGGGGAAAAAAAACTGTTAGCTCATCATTTTTTTTCAGATTTAAACTCTAATTCAGCAAATTGAGGTGGTTAAAATAACAATCTACAACAGGTAAGATATTGGTGTTGCTGGGGAAAGAATTTATTGCAGCACCGTAGCGTTCCCAGCATGCTGTTAGTGTCCACGGCGGCGTGAAACTGTTGTACATCAGAGACAGAGTTGATCCAATAGAAAGCAATTGTTCTTGAATAAAGCATTTGATTTTCCTGCGCTGGAAAATCCAATGATGTCTGGATGGCAGCAAAGCGAGGGAAAGCTTTTAGCTCAATATGTTGCTTCAGCTTGTGCCACAAAAAGGCCCTTGTTGTCCTCACTGCTGCCCTGCAACCTCTCACTTGCTGCTCTGTCAAGCTGGAGGATGATGTTTGTAAAGTACAATTTGGATTAGCACACTTTGACTATTTAATTTGACATAAGAAAGTGCTGACAAAAGGTACATGCTGTGACTTCCCTTTATGCTCTCTAATCCATCTCTTTTACATTCAATCATCTAAATCATCTCATGTCCCTCCCCGCTCCGCCCTGCACCAGCTCCTCAACATTTACTCCACAGTTATTTCCAAATGTGCGCCAGCTTCAACATGCGATAAAACATGACGTGAGTTTAATCTTTCAGGATTCGACATGAAAAGAAACTGCCTTGGGGAGGATTATTCCTCCTCCTTACACCTCCTTCCTCCTCCGTCTCTTTCCCTTTTCTTTTGGCTGCCTCTGTCGACATGAAGAGCGCTCCCAACATTAACAAGGATGGAATTTATTATTAAGCAGACAGCCTGACTTGTTTCCTTTCTGTAATCTATGTCAAAGCGCCAAATCAAAGCCCCAGTTAAGAATTTCACTTAATGTTTTTTAAAGTGCTTTGTAAATTTATTTATTATTCTTATTTCTGGCAGAATGTGGCTGTACTTCAGCAAATGGTGTCATTAAATCAGGCTGAAAACCTGAAATTTGGTATAGAAGTCATGGACACTTTTAATGAGATTATTCTAACATTGTTTTGTGATGTATTTGTCATTAACAGACTTATATCTTTATATACTGTGATTTTCATATATGCTGTCTGTATACACACTAAAAGCTGCTGGGTTGTTTAGATAACTCAGCTGCCAGATTGGTTAGGTTAGATTGGTTGGACCAAATATTGGAGCAATAGGTTTGACTATTGGTTGACTCTGATGTCGTTCTTCACGGTCCTTCATTCAAAACCAGAAATGAACCGCATCAGGCTGTACCTCTGTAAACAGTTTGTAAGAAAACATTTACCCAAGTTTTTCTTTTAAACTTTGTTTGCTATAGACACTGTTTGATTTCCCAAAAAACATTGGTTGACGCTGGCTGATGTTAAAAAATGGCTACAGTTAGCCTGGTAGCCCAAGTATACTCTGATAACCTAAATTTTGGGATGTTCTTTTAAAGTCAAATTTCTAAAAGCTTTACTTAAACTAGCTATTTTAACCAACATTTTAGATTGAAAACGTAATTGGGTCACACTGATAACCCAGTCCAAATTAAAACTGTCCACTATTGGCTCGGTCTACAAATGATCCTGAGTTTGGTTACAAATTGGGTTGTTTTTAACCCAGTAGTTTTTAGTGTGTGCATATTTTGAAACCTCCATTTCAAAATTGTGGCTCTCTGAAGGTCATCACTGCCTGTTCAGTGAGCTATTTTCTACTTTTTTCTTTTTCCTTGAATGATTACCTATATCAGGCGACAAAAAAAAGCAAAACATTTTCAGCTTGATGTGGAGTGTTTCCTCTAGGCAGCCCTGCAAGTTGCTTTGGGGAGCAAACATGCAGACGACCACAAGAACTAATACGACAGCACAGAATCACTCTGAGTGTCCAGGCATTGGTCTCGAATACTGAAACAATAGTCACTTTTAATGATGTTTCACTTCAATGATCTGTTTAACATGATGACAGACTCCCTACCTCAACTTCAGTTATGGGGTAGATATTGTTTAAACAAAAATAAATAGCAGTAATAAAGGTTGGGGTTTGCAGAGATGGAGTATTGCACAGTGATGTTTAAAAATGTTACGATGAACACAAGTGCTTTCTATCTTTCAGAATCCTTAACATGTAACAGACTTAAAATGCTGTGTAATTTCTCCATTGAAATGCAACAGCCAATAATGTGTAAACTTTATGTACGTTTCTGGTGTTCATCCATAAAAGTGATGTCAAGAATAAAAACCATTTAGTTTACAGTTTGTACAAGAAACTAACGTGCCATTCCTGTAAAATAAACATGTATGGATGCTGGGTTTTTTTCACGTGCCTTTGTTGCATTGCCTTTCCTTAAAGGGGTTCATAAGTGAGGGTATACATATTGTACCTTTGACTCCCAGCGCGTATTGGAAGATCATTCCACTGCAGAAAATCATTGGGAATTGATTTTGAACTGTGACGCATAGTTTTTTTTTCCAGCTCCCTGAGCTTGCTGTCCTGACTGGCTTTCCTCTGCTTTTACATAACCTGACTGTGACTTCACAGACGAGACAACATCTTCCTTTCATCTACTCTTCTCATGTGTGTGCTCCCCCACTTTTCACCGGAAACGAGGGATCAGACACATAAAATCTCTAAAAATACAGCGGCATCCTGTGGAACCCGCTACATTCTTATTAAATTACTGCATGCAGTTAAGATTTAATAAATAAATGTCAAATATGATCTCTAACCAAGTTAGGGTTTGGGGCAGTTTTAGATGAACAAGCTTATTTCTACAAGTTGCCAAATGTTTGTAAAAATAGTAGGAAAAAAAAAACAGAATCCTGAGAATCATGATTTAGAGTTTTTTGTGGTTAAACAATGACGCATGATATATATATATATATACAGGCAGTCCTCGACTTAAGGCGCCCTCGACTTACAGCAACTCGGACTTA
>JAVCKU010000031.1:3915439-3927390 GCA_032273985.1 Hypsolebias coamazonicus
AAAAAAAAAAAAAAAAAAAAAAAAAAAAAACTTCAGGTTTAAATGAATATACTGATTGGTTGTATTAAAAATAAAACCAACTAGTTTCACAGAGTTGAATTTTCTGTAAAGACTTCCCTGCCACACAGTTAGATTTGAAATATGCTGTATCCCCAATTTTGGTAGAAAATGTTTTAAAAAGTTAACTTGGTATTTAATTTATAATGAAGGTTGCACAAAAATGAGAAACATTGTTAACACTTGTGTGGAACATTTCATATATACATTTGAATTTCTGTTTCTTTTAGCTTTTTTTTTTATTTTTTTTAATTTTTTTTATTTTTTTTTTTAACAATCAACACACTGAATGAACCAAATCAGTGCTTACACGCTGCAGGTGTTTACAAGCAACAATAACTCGGGAAAATTATGTTTATGCAAATTCATAAATTGTTTTCCATTGCGGAGGGGACAGGCGTCATTGCTAATCAGATTTTGTTCACAGGCATGTTTATTAAAAAAACAACTACAAAAGCAAGCCAAGTCAAAACCAATTTACTGTCACTTATACAACACTTTTAAAATGTAAATTAGATGAAACTGGGCTGTAACTGGAAATATTCAACCATGCTTTAAAATCTCAAAGAACCTTCGAACAACATGCACTGTAACATATGAAAAAAGATCCTTAGAGCATCATATTTATGCATCATACTTGTGTTAATTAGGAGCTTGTTACACCCCCCAACATGAAATGGAAAGAAGCCAACATCAGCGTAAGTCGGCAGGATCACGATGGTTTAATGGATTAGTGTAATACATAACGTCCTTCACACTAAAACTGGTTATTTTCAGCTCTGAGTGAGACTAGTTATTAATGTCGCTTAATTCTGTTTAGGCACGACATAAAAACTGTTTACTGAGGGCAAAGTCTGTTGGCTCTGAAATCCATATGCTATTATCCCTAAATACATGTGAATGAATGTGTGATGACTCACCATGCAGCTGTAGATGTCTTGAATGATAAATATGGGGCCGATGCATGACTCATGGGTTTCCCTTGTAAGGTCTGCTATTAGTATTTGCCTCATTGTCTCATTTCAGTATTTAGACTAAAAGTAGATTTAGTGTTTTACTAGATATGAATATTATCTATTTTCTTGTGTTGACCTAAATAGATCCAGCTGACATGTAAAAACATATTACAGTTAGTGTGTATACACTATTTTGAAAAATAAATTAATTGATGCTGAGACAACTAACATACAGGATCGGAGACTACATACATGTTACTGAGGTATAGATCTTCAACAGTTAATGTGATTATTGACCAGTGGTGGGATGTAACTAAGTTCAAGTGCTTCATTACCGTACTATACATTTTTCATGTATCTTTACATTACTTAAGTAGAGTTACACCTGGGTTCTTTCAACTTTTACTCTGCTACAATTCACATTAAGTATCTGTACTTTGCACTACACTACATTTCTACAATGCTTTGAGTTACAAGTTACATTCACGTTGCATTTTTTGATTTGTTCGTTAGTTTGAAAGTAACTAATGGTGAGACGGGAGTTGGTCCACTGAATCACTACAAAGTGGGCAGGTAACATTACAACTGCCTTCAAGAAGAGCAGGACCAGTGCCGTATATTCTAGTGTATACGACATTGAGCTGGATGCACCTACAGCACCACTAACACACCCAAAATGGATTCCACTGCAGAGAGTCAGCCAGAAGATACACACCGCCCATGACCTTATTGAAAGACTATTGAAAGACTATTGGAATATTATTGAAAGACTATTGAAATATTACTGAAGACTACTGAAAGACTATTCAGTACAGCAGGGCAGATTCTCTGTCCAAAAGAGCCAGACTGGACTCAAAAACTTTGAAAACCAACTTCTTCTGAACTTGAAAAATAAATTATTGCTGCAATATTAAAAATGTGTCAGTTCATGGGATGTTAGGAGACATCTCCAAATGGCTCGACACTCGGGTCCAAGTTTTTTTGTTTCACAGAGTAAACACAATAAAAACATGCACTATCTGCAGCATTGTTCATTAAAATAACAACACTATTAATGTACTACAGAAAATATACATACAGTTGGCACACTTGATATTGTAGACCATTGCATTAGTTAATACATTCAGCAAGTACTTTTACTTTAATACTTTTAAGTATTTTTAAAAGCAAGTACTTATTTACTTTTACTTATGTAAAAACATTAATATGGTACTTCTACTTTTACTAGAGTACTTTATTGACTGTTTATTTGTACTTTTACTTAAGTACAGTGTTTGAGTACTTTCTCCACCACTGGTTTTGCGGCAGGTAAGACAATATTTACTCATAATTTTTCCACAAAAATACACACAGTGTATTGTAAGTGCTCTCATTCCCTTTAAAGCTTAAGTAAGAACAAAACACAAAGACATTCACAGAGGAGACAGTGAAACAGATCAGTGTTTGAACCGAACCCCTCCGGTTCCTCATCAGTCCCACAACAGCCTCTTTTCCCCACCAAATTAGTCCTCGTTGTCCCCCATCCTCATTTCCCCTATATTTTCTGAAAGTGGAGATCTGTTTTTCATCAAAGGGTCAAAGGTCAGACCTCTGTCATTCCTGCCTCTGACAGCGGCTTCGGATGTTGTCAGTCCATTAAATGGACGTTATTACCTCTTATCATAGCGGGTGCCTCTGAAACATCTTAAACTACTTTGGCACGCCTGTTACCTTCTCATGCCAGAGCTCTGCGATGCTGCGGAGCGGCCGAGGTGAATGAATTCAGGTTATTATATATTTTAACACAAACGTTGAATTAAAATAAAAAAAATCCTCCCTGCAGTTAAAAGTCACACCCAGAGTTATCAGTGTGTGACAGACGAGAGGAGAAAGTGCTGCGTGAGAGAGTAAAACAAATCTGTCCAAATAAACACATGTCCTCCCTCCCCCTGCTTCCAGGGGTTATCACCCCCCCAACACCTAGAGGGGGAGCCTTTAACACGGCCCAGCCTGCTCTCACAGCATTCCCGTTTGAGGCAACACAGGATGCAGCCTCGTATCTGGAGCTGGAGTCAGCGAGGAAGCAGAATGTGAGGGAAGGAAGCGCCGAGCGGAGCGGGAACGCACAACTCCATCCAACTTCAGCCTCTTCAATTCACCCTTAGTGTCTTCAGAAAGAGAAAAAGGACCTGAGTTTGATTTTGAGCTGTAGAACCAAACGTTTGAGTCGGACACACCTTTACTTGGGACACCACAGGGTGAGTAGAGCAGCATGAAGGGCGATCCATCCCATCAACCACTTAACTCAGACATGTGTGTTAGTGGAGCTCAGAGGAGATGTTTGACCTGGACACTGAAGTGTTTGTTCCTACAACCTGCATGAATCTTTTATTAGGCCTTTTTAATCTGCCTTTAAGAACATCTACAGAAACCAGGACCACACTAATGGATCCCAGCAGCTTCAAAATGCAGTTAAAGTAGCCAATATGTGTTAAGAGCTAAATTAATCTCTGTGTAGTTTCTAAAATACCATGAAATGATCAATGAATGATGTTTTTTTGTTCCTCACAGCGCTGATGATTAGTGAGATTATTTTAGCTCATTGTTCTGGGTGATGGTTATCCTGAAGCCTCGACGGAGGGGTGGAGTCAGCGAGGCCCATTTCCTCCTCTTTAGCAGTGAATTTGTTGACTTTACACATTTCATCACCTTTTTCAAGAATGCGTTACTTAATGGGGGAGCGTTGGACACTTTGCGTGTTTTATTGGATGGATGGGAGAAATCAGACACAAGAATTATTAGATTTTTTTTTTTCATCAAAGAGATTTAAAGACACTACAGTGTTGGCTAAATCACATCAACAGTTGAAGTTAATATAGTGTTTGTTCTGTGCACATTAAAACTTCTATCAGCAGCTTTAAGAACATGTTGGTCATTTTGAAGTGGATTTTTGTGGAAAAAAAAAAATGTAAGTAAATAGTATCTTACCTGTTGTAGATAGCTCTTTGAATGACCTCAGTTTGGAGAAAGAGATGAATTCGGACGAGTGTGATGAGCTGACAGCTAGTTGGAGCAAGATCAAGTTCAAAGTAAATTTATGAATCTATTTATTGGGGGAGTGGTGGCGCAGTGGTTAGAGACGGTGGGCCTGTGATCGGAAGGTCGCCGGTTCAAGCCCCGGTG
This sequence comes from Hypsolebias coamazonicus, assembly GCA_032273985.1. NCBI lineage: Eukaryota > Metazoa > Chordata > Actinopteri > Cyprinodontiformes > Rivulidae > Hypsolebias > Hypsolebias coamazonicus. The sequence goes on from JAVCKU010000031.1 coordinate 3,919,615, forward strand.
CCGACCGACAACATAAAAAAATGTGGGTGGAAAAAGGTGAAACACCCACACCTGCCTCCACCCTCATTCGCTCTACTCTGGGCCCCTGAGCAAGGCCCTTAACCCCCACCATCTGCTCCCTAAACAGGTCTCTCTTGAAAACGAGTTCTCGTGACTCAGTGAGACTACCTGTATAAATAAAGGGTAAATGAAAAATAAATAGATATGATGGAGCTAGGTTGTTGAGGGGTTTGTAGATTAACATTCTATTGTGGACTTGACAAGGAGCCAGTGGAGAGAAGCTAAAACTGGAGAGATATGATCTCTCCTCATAACTCCAGTTAAGACTCTGACAGCAGCATTTTGGATTAACTGAAAACATTTTAAAGAAGTTTTTGGACACCCAGAAAACAAACCACTGCAATAGTCCAGGTCACTTTGTACCACCTTGAACAAACAATAAAACAAAACTTAATTCTGTTCCTATAACCACCTGAATATGTTGTACCAAAAACATTAAGTTTTTTTTTTGTTTGTTTTTTTGCATTCCCTGTTCAATTCCAGTCCAGAAAACACACTCATCTCGAAAACAACAAACATTCACTACTCAAACCCCTCAGCGACCGGCACGTCTGTGTACCACTTGTTTCAGTTTGCTGCGCACTAAAGTGTAGCTGATGTCAATTATTCAAAAATGATCCCAAAATATTTGCCTACTAATCAGTCAGTCCTAATCAAATCAAATTGTTTACGACTAAACACAGTAAAAAATAAATAAAATCAACTTCAAACGTCTTATGGAATAGGTACAACTAAAAGCCCTAGAAAACCTCAAAAAGTATATTTACCATATAATTACGAATGTATTCGATGAGCGGCACGAAGCTTTTGCTGAAAACCTGCCGCGCTGGACGTGTTTTGATCCCGTTTGATTGACAACGAGCAAACAAGCCAACAAATGTCATCAGTGTTTGTTTTTGACGAATGCGACATTGCATTATTTCCACGCAGCTGCGCCCACATCAAAGAAAAGGAATAAATATGTCATGTGTAATAACCCAAACTATTCCGAGACAAGCAGGCACAGTTCATGTTGAATCCCATCACTCGGAGCTGATTGATGGTTTTAAAGGATTTAAAGACTTGTTTTCTTCTCTGCCACATTTCAGGAAGTGTTATACATTTGTTCTGCGAGCGTATTGAGGCAGTTTGCCGTTTGTCACGTTTTCCATTACGCCATCATACATTTAATATGTGCACGTCTCCACTGTGCTCTGTGTTGTTTATTTTTTTTGCACGCTGTCCTGTGTGTTACATGACCTGTGGTGTTTCTGTGTGTGCTGTAAAGTGAGACCCACTCCCAGTAGCTGGAGCCTAGACAGTGTCAAAGAGGGTGCATCATCTCTCTCTAACTATCCGGGCAAACTGGTGTGCCCTCCTGTACCTCCTAGGCCACCATACTCAGGTAAACTGGTCAAACCCTCTGCTAAAGTATAGCACTAATTTTCCATTCTGACTTTTGACACCTGGTGCTCGCTACGGAAACATCTGCGCCTCTCTGGCCTTCAGCTTCTGATATCTTGTGTAGCAGCTAGAGTTGTGCAGATGTGTCAACACACTACCAAGAAGCAACTCAGCACAACACAGTGGCACTGAGTGCAATGCAATATGACATGAAAAAGGACTAACTCTGTCTTTGAACGAGGTTGTCTGTTTGTTTCAGTTTTAGTTTAGATGCAACAGAAGTAGGTTCTGCTCATCCAGTGCATTGTAGTGCGTTGCCAGCAGCACAATCAGCAGATGTTCGTTCTGCTCTTGTTGCATTGCACAGCAGCAGCTGTTGGATGTAGAAACAGTTTAGAGCAGCCTGAAGGACCTGCAGAACATCAGTGCTCATTCGATTCCTTTTCCTTATGACCACCGGCCTTCTTTTCTGTGCGTTTCTGTTTGCATGACTCCTGCTGTGTCGTCTTGACGAGTGCAAGAAAAGGCTCTAATTTCAGTTTTCCCTTCTTCCTCTCTACGTCAGCAGGCTCCTTGGCTAAAAACGCGAGGTCGCAATCCCCCGGCCCCATGTCCAGATCTCCTCAAAAGGTTGGTTCTGTTCTAGTCCTGTTTTTACTTTTTCCCCCGACGGCCCGGAGCTGCTCACTCTTTGCTACCATCTTACTGTTCTAATGTGGGGTTATTATCCTACTCTGTGTCAGCCAGACGACTGTGAGGCTTTGCATTACTGCTCAGTGAAGCTGTTAACAGCTCCGCCGCTGCTGATTCGGTACTTTTCATGTCAGCGGTCCCAAAAGGGCCCCTAGAATGGGACTGGCCGCAGGGCATTCATTGTTTTAGCTAAATATACCCCAGTCTCTGGGAGGATGTCGCCTGTTCTCTGGAAATCCACAAAAGCAGATGACTACATTAAGCCTCTCTTCTAGTGTTTCTCATTGCTGTCAAATGGCAATGATGCTTCGCATAATTGCCATTTGACAGCAATAAGAATGTATGTTTGAAAAATAAAAATCTTAGAAATAATCACTCAGGAATCCAGGATTGAATTTTTGATTTTTACACGCAGAAACAATTATTTATATCAGAGCCCAACTGATATGGAAATGTTGGCTATCGCCAGTACCAGTATTGAGAGGGGAATGCTAATGCCAATAACCGATATGTTGGCTGGAAATTTTTTTTTTAATCTTTGTCCACCTAGAATCAAAGTAAACAGCTACTTTTAAACCTGTTTTAACACTTGAAGTCTTGAAACAGTCTTCTTAACGTGTGTTCACAATTTCTATCCTTAACTATTCACCATAAAGTTATCAAATGTGTTACAAAAATATAAATTAAACAAAGAAACACCCTTCCCTGTTCACCGTCAGTCATGTATGAAGGCCTAATTATTATTGACTGCAGTGGCATATTTTATTATTTTCTTTGCAGAGAAGTAAAGATTTCAGACAAACAATGCATTTCATTGTGGACGACAAAGATAATTTTACTAACCAATATATTTTAACTGTTAGATTTATTATTCGGGATAAAGTTTTACAAGGCAATAGCCTATGCTAGGTTATTTAAACGTTAGCTTGCTAACTTGAAAGGCACCTAGCTAATGACAAGCGGATTGGAGGATTGAAGAGAATTTGTTATTGTTGATTTTTTTAATTTTACATATCAGTTACAATAACTTTACCATGCTGTGTTCAGCAAAATATGCAACACAGTATTTAGTGTTCCCTGCTTCGGCTGCCCTGAAAGTGAAACCTAATGGGTATGACTTGAAAGTACTTTGTAGTTTGTATGCACTCTCTGCATTAAGGCTGGTTTCCAGCACTTTAGGGGTGAAAATTAGAAGTGTTCATAGATGCTGCTATGTCTCCAAACATCTATATCGACCTAAAATATCGGCTCTACCGATATATCGGTCGAGATTCTGAGCTAAACTATTTGAAAAGGAACTTTCAGCTGACAGACACTCATCTTGATTTGACATGTCTAGCTGAAGAGTATGCAACTGTTTTTAAATGGCCAAAAAGTGAAGGAAAGTAAACAAAGTTGGTACTAAGTTTAACATGGTAGAAAGATACTCCAACGTATAACTTTTTTCTGTCAGTATGCCCGTTAGCAAAATATCTATTGTAATGAAATTATTTGAAAGTGGTGATTGGATGCACATCTGCAACTGATAAACTTTTGCAGCCAGTCCAATTCAAACTAGCCTCCATGGCTAATCAACATTAATCAACACAAAGACAACTAGAATTTGTCAATTTTACAGGGCAATTAATTGTCTCGGAAATTATTGAGATAAACGATAATATTGTTTGAAATTTGACAATAATTAGTAATTATTGTCAAATTTAAGAAGAAATGTTCATTTTTGTGTGTAGTACCTTTTTTTTTACCACTGGATGGCAGTATAAGACTGTTTGAACTGAAGGATGGATAATGAGGGAGCGAGCAGCGTGTCTCTCTAAGAAAAATGGGAGAGAAGCCCCTTGACGTGACATGGGCTGTTTCTCGTGCCCGGTTTTTGGTTCTCAAAATGGCGGATGCTCGGTAGCATTTTTCACACAAAGCTTTTCATTTAAAAAAAAAATCAGTAAACAAGTTCTCAGCTTGTTTTTGCAGAGAAAAACAACTTTTTACATGAAGGCACGAGTTTCAACCGTGAATTCTGGAGCTTCAACAAGACGAAGGATTTTTCAGAGGTCGGCCTGTTAGCTTAGCTCGTAGCTTAGCTGTTTTTAACCATCCAAAAATGTGATTTTGGATGGTTAAAACAGATTTTAAAGGGAAAGTGAGTGGTCAGTGAAGAGCACCGGAGTTGAGCCTTTTGTCATCCAGTATCTTCAGAAGAGAGAGACACGAAGAAACAATAAAGCCGATAAATGAGGTCAGTAATTTTCATTTATCATGTGATTAACTGATTTATTGTTCATTGTGACAGGCCTACCTAACATGCATGATTTTGGTCTGTGTGAGGAAACCAGAGTAGCTGGAGAAAACCCATGCATGCACAAAGAAAACATGCAAACTCCACCCACAAAGACCCCCAGCCGGGATTTGTACAGTGACCATCTCACTGAGAGGCAGCAGCTCTATCAACTGAGCCACCGTGCCACCTCTTTTGTTTTATATTGCTCATTTTATTGTTTGTTCAATCTCATGATTCCTTTTGTTCATTCACTGGGGACGAAAACAAAAATGTGAACAGCCTCCCTGAAAACCAGCTGGAGTGTTGAAGGTTTTAAAAATAAACTCAGCCCAGCTTTATACTTATTTATTCAGAACTTCAACTAAGATCAAATGAAAATGAGGAGATACTCTGACCTCTAAAGGGACACTCTCCATAAGTGATCACAGAGTTTAGTTGTGAACTAAGTTGTGAGCTAGTTGCTGTTTTCTGTTTGTTTGTTTTTTTTTACCCTGATGAGTGACTTTTATTAACCTCCCATTGTTTCATGAGGAAGAAATTGTGTTAAAAGATTAAAAATTTTAAAAACGTGTCTGTTTTGACAGCTGTTATGGCTTTATACTTTTACAACTTATTGATGTGACTCTCAACCATCAGAGCGCTCCTCTTGTTTTAAAGAAGTTTCTGCTTTTGCTAGCAGTCACCCTGACTTACGTTATGAAATCCATGAAGCTGGCCAGAGGTTCGTACGACTGGTTCCTCATGTGGCGAAACTCCACCACCATCTTCTCCTTCAGCTTGTCATCAATGACGGAAACGGTGAGAGGGGACGCCTCGTTAGCCAGGAAGCTGCCATAGTCGGTGCTCTGCAGGTGGAGCTTCAGGTCTGCAGAGGAAACACACGGACACACAACATCCAGATGGTCAGAACGCACGAGAACGCTCCCAAACAGAAAGAGGAAACACGAGATAACAAGCAATTACTCAAGTTATTAAATCTAACATTGCAACTTATTCTGAAAAACATAAAATAAAAATAAAAAGTTTAGCTGTGGGGATTTATAAATTTACCTCATTTTGCATGAAATTATTCTTGAGTTTTATGGATGGGGCAGGGCAGTTGTCTATTAATACAACGAGAATGACGACAACAAAAAATCTCTAATCATTTGTTTATTTATGGACCAAACACATTTCCTTTATGTTGTTAGTAATAATCCTCATGACCAAAATTCCCTTGTAGTTAATTGTTCAACTGCTGGTATTTTTATATTCTCATTATTTTTATATCTTGTGTATGTTTCTTTCTACTCAAACTCTGGCACAACAATTTCCTGCAGGATCAATCAAGTTCTATCTTCTCTTATCTTAGATGATTCTTATTAATTCTGTAATTTGAAAGCAATGTTCCAAGTTACTGACAAAGGGCTTCTTGAAGAGGGCGCGATGCAGAACTAAGACGAAGACTTTAATCTAGTTTTGTTAAAAGTTTAAAGTGGAATTCTGTTTTCAGTCGACAAACAACAGCTTCATTTTTCAACATGAGTAAAAACACTCCTGGTGCAGAACTCCTGGTGCAGAACTCCTGGATGGGACGTTATTTATCTTAGACTGGCCATTATAGACCTCCACCCTAAAAACTACTGAGTGATTGTGGGGGCAGCTGTGTCTGAATGGTTAGAGCAATTGTCTGACAATGGGAGAGTTGGGAGTTCAATTCCACCAGCAGACACATGCTGAAGTGTCCCTGGGCAAGACACTGAACCCCTCATTGCCTCTGATGTGTGTCTCATCAGTGTATGAATGTGATAAAGCTCTGATTAGTCTCTACAGATTCAGATCATCTTTGTAGAGATATAGTAGAGTGCTGTATGAATGGAGAGCACAGATAGTACTGTAAAGAGCTTTGAGTACCATGATTAGATGGAACAGCACTATACAAGTACAGTCCATTTATCATGATCTCACCAAAGGATGGGACTAAAGCCAGCCAACGTTCAGAGCAAACCACAGAGCTTTTTTACAGGTATACCTGAATACATGACAGGAAAACTAGGCTCAAGTACCCTGATACATGCTCAATAATCCAGCTAAGTCTGGTCCTCTGGACATTCAAAAAACAAAACAAAGCACAAAAAAACTGTAGAAACGTTTCGTCTTTCGTCTGAAAGACTTCCTCAGTCTGAGATGCTGCATTCAGCTCAGCACCTCAGACTGAGGAAGACGAAAAGTTTCTACATTTTTTTGTTTTGTTTTTTTAATGTCCAGAGGATCAGACTTAGCTTTTTTAGATAGGCTCAAGTACCGGTAGTTTACACTCATCAAAGTACAACATTTTGATCTAATAAGTTGCAATAATGATTTTGTTCAGACATTTATTCAGATTATCAAGTGTCTTTCAGCTGCTCACTTTTGTGGGGGTCGCCATAGTAAGTGAACTCACATGAAAGATTTGCAGATACCCTTCCTGACACAACCTGGACTCAAACTAAGGATTACAACAAGACTGCTGCACTTCACCACTGCAGCCCCTGCACACATTATCAGATCACTTAATTTCTATTTTCCTGCATGAGATGAAACATTAACTTACTAACTTGACTTGCAGAACACTAATCTATGCCAACTGTTAATGATGAGAGTAGACAAAAATACAAATAATACCAACAATAATACTCTGCAGACTGAGCTTGGCAAAAGGGCCTTCTCCTACTTGGCTGTTTCCTGGAATATCTTGCAAAAGGATCTGAAGCTCTCGACCTTGACCTCTCTAAGTGACTTCAAATATCTGCTACGTTCCTGGCAAAAACCAATGCAGACATGTTCCTGTTTTTAGTTTTCTACACCGCCTTATAATCTACAGGCCCTTTCCAAAAAATTTAAATATCATGAAAAAGTTGTTTAACTTCCATAATTCCATTCAAAAAGTTAATATTTAATAGATGATAGATTCAGGACCCACAATTTAAACAATTTCAAGTATTTATTTATTTATTTTTACATAATTTGTGCTTCCAGCTCACGAAACACACGAAAAACAGGATTTCAAAAAATTAGAACACTGGAGGTATCAGCCCACACTACTACTGTTTTTGCAGGGAAAATAAAAGAAATTAGGATCACAACAAATGTACTTTCAAAACGATATAATACTTGGTTGTGAATCCCTTTGCCTTAATCAATGCCTCGATGTGACGTGACATTGAGGCAATCAGCTTGTGACATTGCCTGGGAGTTGTGGAAGCCCAGATTTCCTTGATGCTGTCAGCTCTTCTTTGTTGTTGGCTCTGGTGTCTCTCATTTTCCTCTCGAGAATACCCCATACATTCTCAATGGGGTTTAGGTCCGGCGAGTTGGCTGGCCAGTCAAGCATCAAACCAGGT
>JAVCKU010000031.1:3989678-4000004 GCA_032273985.1 Hypsolebias coamazonicus
GGTGAAAGTTCCTTTAATTTCTTTTTAAACAACAAAATGGCAAGACAATTCTGAAAGCACTCACTTCTAACATCATTTTCAGTCAAGTTAACAAATGGCTCTTGATGGCTTATTCACGTTTTATTCTTAGTAAATCAAAGCTCCTTTCTGAATTTGATCATTCTGACTGCCTGGTTTAGCTTACCGAGTGAACTCAGGGAAACAGGCTGTAAAAATAATAACTGTGCTGCAGCATTATCACATGTTAAGCTCCAGTAATGGATTAGCTCTAACTCTAACCTCATGAGACTGCATGTGTAAACATGGGCCCCATGTGGATAATTATAGAGAATTATACCCGGGATGAAACACTGATCCCTTTCTTCTTTATCTTTCTCTCTCTGATCTGTTTGGTCTTCCCTTTATTGGGACTTTCCATTGTAAACTACAGTGCGGCTGTGTGTGCTATTGCAGCCCAGCGTTCATGGAAGTGCTTCGCACCCAAAATTAAAGAGTAAATTGTTGCAGAAAATTACAGATGAAGTTGCTTAAATGCTCATCTCGGTCCAGCTGGTGTCTGAGACGTGACTGGACACAAACTAGATTAGGCATTAACATGTCTCTCCACGTCGGGACCTGACTCATCCGTCGTGCTGCCCTGTGATTGAATCACATCCATTACAAATATGGTGGGAAAAAATCTTTGTGATTTATGATGAGATGAGTTATTGCTGTTTTTAAATGTAATATTTCAGTGGAAAGATCTTAATTCATCCTCACTCTTGATTTTCTGTTTTGTTTTTTCTTATATTTTTAGCTACTTCTGCGATATTTAGTCATTTATATATGAAAACACTAAGCTCATTCAGGACATGTGTGTGACAGTTTTGTGGTTTTGTAACTTTACTTTTCAAATTACTTACCAAAATATGTCTTTACGTACAAATACTTTATCCATAGAAATACGATGGAACCTCTTCAATACATTCAAACTATAAAATCAACCTGGTTTAGTATAGCCTACTGGTTCTCTTTAGCTTTAAGCTAAAATTTTGCTTCTTTTTGCTAGTATTTTGCTACTTTTTGCTAGTATTTTGCTACTTCTAACTAGTGTTTTGCAACTTTTAGCTAACCTTTTACTATTTTTCCACTCTTAACTACTCAGTTTCAGATTGTTCATCAAAATTTAGCAGTCATTCACACAGCAATTCAACAGGAAATGTAGTTTCACTAATAGAAAACCATTCTCTTGTTCAGCCATGCATTTGAGGGAAGGTATTTTAGTGTTTTCAAAATGCCCAGTGTAAAATCTTTCAGATCTATTTTATATAAACCTCATGCTTGCTTCAGTATTTTAGTATTTGTTGTGTTTAAAACTGATTATACTGGAGCAATTCCATGATGAATAATTAATGTTTTTGCTCTTATGATCTACTAAAATAGTTAAAACTCTGTGTAACTCTTTCAGAAAGAGATGTTCTTTGATTTTTTTTCTAAATGTTTAGAAGTTGTTTTGTTTTTTGTCACCCTTAACACCCTTGAGGATGAAATTTCTTTTTACGTTTTCATGTTTGTATGAAGCCAACAGGCCCGAGTGGCTCGTCTGTGTGGAACAGGACTCAATTCCCAGAAGGCTGCCTCTGCTGCCTTATTAAAGGCGGGTTATTTCACAGACAATCAGAGGTTTGTGGAGGCGCCAGTGAGCGGCCAGATGAAAGGCCTGACTCCTCAGGGGAAAACTGTTGCCTTTTTTTTTACAGCTCTGTTCAAAATCCCACCTCCTTTTTCCTTCACCTTTCCCACCTCACTCCCGATGCCTGTAACCCTGCAGGCACCTCGTCAGTCATATAATGCCTTCTTAATTTTAATACATTTCTTCTCTTAATGTGTATTATCTTCCCCCTTTTATGGTTGATACATCTTTGTTTCGTTTTATTTTTCCACTGTTTATCGTCTATCTTTTCATTATTGCCAATAAACCAAAGGTAGATTTAGTGTTTTGCCTGTGTTTGAACATATGTGCATCTTTGTGTTGCTGTCGCTAAAATAGCTCATGAACAACTGAACCAGTTTTAATGAGGCTTGCAGGAAAGTCACCATTGGATGTGCATCTACAACTGATTACGTTAGGGAGTCAGCGCAGTTCAATATGGCTGTCACAGCTAACTTATCTTCAGAAACAAAACAAAGCAAAGTCTACATTTCCTGGTGCATTCTCAGTGATCCCGGTAGATAAATCTAACAAGGTTGTGTCGAAAATGGCTACAACTCTGCCAGTTCTACATACTGACTTAGAAGTTGGTGTGGTGTGTACTTGTCACCGTACATGTCACACCGTCATATAGGTTGTATCAGTCCAAATATGTCTAATAAAGTGGGAAAAAACATATATATGTACTGTATGTTGTGTCGCCGTATAAGTCGCATCTATTAAGCATCACCGCTGATGTGTCGCGTTTGTTATGCATCACCGTTGACAACCTGGAAATGTGGGCTGGTGTTCTGCCAAAAATCGATTGCCTGCCAAATGGCGGCCGCAGGAGTTTGCACGGGAGGACTTTAACAAGAATTTAACAAGATGAACACTTAAAAACTATTATATGTTTACTCGACATTATAGCAAAGGTGTTTACTTAGTATAACTTTTCCTTAATAAATGCACTTTAAAAGTCAAATCAGCTGAATTTCGCCTGGGCGGCACAGCAAAATGCAGCTGATTTGACGTTTGCTCCAGGAGTTCCGGAGCGAGACGAAGGTGGCTTAGTATGGCAAGCCAAGTGTCTTACACTTTTACCTATTAATGAGACGCTTGGCTTGCCATATTACTCAAGGGCCCTCTAGTGGCTGAAAATGGTAGTGTTCAATATCGTCTATGTCAGAATGAATAAAATCGTCAGATCTCAGCCAAAAATTGGATTATAAATATGGGGGGGGAGGGGGGGGACATAAATATGTCGCTTCGCAAAAAAAAAAAAAAACTGTCTTATACAGCAAAAATTATGGTAGTTGTGACGGATCCCCAACACACTTTCCAGCAAAATCTTTGGATGTTTTCTATGTTCGCTTTGGAGCCATCTCTGTCAATGTTTGTTTTTAATGAAAAATTTGGGAAATACAATGCACCTCAACAACTAGTTAACTACTGAGGTCAAGCTAATTTGGTGGTAACTGAAAGTCATTCATGAATCATGACACAAACTTTTTGTTACTCATCATAATGGCTACAACTTTGTCATTTCTAATCTTAGTTGAAAACTCTGGCATAAAAATTGTGTGGGAGGGATGGGGGTATATTTTAAAGAAATTCTAGGTCTTTTTTTCTGTGATGTCAGTATTAATAATTTTAGTCAGACCTAGCTTATATGAAATTAAATTGTACTTTTATGTCTGTTTTCACACGGCTTAAAAAAAGAGACACAAATTTAATGAGACTCAATGTAATAAATAAATGTTTTACCAACATAATTTATATCAACTAGAGGTCCACGGGCCACATTTGGCCTGCAGGCTCTTTCTGTTCAGCCCACATTGAAGTACAAAAATAAGAACTCCCACAGTTGAACACAGTGATCAAACGTCTTTATTCCCAGCATGTGATCAGGCCCAACTTGGACCCTGTGGCAAAAATTTTGATCTGTGAATAAAAGTAACAAATTCAATATGTTGGCTATACTTACCGTATTTTTCAGACTATAAGGTGCACTTAAAATCATTTTAATTTTCTCAGAAATCGACAGTGAGCCTTATGAATTGGTGTGCCTTATGTATTAATTCTGGTTGTGCTTACTGCCCTTGAACCGATTTTATGTGGTTATTGTGAATGAGTTGAATAAAGTTTGACTTATCTGACTGTTTTGTTTCGCTCAATGCGCCTTATAATCCGGTGCGCCTTATAGGCCGAAAAATGTGGTAGAAGAAATGTAACTAATCAAAGGCTGCCCTCTGTAATGTTCAATTAGGAAAATTCTAACCCTTAAACAAATTTTCTTGAAAACCACTTGACCTACAAACAGTTCTGACAACTGGTGTCAACGGTCAGGTTCAGCCATACCATGGAAAGAATGCACTTATACTCTATGTGTCATTTGTCATCAACTAACTCAATCTGCCAAGAACAAACATGTTACACACATAAGAACAGAAGTAGAAGGAGATATACAGGAAGGAAGGAAGAAGGAGGTGGGGTCAAAATAAGAGGGGTGCCCTCCTGGGTGCAGCAAAATTACCCACACATCCCACTTCCTTTTTTCCGTGATATAATTTAAGCTTGATAATAGCGAAAGCAATTTGTCTGAGCATGTTTGTGCATCGGCCCCATGTGCGTGTGTGTGTTAAGGAGCCTCTGGTTGTGAGTCGGGCACACCTCAGAGCGTTGTAATTACAGCAGGCGCTTTGAAGTGGTGGAATGTTTGGTGGGGATAATCAGCAGGCTGGGCTGCACTTAAATTCCCATAAAAACTCTCATTCATGCCATCTTATTCGCAAACTTGGTTTTCTTTGTTCATGAAAAACCACAAAATTATGTGTCCAAAAGCAAACTGAAATTTGGACCAGGTGAATAAATGCATACTTAATTTTTTTTTGGGTCTTATTTTGTACATGTATGTTCTTTTCTTTGTTTGTTGCATTAGTAAATTATTTCATGAACCAGTGGATGAGTTTCAATGAAAATATCAGAAAATAATCTGGATGTGCATTAGAGTTGTATTCAGGCCCCAAAAAAAAAAAAATCAGACCTGGCCCCATCCTGTATCCATCATTTCCGAACCCCACCCGACCCGACGAATTAACAGTAATTAGAGATCCAAACCCAAAACCCCCCTGACATTTTAAATTAAGTTTTGACTGCTTATATAGTTATTAACGGTCGGCGGACTTGCACGGATGAGCAAAAGGGGCAGAAGATCGAAGCTGATGGGGTGTTTGTCCTTTCATGGCCATCAAAAAGCATTGAATCCCTGCTTCTGCCTGCATTCTGCATTATTCAGACATGGACCCTGCTCCTGCATACATTTCAGACGGATATTTTGTGGTCTCACCTGTTTGGGGTCATCAGCCGCGTGCGTCCGCTGAGTGCAGCGGCTAAATGAACGTCTATTTGGGCTGATGGATCGCTGGCTAGTAGTTCATCTGAAGCTTAACTGAACTTTTTATCTCTTTTAAGGCCGGTCAGCGCACGGTCAAATGGCCGCATGCGGCTGGTGATGTATGACAAGCTATGTTGCCATATAATTGGATCGTCAGCTGCATGCGTCCACTGACGCAATCAAAAGCCCAACACCGACCCGGCCTGCACATTAAGCACATTATTATGGCCGGGCCTGGTCCGAATCCAGGTTGGGCCGGGCTGGACTCCAAGTTCTGGTTAGAAATGACAGCTCTAATGTGCATCTATTAAAAAAAAAAATCACCTTTTAGAATCAACCCCATTCAACATGTTCGTGCCAGCTGATTAGCAGCACAAAAAGGCTATAATTACTATAACCAGTTTTACAAATATTGCATTAAAATTTGGTGTGTTAGATCACCAACAATACATACTCTGTATTGCATGAAACCGTTTTTTAAATCGTTGTCAATAACTCCTGGAGTAAAATATCTTTGTTAGCAAAATAGCTCATGAACCACTAAACAGATTATTAATGATACAGTCTCATAAGTAATCATTGGAGTACATTGATAACTGATTAATGTTTAGAGTATACAAGATCACCACCACAAGCAATCTACATTAATCAACACAAAATGGCTACAGCTCAGTCATGTTTACAGATGTTACACTAAAATTTGATGTAGTAGAGGAGAGTCATCCATAACACATTCTTTGAGCACTTTCACATCTCACAAGGGTTCACAAATTTGCATTAGAATCTGTGTAACATCATTTACAAGCTTTGACTGAAACAGTTTAGTGTCAGATGATTTTAATGTCTGCCAAGAAAGGCGGCGGGCAACATGCATTACTCCGAAGAAAATTTACACCTTTAATCTGAAAATCTACTACGGTAATGTCGCTGAGTCTTTATAACTTATTCAGAACTAAGCTGTGACTGAAAAATAGAACTTGCACTAAAAAACTGACCTGGATATTTTTACCTAATTTTGATAGACAATTTTTAAAAAATAAAAACAAAAATTTTGTACATGCCATGTATTAGGGTTCATTTGCTTTCAAATTGTATCTGCAAATAAAACGATAAAACAGGTAATTATTTGGCTGTTCTTAAAACTTGCCGCAAGGAGTAAAAGTTAGTGTATCTCTTGTGCCCACCCCACAAGAGAAATGGTGTGGGTTATGTCAGGAAGGGTGTCTGGCATAAAACATTTTGTCTAAACAAACATGCAAGTTAAGTGACACTATACCGGATCCATCAAGATCCAAGTTAACAACTGTTACCAAGCAGGTTGCTGGTGGAAAATGTGCTACTGTTAGTCGAAGACCACGAGGAGGGAAATGTGTCAGGAGATAGGGGGAGAAGAGGAAAGCCAAGAGTGTATGATTGTGCATAACTCTAAATTTAGGAATAATAGCAGGTAAAAGTAAAAAGTTGGCTGACATGATAGCGACAGAGAAGGAAGGTAGATGTATGTGTGCTAGAGACCAAGTGGAAGGGAAGCAAGGCTTGCAACATTTGAACAGGTTATTCTTCATAGGTTGGATGTGAGGTAGAGGAGAAAATGACATTGTTGATGGAAAGAGAGTACGCTTAGGGAGGAGAGAGTGGTGATCAGAGCAGACCTGAATGGACATATTGGTGAAGGAAACAGAAGGGATGAGGAAGTGATGGTTAGGTTTGGTGTCAAGGAAATAAACCAGGAAAGACGATGGTGGTGGCTTTTACCAAGAGGATGGAAATGGCTGTAGTCAACGCTTCCAAAAGACGGAGGACCATGAGGTGACCTACAGGTATAAGAGTGGAGGAGTACGCAGGTAGACTATATTCTGTGTGAAAGAGGAAATCCGAGGAAGATTGGGGACTGTAAGTTTGTGGCAGGGGAAAGCGTGGACAGACAGCATCAGATGGTTGTGTTTAGAATGACTGTCGTGGTAAAGAAGAAGTCAAAATGATAAGAAAACCTGGCGTTTGAAGGACGTTATCAAGAAGAAGAGTTTGGCAAAGAAGAAATGACACAGGGATGACTGAAGAGAATATAAGGAAATGCAACATGGGGCAAAGAAGGAGGTAGCAAAGACAAAACAGACGGACACTAAGGAGGGAGAGTAGGACTCGGATGAAGTGGGGTCCAGAGGTACAGTACAGGTGGAAAGACTGGGAAATAAAGTTAGACAGGCCAGACTGAGATGGTTTGGAAATGTGTAGTAGAGGGACAGTGGTTATTGGTAGAAGGAAGTTAAACCAGAGCTGCTAGAAAAAGGCTAAGAGGACATATGCGGTTAGAAAGGACAGAGTAAGATAGACGAGGATGACTCGCTGTGGTGACCCCTGAACAGGGAAGAAAAATAAGATTTTTTTTAACTCTTTGACTTTTTGTCCAGTTGGTGTGGCAAAATATTTCTAAATTAACAAACATTTGCTAAGTAAATTACACGTTGTAGTGAAATGTATTTCCCTGCTAAAAGTCCTACTTTCCTGCTTTCAAGATTTACTTTCTGTGAAAACGTTCATATAAATATGAACCTCAAATTAATTTAAAATGTAATTATACTGTAGGCTATAAAACATTAATTCTGACATACAAAATAATAGCTCTACCGTGCTTTCTCCTTATCTGTATGCAAAAAGGCAGAGTAACTCGTCGGACCAGTGGGACATGTTGTAAACAACTGACACATCCACACTTAGAGCTAATCACATTGTTTTGACTTCGATCCAAATTACCTGAGTGGTGTCACCCACCCCGCCTCTCCTTTCTGTAAGGTATGAGAAGCCCTCAGAACCTCCGCCTGTAATGCACCTAAATGACTACCTTTGAAAGCTACGTTGGCGCCAGAGCCAATTAGCTGTTAACACAGTAGACAGATCTATTCAGAAGCCGGAGAATGAAGCCTCCTGTAACGTGAAAGACTGATGCCCGCTTTGCTAATGACAAGAAGAGGTAATCTGTTGTTGGACTCAGTCCTATGTTACAGGATAGTCAGCTGACGGCTGCTAGCCTGCAGGGGACTTGAGCGCTTGAGAAAAGTAGCGGTTGAGTCCAGGTCATTATAAGGGCTGAATAGAGTTAAAACGTTTGCATACAGGCCTGTCCACACAAGTATGTGTAGGCGTGCATTTTAGCGAAAACAATTTTACTTTTTGGAGTCAGAAAGAATGTAAAAAATTCTGCTTTTCTCAGCGAATGTAATGACAGAAAACCTGTTTCTTAAAGACGATTACTGATATGGTAAATGCAAACTCTATTTTTGAACTGTTTTCTGCTCTTTAATAAACTTTGGACTACTCCTGTGCACTCATGCGTAAAGATCAAACGCGTTCACAAATTCTACCATCATAAGACGCTGTCGCCAAGTGTTAAGTGTTAATTCAAGCCAAACTAAACTGTTTTTTTAAATATTCTTCCCAGCCAAACGGACTGTTACCACTCATAGATTTATGCTCAATGCACAATTTTCATCATCTGCCACAAAAAGCAATTTTGGGCAATAACATAATAGCTCACATTTCTCTGTAGTTCTTCTGTGTGTTTAGTTGTCTGTCTGGTAGTAAAACTCTTCTCAAACCACTAAACATATTTTAAAGAAATTGTCAGAAAGCAATTATTGGATGAACAGGTACATTATTGAACAGGTACATTATCAGCTGTTTAGCTTTTGAAGTCATCTTGGTTCAAAATGGCTTTCAAAGCTGATAAGTTTAGCAAAAACACATACAACATATTCTTTGGGCGCTTAATCCAACAATGGTCATCTGGAAAGTTTGGGGGGGGGGGCTGCGCTGAGATGTTTCGCCCTTCATCCTAGGCTTCATCAGTCTGAGGAAACGCCAGACAAAACTGATTTTCCCCCCATGGAAAAAACAGTTATGTTGGTGCTAAGATGGACTCTGGGGCATGCCCTCTCCTCCAGTGCTCTCCCTCATCGACAGCATGTCAAACTGGTTCAAAACACCAAGGTGCAGTGCATCCTCAGACTGATGAAGCCTTCTTGATGGAGGGCGAAACGTCTCAGCAAATAAAAAGAAACTGTCTAGACAACCTGACTGAACATTGCTGGATTTTATACCTGGATAACTGAGCATAAGTGTTTTGAGCGCTTAAGTTTGCACAGAACCTTTGAAGAAATCTTTGGCATGTTGGACCCTCTGTCTATTAACAGAATATTTAAGAAAACATCCTGATGCATTGTTAATAATCCTAACAAATTTAGGTCAAGCCCTCTGGAGAGAGGAGTGAAGGGGGCCATTTTGTGAAGAGAAATTGTCCATCATTAAACAGGGGTGGAGGCCTCTGTGTTCATCTGTCCCCCTTACAGTCCTGTTATTGCTAGTATCATTCAGCCCTCTGTGAATAGCAAGCAGCCATCGGGGTGCTAATGATTGGTCATTAGGCTGATGGTCCTCCTTGATTATGTGAACAGCTAGTTTTGGCTGTCACCAGCCAGCTGGTTGATCTACTATGAGAAGGTGCTACTTATAAGACTGAGTTTACTGCAGCTCCTCAGACTGACAGTCTTTTGGAAAAATACTAAACTTTTCAACTTTTTTTTCCTTTAATCCGTTCAGAGGACCCGACTTAACTTTGTTAGATTTCAAGAAAACACTAAATGTATTTCAACCAAATTCTTAGAAAGTAATTTTTGGCTGTAAATGATTAATTTTCTGAGTCAACATGACTCAAGATGGATGCCACAGCTAATCAAATTTAGGGGAAAAAAGGATTTACTGTGCTCAGTTTTACAGATGTTAAACTGGAGGGGTTTTAGCAGACCCAATACATTCTACAAATGCTACAAACCATAAAATTTCACATAGTTGTGCAAAATGTCATTTTTGAGTTTGACTAAAAAGGTGTACACACCTACACTTTTCACTTGTGGTTTGTTATGTGGGTGTCCAAATACTTCTTTAAAACGTCTTCAGTTAATCCAAAATGCTGCTGCCAAAGTCTTAACCGGAGTTAGTAGGAGAGATCATGTCTCTCCAGTTTTAGCTTCTCTCCATTGGCTCACTGTCAAGTCCAGAATTGAATTCAAAATCTTATTCCAACCTACAAAGCTCTCAACAACCTAGCTCCATCTTATATTTGAGATCATGTTGTCCCATATTTTCCAGCACTTTGCTCTCAGACTGCAGGCTTACTTGTGGTTCCAAAAGTTTCCAGAAGCAGAATGGGAGGAAGATCTTTCAGTTCTCAGGCTCCTCTCTTGTGGAACCAACTTCCAGTTTC
>JAVCKU010000031.1:4003092-4013712 GCA_032273985.1 Hypsolebias coamazonicus
AATTTTTTTGACTAAACCCCCCCCCCCCCCCCCCCACACACACACACACACACACACTACTTCCCTCCCGCACCGGATAAGTAACATACACACACATAAATGAATTGGGCATTAATATGTTTTCCACGTACAACACAATTGGCTGCCAAGTGTCCCAAAAACTTTTTACAGAACCCTTCAGGGTATGTCTTATTTTCTCCAAACGAATATGATACATCACCTCTCTTATCCAATTTACATATGCGGGGGTGTGGGTCCTTCCAATTACCCTTGTGGCCAGTAGAGAGCTAAAAGCAATAATATCCTTCTCGCATTTGTTGAAGGACGTATCCACCAGGACCACCCCGAACAATGAGATGCGTGGTGATGGGTGTACAGTTTTGCCACATATCCCAGAGAAGGTGTCAAAAATAGATTGCCAAAAATGTTGCTGTTTGGAACAGGTCCAGAATGTATGCAAGAGTGTAGCTGGAGTTTGTTTGCAATGATTGCATGCAGGGTTCAGGTTGGCTTTGATCTTGGACAGCTTGTCTTTGGACCAGTGCAGCCAGTACACTACGTTGAATTGAATTACAGTGTGTCTCAAACAGATTGAAGATGAGTATATATTCTTAATAATCCTTCTCAAGATTGAGTCTGATATGAATTCCTCCAAATCCATTCCCCATTTAAGTTTAAGGAAGTCCTAACTGGACTCATGATATTTTGCTAAGGACCACCTATAGTATCAGACCTGCATTCCAAAAGCATAGCCACAAAATGTTTAGAGGGGTACAAAGGAAAACAGAGTTAGATCTCACAAAATGTCTCAGCTGCAGATCTAAAAACGGTGACATGTGAATATTAAACTTCTGTACCAGCCGTTCAGAAGAGGAAAATCTACCATCAACATAGAGATCACACAGTGAATGCACTCCCCTCAAGAAAATCTGAGTATATTAACTCAACATTTTAGAGATTTTAGAATGGAAACGGAACAAAAAAAAAGAAAAAGTCCAGTGGTTGTTGAGGTTTCATCTGAGATATTTGTCTCTTATTGTCCAACATCATTTTAGGTTGTTTTGTGATTCTGAGTGGATGTTACAGGAATAAGTGTGTTGATATAAAGTTGTGTGTCGGTGTTGGGTCTGTGATGAACTGGCAACAAGCTGGGGGTGGGGGTTGGAATTCCTGAATTACATTTTTTTTTTTTTTTATTTAATTCCTGATCCAGACTTTTACTGCTTTATTCCTTCCAATATTTTTCTTGATTCTCACTTTCAGATGCAGGTGCCATCTTTGTTTCCTCATAACCTTGATTAACGCTCTCCGAAAATGTTTAAAACTCTTATGACTAGGTCAACTAACTTTTGACTACTGCTGTATATTATTTAGTTTATTATGAAATCTACAACTTTATGTGGATAACGTTATAAATGTACTTGAACTTTTCCTGCTTTTAATCTTCCTGCAAACCTTTTTTTTTTATTTATTTGGGCTGCCTGCTTATTTGAAGCTAATTATTCGCTGCTGTAACAGCAGCCAGGAAATGCAACGATCAACTCCAGATGACAAAGCAAGATGTTGTCAATTAAAAACAAAAAAAGATGTGGTTTCGTCATAACAAGGATGGTTGTTTATACATCAGCTGTAACAGACAGATATTCTAAATCACATTTTACTTTGATTTACGTGAAAAGTTTCTGGTGGGAAATATTGCTGTTATAGTTTTATTTCTCCTGTAACTGTATCAACGCTTCAGAGTATCATTTACATTTGATTTTCTTGTAACTTCTTTGTGTCCAAGGACTACATCTCCCATCTCAACCCACAGTTTGGAGAACTGAGTAACATTGTTTGTGTTCGGGATAATGGCTGTCATTATGGCAAATTAGTGCTCTACCCAAACTCACATGGTTCTTCAAAACCACCCCACGTTGCTTCGTCTCTATCCTGCTATCTGCTTTGAGTGCCTCGTTACAATCAATTAGCCTGATTACAAGCACAATCATCCCCACTTCAAAGGAGACCCCTAGAAGAGGGTGAGACTAACTGTCTCTCCACTGCCCTGCGCTGTTGTTCATCTCAGAGTCTGAGGCCCTAACTTTTGAGGTGCTGAAATCTGTCAGTGGTTTGCAAAACAGCCCCACGTAGGAAAGAAAACATTGTTTTCACGCTAAGATTAAAGGATAAATGACGAGTAATGAGCTGGAGACAATTGGTGCCCTGGGTCCTCTTTAAAGTTAAAGGTTGACTCCTCGTGGGTCAGACGACAGGTCTCACAATAAATGGAGGGACGCACAGTGAGGGAGCGAGACGCCAAGTCTAGACGGCGTGTTTAGGGACCCTCCCCGACTGCTTTGTTCTGCGCCATGTCTACAGGTAATTACTTCAACAAGCTACCGTGAACCCTAAGTCTGTGACAAGTGACGGGTGAAATGGATGAAAAGTAAATGAGGCAAAAGTAGGAATCGATCTGTGATTGGTCTTTGCGCCTGTTTGTCTTTATGGTGTCGAGCATGGTTGTGTTATGAGCACCCGTCAGAAAGATCAGGAGCTACGTGTTAACTCCGAAACAGGATGTTTGGTGACATGGTTGGTGAGTCCCACGAAAAAAGAAATGTACAAACTCAATGAAACATTTAATAATTCACTGGAATGGGTGCTGAACCAAAACAGAAAATATGGACATATATAAAATGTGTTCTTTGTGTAGCGTGTGTGTGAACACAGAGGGAGGTTTGTTATGAGGTCTTACTGCTGCAACTTCAGTGTGCTTTCGTCAAGCTTGACTCTTACATCTGGCAGCGATGAAGGTTTTATCTGAACATATTTGGTGCCGTGTCGGCACGAGACTGTTCCATATACGAGGTTGCATATAATTCATTTGTTATTCTTTGTGGACATTCTGCTGCCAGCACATATTGATCACATTCCTTATAATCCTTAATATCAACCCATAAATCAGCGAAATCATGTAAGGTACGGCAGTATCAAATAACCGTCTGTTTTAATGGCTTATAAAGTTTTTAGAGTTCATCCAAGTAAAAACTTCAGAGGTGATTCAAAGAGATTTCAACACTAGCATGATAAAGCTTTCAGAGGCCAGCGAGTTTAACTTAGTGATTCTTATCTTAAATGGATAACTCAGATCTTTTGAAGAGTGGTTTTGTAGAAAAGTTGCAAACAATTAAAATCTGACTTGTAGTTACTTTGATCGACTTCACCTTGGAGAGTTAGGCTTTGATTTCAGATAGATGGACAAGCTAACACCTAATTAGAATGAAGTGGTTTTCATTCATTGTGAAACAACTTTATTAAAAAAAATGATGGAGGATTTTCAGATTGGGGTTATTTTAAGATGACTAACAATTCACTGTAGTCTTGGACCCACTGGGACTACCTGTTAACATCATTCATACAACATATTTCTCCAAACTGAGGTTGCTCAAGCAGTTTATGATTCATTCAACCTTTATTCATACAGATTAATCCTATTGAGCCTCGGGAACTCATTTACGAGAGAGACAGACAGGTATTACGCTAATTGTTTCTAACATTGCTACTTATTTATACTTTAAACAGTATGAGCTATTCAGTGAATAACCACATATAAAGCAGAAGGAAGAAGTGTGGGAACATTTTCTCTCCCTAACTTTGAACATTGACGTTGTGGAACAAGACTGCAGATGTGTGTTGGTGTGACTTTTCACCTCAACAGCCAACTAGTTGTTTTGATTGAAGAAGAAAAAAAACAAGTAAAATCTCGGCCAAGGTTCCTCATCTCCCTGAACCCAGGTCCCCACGCCTCCTTGCACGCACACGCACTCAGCAATATTGCTTTGTCAGTCGACATTTAGAGAATTAACCTTGAAATTGCCCAAGGCCAGCCCAGCTCCCCCCACCCTTATCTACTCCCCACTACATTTCTCAGTGTTTCCCTCTCTTGAATAGTTGCGCAATAAGTGGCGCCGCTGCAGAGCCCCCTGGGTATTAGAGGGTTGAGTGGCGTCCCAGAGAGCCATAATTACACCTACGCTCAGGTGATTTAAGGGTCCTGGAACATGCTGACCCATGCATGACATCAAAATTCTACCCTGCACCGACACCTACCCTTTCATGAGCCTCAAGACACTTTATTTACTCTCCCATGTTGTGTTGCACAATTAATGCTTTCCTACACTTCCCATTCTGCACAAACACATTCAAATTGGTTTCCATGTTTCCATAAAAGTCAAATAATCTTTGTCATATCCTTTACACAGGAAGTTTGCCAGCTCTTAGACAACACTGGAAGTAAAATACTGAAAAAATAAATAAATAAAATAAAAAAAACAGCAGCAGTGTGAACTCTGTTTGGCCCAACTTTATGGGATCCACAGCCCTGTGATCATTGCGGCAGCTATATTTTATTACCATTCCTCGTTAATGGAAACAATTAGGAAAGAAATATCAATCATAGACAAGTGCTAGTCATGAGAACTTGTAGTTGACAGGCTATAATAAGGAAAAAAGGTTGATAATTGGGTTTGGTAGACTCTCCACCCCCTGCAGACACTGTGGTGACATGAGAGAATGTTAGCCTTTAACAAGGTCGGGGCTAATACTGCTTAATGGAAAGAGGATGTTCCTCTGCCCTGCGCCCTTCAACTCTCACCTCTGCCCTCTTTGCCTCCTTTTGCTCTTTACTTGTTGCTTTGACTGAGCAGCCACTGGGATTTGAAAACTGATCACCCATCTGTGCACGCGCTAAATGTTTTTCACTGCAGGAGTTTGCTGCCTTTTTGAGTTTTCTAACACCAGCTTGCAGCGTTGTCACCATTTGCAGCTCAAAACTCAGTTCTGGGCAAGAAGTTAGTGTGGAAGAAACAAATTGACATGTTATCAATTGTTTTGAGCCATGAAACAATCAACATTATGCTAATGTTGAAGAAGCCAATCCAATGTTACTGTTGCCTCACAGTTTTTATGGTACAGTGGTCCCTCAGTTATCATGGGGGATTCGTACCCTAAAGCCCCACGATAAGCGAAAAACCACAAAGTAAAAATAATACAAGTAGTAGTAGATTATTTTAGTGTATATGTATGTACATATATACTGTATATATATGTATATATATATATGTGTATATATATATATATATATATATAAAGATGTTTAAAACCCTTCCTACACTATTGCAATATTTTAAACAATGTTTCTAAAGTTTAAATGCTCTAAAAGAGCTCAGAATATCATAATTTCAGCTCCCTGCCTCCTCTGCTCTTTCCTCCAAGCGCTCTTGGCCACGCCCACTTCTATGCTCTGTACGGAGATCAGCTGTTCAGCTGCAGGAGGAATTTTTTTTCTGCAGCGCTGGGCTGCACAAAGGTGCAGCAGGTGCTAAATAATTTTAAATTAAAAAAAATTCCATGCTGATCGTGCAGCTCATCCATCAATTAGCCTGTTGTGTGTCATATCTGATCTTATTTTGAAAACCCACGATAGAGCGAGTCTGCGATAAATGAACCGCGAAGTAGAGAGTGACTACTGTATTTATTTTAGTATTTATATGTTTAAGGCTTTAGAAACCCTTCCCACACTCTTGCAATGCTCTAAACCAGGGCTATTCAACTGGTGACCTGCGGGTGACTTCAGTCAGACCCACCAATGAGTTCTTGCTTGACCGGGGGCAGGTTCTGTGTTTGGGTTTTGGGATCTGTTCATTGCATTTATGATCCAATGCAATAAAATAAACCAATTTAAAACAGATCATTGTAAATATTTAGTTTATTTACATAATGACTTTAACTGCTGGATGTCCGGCCCCTGAGTTGCTGGCTCTCAGAAACCGTGGTCCCCTGAGCAGTTTCGTTGAATAGCCTTGTTCTATATAATTTTAACAACATACATATATGTACTGTACAGTAGGTTCTGCAAAATTTTACTCACCTGCTCTGCAGAAGCTCTGTTCTGGTTCAGCTATCCTGCAGCATGACTAACTAAATCAACTTCCCCGTCCAGGTTGATGTGCGCATGCTGTCGCTCCCAGAAGGATACTCCATGCGAAATGCTGCCCAGGGTGTACAGTACTTTGTAGTGCACCACCCCGGCCCAGGTCCGGACCAGCACCGCGTGACCAGAACCAGGCCGAACCCTGCGGCCGTCTGAATGTTCCCTGCAGCCCCTATATAGGATCCGGGTCACACTGAGCCCAAGTGTTCACCTGTGAAGATACAACTTAAAAGGATGAGTTCAGCTAAAGGATTATTTGTGACTTTGCTGCCAGTTCTGTGAACTTAATACTTACTGTAGATAGATTCTTCCTCCGTTGCCACGATTTTGACAGAAAGCAGTGGCCGGAAGCACTGTTGGCTTCTGGGTAGTGTAGTTCTTTTGACTGGTTTTACATAGGCTTATTGAAAGAAAACTACAACATGGCGGCACCTGTACAAATCATTTAATTTTTTGTTAACTTTTTATCCTGTACCGTCCTAATCACCTGAGTAATATTAAAGTTGACAGTTGCATGTTGTGTACAATCTTATGTTGAAAAATCGCAAAAGAGCGAGTCCACGAAAGTCAAACCGCAAAGTAGTGAGGGACTACTGTAGTTTCCATCAGTTTATAAGAATGTGTCTTCATGTATTGCATATCACTTGAAGTTTATGTTTGTTAATGTTGATAAGCTGTCATCTCCACCCTACATATCATCAACTTCAAGAATTTAATCATTTACCAACATACTTCCTATTAGTATTTCCTAATACATTGATTAAGGTCAATCCAGAGTTTTTTAAAGATATTTTGATAACAGACAAAAATGATCTACTATTTCCACACCAAATTTTAGGTCAACGTCTATAAAACGGACACAGGTGTAGCCTTTTATGAGTATTTTAAAGTTAGTTGTTTGTGGTGACCAACTTGAGTTGACTCCAAAGGGTTATCAGTCATAGATGTACATCCAAAGAATACTTTGTGATACTTTTAATACAAAGCTGCCCAGTGGTTCATAAGATATTTTACTAATAGAGAGACATATGCACACAAACAGATACAGGTATAAACATAACTGCCTGGTTGTGACTGTTAAAGGCAGGAGATGAAATTGAACCTGACAGGCACATGAAACAAAAGATGAAACATTAGCACAAAAACATGTTTTTAATCGTTTTATTCCTGCATTTAGTTGAGGCTTTTAAGCAGCTGAGGTGTTAAAGTTTCCTTTCTTGCTGTTAAGGTTTTGTGTTTGACAGCACCAGTTAAAGAAATTGGACCTTTTCAGTTGTAATCCCTACAATTAAGCGTGTAGGTGCAGCTCCATTACCTCAGTAGGGTTAGTAATGACCCAGGAGATATCATAATTGCTTCATAATTTAAAGTTGTGAAGTGCATGAAATACCTGAGGCTCAGTCTGCCGTCTCAGCTGTGCTTAGTACTTGCATTCCATGTTTTTCCCTTTTTTATTGCTTTTTCAAACCCCAACCTTTCTAGGACTTGTGTTTCAGAAATGTCTTTGCACGTTTTACTTGTTCCTCAGGGTTCTTTGTCAAAGATGTGTTGACAAACACCCTGAGGCTGTAAGACTCTTACATTTCTAACCAGACAAACCACTGTAATGACACTTTAATTGGACATTAGATACTTTTCTGTGCTGCTGATTACCCATGCTGCTGATTTCTTACCCATAAGCTGCTATATTCATACCCATCTGCTCACAACAGACTCATGTTCAGGCTGCTGTTTACTACACCTTGTTTATACAGTATTAGTGTTATTGTATATGCTAGATCCTTGTCTACATTTTATTCTTAATTATACTTTATATTTATTGTTTTTGGGTGTAACTGGGACCTTGAGAGCACAATTTTGTTCCACCTCATGTTACCACATGTGATGCTAATGACACAGAAGTCTCCTTGAACCTTGTCACCCTGAAAGCTGCTCTAAAAGTGTGGAAAGGATATGATGTTCCACACTTTTGAGTCAAATTTTAGAAATTGCTCATATTTTGTGAAATGGGTGAAGATGATGGAGGGATGGATGGATGGATGGATGAATGGATGGATGATGGATGATCATGTAAATCATGCGTTTTCAATCAATAGTTTTTAAAAAAATATATAAATGTTTTTATTTACTAAAAGTTTAAAGGTTTGATTGAACTCATATATTTTACACATTTTTGTTCAACTTTGTTAAAAGTGGTAAATTATGGGATATTTTAAAATTAAATACGGTGGTGGAGCTTCCCAGTCACAAGGCAAATTGATTTTAAAAATGTTTTCAAAACAAAAAAAATATATATTTTCTAGTTAAAGACTACAGAACAGAAAAGTTTAGATTTTCATGTTTAAGTTTCTACTCCATTCTCCTCCATCAATTGTCAAACCTTTATTACTTCACTATGCTGTATACAGTATATTAAAACATCTTTTGGTGGATAAATGTGGTCACACCATAAAGCATGGAATAAAAAACTAAAAACAAACAAAAAAGTTTAGGAAACACAATTTTTAGGGCTCTTAATAGAAGCATACCACACTTCACATTCTTAACTCTTTTTTTTTCAGACCTATGTCCAAATGTTATTGTTGGGCCATGGTGGTGCAGAGGTTAAAGAAGGTGGACCTGTGACTGAAAGGTTGCATGTTCAACTCCACGGACCGACAGTGGGCGGGATAGGGGAAACACCCACACTTGCCTCCACCCTCATTTGCCTCACTCTGGGCCCTTTGGCAAGGCCCTTGACCCCCACCATCTGCTCCCCTCAGGCGTCCTAGAGAGCAGCTCTTACTTGGCTCTCTGCTCCACACAGAGGGTGGTAGCTCAGTGGTCTATGGTTGCATCAGGAAGGGCATCCAATGAAAAAACAAATGCAAAGTCTTTGTGCGACTTAGCTTGTTGTGGCGACCCCTGAAGAAGGGAGCAGCCAAAAGAAGAAATAAAAAGTGCACGTGTTATTGATGACAGTAGTTAGACATGAGAATGCTACAATAATCTGTAATTTGTTAACTGGTAACAACAGTAGGTCGCAAACGACAGCAGGGTTTTCTTAATTCAAACTTTAAACAGTTTGTGCCTCAAGTCTAAAGAGTAAAAGTTTATATATACTGTACATTTAAAGTGTATAATATGTATATAGATGTGTGTAAAATTAGAAACCTGCCTATATTATGTTAAATGTGAAGTAACCAACTGGCTTTACATGTTGATCCAACTACTCCTCGGGTTGGAAGAAGAAGAAAAATTCAAGACAATTATTTTCTTGTGCGTGAATAAGGCTATTATCAGTGAAGCCAGCAGGTGAGACTGTAACACCTTTCATTATTCAAACAGGACATCTGTCCAAAACGACAAATTCTATATAATTACGAGGCCTTTGAGCACCCATGATGGTGTTTTAGGTTCTGCCTTTGGTCTCCAGTGAGACACTTTCTAAAGTGTTCATTATCAACAAAGCAGCTCAGCACCAACTAATCATTATTTAACTGCAGGGATATAATGTTGTTGAGCTGCTTTGCCAAAATAAAACACACTCTTTGCACAGAGGTGTGGTTCTTTAGATACACAAAAGTCCACGTTAGTAGAGTTGTAGAAATGTAAGGAAGGACCTTTCATACTTAAAGACAATGTACTGTTGAATAAATGATACTGTAGATAAATCTTCATTTTTAAACCTAAAGACAGAATTTTAAGATTAAAGTCAGAATTGAGGGGGAAATGCACAGTGGCACTAATCATCTTCCATACCTTTGTCACTCCTCGAGTTTATTTTTTAGCTGCATTTAAAATTTCTACATCCTGCGGTTAATGCATCTAAATACCGAGAATAAAGACCGATACTGAAGCATGATCTCGCTTGTACACAGAAATGTAAAGGAAACAGTTCAGGCCTCAAACACTGTTCACACTGCAGATGCAGCCAGGTGTTTTTCGCTCAGGTGCGGACTGGAGCTTCTGGTAACAGAGCAACAGAGACAAGAAACAAGCTCAAGTATCGATCCCATCATGTCAGTATTGATCCAATGCAAGATGTTTGCACACGTTAGGATCAAATGTTGCTATAAATTCTCATTGAGCCAGGACATGACAAATGTAAAAAGTTTTTGACAAGACAACGCAGTTAGACGTCTGTTTTGTTTCTGAAGATGTGCAAAGTTCCAAGTTTTAAACAGCATGACGTTGGTATTTATATTATCAACACTTGGATTGATTTGCACACTCATACCTCACTGAAAGGTGGTGTGATCATTCAGAGGGGGGGCTCATTTTGAAAAAAAAAAAAAAAAACATTAGTTCTGAATTGTATCACAAATGAAAAAGTTATGTGTTGGATTTGAAATAAAGAATCTTGATTTGTCACTTTCAGATTGTCCTAAAAAAAAGAAGATGGGCCAAAAGTCAGGTCTGGAGCATTTTATCCTCAGCGTTAAAGAGCCTAATCCTCAAATTTGGAAAGGTTCCTTTGATAATGTCATTACTGACAAGTTCATCCAGTTAAAATGTACAAGTAGCATAACTACAGGTAGTCCTCGGGTTACGATGGTCCCGAGTTACGCCGTTTCCGGTTTCGGGTTATATGTTGTAAACGTAGCGGTGGAGAAATACTGCACTGTACTCTCTAAAAAAGCTAAGTCTGGTCCTCTGGACATTCA
>JAVCKU010000031.1:4091590-4103783 GCA_032273985.1 Hypsolebias coamazonicus
TGACTGCATTCCTTGAGGAACCCTGTGTGTGTGTGTGTGTGTGTGTGTGGGGGGGGGGGGTGTTCTCCAGGAGTTTGGGGGTACTAGGCCCTTTGATACAGGATGTTAGGTCCCTGTATGACCAGTGTCACAGCTTGGTCCACATTGCCGGCAGTAAGTCAGGCTCATTCCCGGCGAGAGTTGGACTCCGCCAAGGTTGCTCTTTGTCACTGATTCTGTTCATAACGTTTATGGACAGAAAGTGTAGGCACAGCCAAGGTGTGGAGGGGATCCGTTTTGATGGCCTTAGGATCGCTTCTCTGTTTTTTGCAGATGATGTGGTCCTATTGATTTCATCAGGTCGTGATCTACAGCTTTCGCTGGAACGGTTTGCAGTAGAGTGTGACGCGGCCGGGATGAGGATCAGTTCCTCCAAATCCGAGGCCATGTTCTTGAGCCGGAAAAGTGTAGAGTGCACTCTCCGGGTCGGGGAGGAGGTCCTGCCCAATGGAGGAATTCAAGTATCTTGGGGTCTTGTTCATGAATGAGGGAAAAATGGAGCGTGAGATCGATAGGCGGATAGGTGCAGCATCTACAGAGAAGCAGGCTTTGTACCGGTCTGTCGTGGCGAAGAGAGCTGAGTCAAAAGGCGAAGGTCTCAATTTACCGGTCGATCTACCTTCCTACCCTCATCTATGGTCATGAGCTTCGGGTTGTGACCATAAGAATGAGATCTCAGATATAGGCGGCCAAAATTATTTCTTTCCAGTCTGGGCTCTCCCTTAGTGATAAGGTGAGAAGCTCGGTCATCCGGGAGGGACTCAGAGTAGAGCCGCTGCTTCTCCACATTGAGAGGAGCCAGTTGAGGTGGCTCGGGCATCTGGTTAGGATGCCTCCTGGACGCCTCCCTGGTGAGGTGTTCCGGGCATGTCCCACCGGGAGGAGACCCAGGGGAAGACCCAGGACACGCTGGAGGGACTATGTTTCTCAACTGGCCTGGGAATGCCTTGGTATTCTCCCCGAGGAGCTGGCCCAAGTGGCTGAGGAGAGGGAAGTCTGGGTCTCCCTCTTAGGCTACTACCCCCGTGACCCGACCCTGGATAAGCGGAAGAGAATGGATGGATGGATGGATTTTACAAATTTTAGCTTTTAGCTAGCGTATTGCTTCTTATAGCTTTAACACCTGTTTCAGCTTCTTTAGCAAACCTTGGCAGTAATTCAGCACTCAATGTTCACACTGCACATTCTCAGAAGATGCTATTTTGCTAGTTTTAGAAACGGGTTCTAAACCTTTAGAAAATGCAGTAAAGAAATTTTGTTTTTCTAAACTTTTCTGGAAACGTGTTAAAGAAAACAGTTTACTTCTTCAGCCGGCACACGCTGAAACCCCGAAGGCGTTTGTGGCTCGGGTCAATCATCTGATCGTCTCAGAAGTGAGAGCGTGAAGCTGCTTGTTGCTAGGTTACTCTTCAACTGATGAAGGTCAGGTCGTTTCACAAAGTCTAAATAAAAATCTATAAGAGCCGTGAAACAAGCTGAAGATAAAAAAAAATAAAAAAAAGACACGTGAAGTTTCACACGTCGAAAACGTTGCACAAATAACCACACAGGCGTTCTTTTCATCACAGTTAAGATTTATTTCATTCAACATTTCACATTACAAATATTGAAAAATTATGCATACTGTTATAAATAGTTGGCTGCAAACAATTAAATAACATTAGATTTTTCTTTTTGTCGTTTCACAAGCACTTCTACAGACCAACTCCAAGAAATATGGACATATCCGTATTACATAACTTAATTAGAAAGGAAAATACAAAAATAGGAACTTATAAAGTGAAATGACAATAAAAATTAAGGTGATATCTTAAGTAAAAAAATGCTATTAATAAATACAACAACCTTCCCATACACAGTTAAAAACTATTGAAATCTTGCCATTAAGTAACATTAACAGACAAATATTTAAATATTTATTTTCCTTCAGAAAATGTGAACCATATATTGTGGAGCACAATATAGCAATTAGTAAAAACTAGACACTTTAACATATTAAAAGCTTCACCTCAAAAATATAACAAAAATCTGATCAAAATTATAAAAATCAATTATACATTCCAATTAAAAATATACCAATAAACAGCTAAATACATCGTTGACCTAATAATTACAATGCAATCAATCACAGTAGCTTAAAATAAACAAAAAATAATAAGCAAATGAGCACAAAAACCTTTTTTTGAATGTTTTAAAAATAACTTCAATTATTTATATTAGTACAAATAGTTTCATTTCTTTTCTTTCTGTTTTTTTTTACAAACACCAGCATGAAAAGGATTACAATAACAGTAGAAAATGACTGTGAAAAACATATTAACATCTTTAATTAAATGTCTGCAATTAAAAATGGCATTAAAGAATTACATTGCAAAGAGTCTTTATCTGGAAAAAGGTTCAAAAGAAGTATTGCACATAACAACTTGAAGTTAACTTGCAACATTTTACCACATTCAAGTCTTTTTAAGCTCCCCTTCCTCCAGATAGGTCTATGTGAGATCGCCTCGACGGACAGACGGCGGGGGCGACTTCTCAAGTCTGTTTGAACAGTGTTTCATTCGGACGCTCCGAGTCCTGCGCTTTAGTTCAAAGTGTTTTTGTTTTGTTTTTTTTCTTACGGTTACCTCTCCGCCTATCCTGCAGAGCGGTATGGACACGAGGGGAAAGAGGGGTGGGTTCTTAACGTAATAGTTGAGAAACATTTGGTGCACACCACAACAATTAATTTATAGCTAATTCATGTACTTGTCATTTTCTCTCGCTTTTTTTTCGTCATGCATGCTAAGGATTACGATAGGTGCTAGTTGGCAAGTTCAAGAATATATTTATATATATATGTATATATATATTTTTCAAATATTAAAATATCTAAACACCAAACATCCATTCTTGTGAGATTCAGCGTTAAGCGTGAACCAGATTTTGCATTCTCCTCGTAATAAGTTACGCTCCGTCTACGGAGAGGAAGTTCCAACTAGTAGGTTTAGACACATTTACATGAATTTTTTTTGTTTGTTTGTTTTTATTTATTTCTCCATGCTGTTATCGACCAGATTGGCTGGAAACGTCTAACGTACGGAAAGCTAAGACCAAACGAGCTTTGGTCTGTCCTCTGCAGATCTGAAGTCGCGTCAACACAACTGCGCACTTGAAAAGTTGTAAAGATTCCTCAGCACAGAAATGTATAAAAAGCATAATTGAAAATAATAATAATATATATTGAAACCGCTCAACTTTTTTCTCTTTTTCTTAAAATGAACATCTCCATATATGCAGATCTCTCAGTAACAAAAGTACAAAAGCTACCTTTCACAATGTGAAAAATTGAGGTATTGCAAAAAGGAGTTTCCCCATTTGTGAAAAATGTGCCTAAAATGACTGTTGAAAAAAAAAAGGAGAAAAAATATTTAGAAAAGTAGTGCATAATAAATGTTTATATGTGCATGACAAAATAATTTAGCTAGAAAACACTGTACCAAAAAATCAGCAGGCCATGTATAAAATAATTTTTTTTTCATCTCATTTAACAGCAAATTCTTCACAAAGTGTTTTAACTTCTAAAATGCTCACCCAACACACCCACAAAAAACACTAACGTTCCGGGTGCAAAAGAAAAAGACTGGTGCAACGACGCCGCGCCGACATGAGGATTCTCACTAGTGTGTGTAATCAAGTTTCTGTACGAACTCCCTGACGTTTAAATGCTCGGCTAGAAGGTCGCCACTTAGTGACGTCAAATAGCAAATGAGGATTACTTTTCGCGTTCGACGTGGGAATGTGCACTTCATGTTAATTATCCCCCCCAAGCTAGTTCAGGTACAAAATAGAAGCGGTGGCTCCACTTTGAGCTAAAGAGAACGTGAGGCCTTGTTTGTCTGCAAGCCCTGCAGGTTTTCCACTCGTGTTGTCACGTACAAATCTCCAGTGTGCGTTTACTACACATCCTGTGGAGGTGGTGTTCAGGGCCAATCTTTGGTTTGTCGAGTCCGTCAGGGCTTGAGAGTTTCAACACAACTGGATAGAAGTGGTAGATTTATGAAAATATATATGAAGAAAAAGAAAAAAGAGAGAGAACGTAAAAATCAAGACAAGAAATGAGCTACAGTGTGACCCACTACTGCACAACCATCTTTGGTTCCCGTAAGCCACCGGCTACGACCGGATGGACCTGCGATGTCATTCTCAAACTGCACGTGGGTCACAAGTGTATTGTAGTAGTAGAGCACGCTGCTGAGACTATCTTCATTTATGCTTTAAAAAACACTGGATGCTGAGTTGGACTAACTTGGCAGCAGAAGGGATGGAAGGGTTCACCGAAAGGGCAGATCCCTCCGTGACTCAAGTGTGTGCTGACGATTTGCAAAGCCGATCAGCCTTTTTTTGTTTTTTTCATTAAATGTCGCTCGCTCTCGGATGCAAAGTAGCACTTTGTCATTAAGGACTTGGGAGAATTGCACAAATGCGTTTAAAGAAAACTAAAGAGAGGCGTTTCCTTTTAGGTGGCGGCCCGGCTTGAGTCTAAATCTGCAACGCGGGCCGCGAGCGGACAGGCCCGCTCTCGAGGAGTTGCTTTCACTTCGTGTGCTCAAAGAACCGGATCGAAGCTCTGCTCTGTGCAGACACAGAAAACAGGTTTTGATCCAAAAACTGAGGCCCTGCCCTGTCTTAGATGTTAGCCTAGCAGCTAAGGCCGCTACCAGACGTGAGGAAGGGAAGTAGGCTGCGTTTATCCCCGTCTCTCCCATAGCCTCTCTGAGCCATACATTCCCATAATACACTGTATACTGTACGATGCTTCGCTCTGTCGCTAGCACAACCCTGGGTTTGATTACAAAAATAAGGAGGTGATGAAGCAAGTGAATACAAAACTGTGCCAGTTACGTCACCCTCTGTGTAACATCACTTCCCTCTGATTAGAATTCAAAGGGAAGGAAAACAGCGGAGAGTGTTAAAAGTTTTCTGTCTTACTTGCTTTTTCTTCTTCTTCTTACTGTATTCGGCACATTAGCAGCTGAGGTTGAGGTATTAGTTTTTGCATGTTACAATGGAGATCAAAACCCAAATCTGTGTTGCTAAAAATTTTCTTGCAATTTTCAAGTAACGTCAAAATGTTTGTTGAATGAATGGAAACAAATCGTTTAAAAAAAAAAAAAAAAAGTGGGAGAGTAAGAATCTGTTTAGTTTCTGCGTGGGCCCTTTCTGTTCTTCAAAGGTAATTAGGATTCAGCTTTGGTTAACTACAAAGGGTTTTATCTACGGTGTCTTCACTCTTTAAATTGGAAATAAGTGCACTCTTCTTTGTTACTCACATTTGCTCTGGAGTCTCTTGCAACATTGGCTAATTTAATCCACCTTTCAGAAATAAAGAGCCTTCCAACTTTAGCAGCGATGGCTGTGAAGACTGTACAAAAGGTTACAGCTCTGCTACAATATGACAGCTAAATGTCAAATTAGGGCCTCTTCTATCAAAAGGAAATGAGGTTTTGTTTTGAAAAAATACGCCAATTGAATCGCAGAGTACCACACCACACATCAAACTTTCCTATATGTCAAATATATATGTTTTTGTCTGAGAACTTAAAAGTATTTCAAGCATCAGAAGAAAAATAAAATTATGTTACACATCTTTTTTTTTCCCTAGATGGACCATTTTGGATATAATCCAGTTTTTCTTTTCTATCTTTAAAATATTGATATATATTAACTTTAAATAAAAATAATAATAATGTTAGGTGAAATTAGAGCAAAAAGGAACCAGCAACAGAAAAGTGCATTTATTTGTACAATGATTCGCGACTCCTGCACTACCTGCCCTCCTCTCCCCTGCTCTGTCGTTCTGCTCAGTTCCAGCGGAAGGAGATGTGACGGGGCCGGTCGCCTCCCTCCTTCACCAGAGGCTTGTGGAACTCTCGCCCGGCGCGGGAATGGATGGCCGCCCAGCAGTACTCGCAGTAGTACTGCAGACAGGTGACGTTGGCGCAGAAGAACGGTGCGAACTTCCCGCCGCAGCGAGTTCCCTGGCACTCGTCACACAGCTGGTCGTCGAGCACATATGGCTTCACTTCCACCTGCAGGCGGAGGGGGAACCGTTACCTCTTCACAATAAAAGGTCACAATATTCATGCTGTCCAACAGATGAACAGTAAAGCAACCTGTCCAACACCAACCGTGCTGTTCCTTATGGATCAACAGTTCTCTCTTTTAGCAAAACTGTGCTTTTCAACAAACACAACACCCGATTCCAAAAACAAGGATCTTGTGTAAATTGTAAAAACAGAACGCAACAATGTGAAAATCTCAAATAAAAAATTTTACTCAAAGCCGAACACAGTAAATGTATAAAAGTTTAAACGTATCATAAAAACTGTAGTCTTGAATTTTATGGCAGCAACACATTTTTAAAAAAGAACAAAAAAAAAACTGTAAAAGTAAGAGGTAGGAATCAAAAAGAGCTGGAGGAGGATTTTCTAACTAATTAGTTTAATTTACAACAGGTCAGTGAGAGGACTGGGTGTAAAGAGAGGCTGAACTTCTCAGAAGTAAAGATGGGCAGAGGCTTTTTAGTCTGTGAATAACTGAACTTTTGAAGACTGAATACCTCATCACACACAATAATAATAATAATAATAATAATAATAATGTTATATAATTTTTTTTTAATTATTGGGTTTTGTTGTGCAAAATTTGCATTTTCACAACATTACACTGGGATTCAAACCATGAGCCTTGGGTCATAATGAAGCATGGATGGAGATGAGGAGTATTTGATGGAAAGTGTCTTTCCTAAAATATGCGCTGTCCCCAGTTGTGTGATTGTTTTGTAGTTCTGTCACTTTGCTGTTGCTTGTGATTTGGTTGATGCCCCTGTCCATCCTCATTTTGACAAGTCCCAATGCTTTGATTATTACTCAACAGTTTTTGTTTTTAGGCCCCATGCTAATTTGTATTCCCAGGTCTTTACATGTGACTAGTTTTTTAACAACTTTAACACAAGTGGGCGGCTGTGGCTGAGTGGTTAGAGCAGTCGTCCTCCAATGCAAGAGTTGGGGGTTCGACTCCACCAGCAGTCACATGCCCAAGTGTCCCTGGGCAAGACACCGAACCCCTCATTGCTTCCGATGCGTGTCCCATCAGTGTATGAATGTGATCTAAAAGCACTGATTAGTCTCTATAGAATGATTTGTTCAGTTAGCTTTGTACAGATCTAGTAGAGTGCTGTATGAATGGATATATGAGGACAAAGATTGTAGTGTAAAGAGTTTTGAGGATCTTGATTAGATAGAAAGGCACTATATAAATACAGTCCATTTACAAGTGTTACTTTACAAAGGGATGGACATATCAATAAAGAGACAGGGTTTAATATTATTATTGTTATTATATTTTAGACAGCTTCCCAAATTTGAGTAACTGGGGTTGTAATTCAGTGTGTTTTTCTATGCATTTTAATTTAGACTGTGAAATGTTCCCTGGAACTCCAGCCCACACATTTTCTGTTGCTAATAGTTCATAACACACAACACTCCCACTGAAAGCAGGCTCATAAATACAGCTACGTATTTTTCACAAATGTTAGAGTCTTGTAGGTCGACATTTACCAACAACTTGTCTGTGAAGTAACAACTTTGACAACAAATCATTTTTGATGTTTGAATGAAGCACTAACACTAGGCCTGAAAATTCTGGTGTCCAGTCGACAGAAAATATAATTTTAGAAACATTTCAAATGCCTTGCAAATTATTTCCTAACACACCTTACTTCCTTTCTCTTCCGCCTTCCAACTCAGCACGGTGCAATTATTAGCAAGAGGATGTCACCAAGATGCTCAATATTCAAAATTTGTGCACCAGTTATGCAAAAAGAAAAAGCGCTGCACTTCCTTGCAAGCATTTTATATTCTGCACTAAAACTTCACATGTGCAAATGTTAACAACATATATGTAATTTACAGGTGGTTGTAAACAGACTTTCAAAAATTAGTAATTTCTTAACAAAAATATGCATTTCTATTAATGATAAATTTCCGTTTGTATTAATTTAAGAACAGAAAATAATCAGTTGTATTGTTCCCATACTAAAATGTAAGAATGTCACCTGCAGTCGTCAAAAAAGCCAAACACAGTTTTAGAGTGGGAGGAGAAATTTTAGGCACCTTTATTTCAAATTTAATAATTCCAGTTATTGCTCACACAATCTTCTGTGACTCATATTTGGGGGACAACTACAGCTTAAATCAGCACAGATTCATCAGTAAAATAATGTTTTACAATATTTGGATCCTTGACAAAATCCTTGCTAAAGCTACAGGTTAACCTGCAGAAAGTTTTCTAAAAGAATGTTACTATGATTTTAATGAGACTTAATAAGAAACATGCAGTCTACAGCAATTAAATCAATTGTAAAAGTTGTTATTCTACTCTGCAGACAACTATCTTTTCGTTTTATAATGTAATAAGACAAATAAAGCCAAAAAGTTCAAATAAAAAAAACAAGTTGGAGCATTTTTAATGAGCTGTTTATGCAAGAACTGATCATAAATTGAACAAATACTATTTTTTTTATTTCTTTTTTTTGGTAGACAAAAATGTTTATTAGACTATAATAATAAAAACTGACACTGTGACTTTTTTTGCTTGATTCAAATAAATGAAACAAAGGTAGTTATGAGCGAGATAAAAGAACAGGAAGTGCGTGCGTGCGTGCGTGCGTGCGTGCGTGCGTGCGTGCATGCGTACAATTGAAGAAAGAAGAGAGCAGGAGAAAGGAAGCAGAAAAACACTCTGCTCTTTTCTTTCCACTCACCCGTTTATCGATTTCTCCATGCTGCAGCTGTACAAAGCGAGCACTGATAGCAGCAATGTAGCTCTGCTGATTAGAGAAGGCGACCCGCCCCGCTCCCTTGGGGTACTTCAGCTCAGGGTCTGTGTCGATGCCAGCGTAGCAAACTCCTCCGTACAGGCGGTCCATGATCATAGCCAGCTCCACTGTGGAGGGGCAGAAATGCACAAACACACAAAATCAGGTTTACTCAATAAAATTTAGAAAACACAATTGGCAATTTCCTTCCGTTTTAAATCTAAACCCTTTTTACTCAAAGGCTCATAAAATATTCAACATACCACAGGGCCTCGTGACCTTGGTCATTACCACAACTATGGTGCAGAGGTCTAAACATGACATCCAGCAGTGCAAACAGTCCACATAATGCCAATATCAAAAATAATTATTAAATGTATTATTCAGCTCAGCATGCTGCAGAGTCCATTCTAATACAACTAGTGTAGGTCAGCTTCTTTGTAGTTCTCCCCTCCAACAGTTCATCACAGTGTTGAAATGTTTTGCTTACAGCTACCATAAAAAGCAACATAGGAACAAATCAAAAGAGGTAAATTACAATTACTTCTTATTGCCTACTTGTGATGTCTAAATAAATATGCAAAGATGTGACACAAACATGAGGAACATTTTAAAGACCTTTAATTAATGACTCAAAATACGGGAGATCTGTGATAACACCTAAGATTCAACCCGTAGGCCGAGTATTTACTTCAAATCAAACTGTGTTTATTACAAACACACACTTGTTGTCGTTTGGTTTGGTAGAAAAACATAAGATACCTGCACGAAGCGGACGAGGAACTCCTCCCACAAAGATGGTTTTCCTCGGGTCTAGAGGCTGAGACCCATCCATCACAAAATCACTGTCGTTCAGGTTCCACGGGCGAATCTGAACCTGTTGCACACAAATCAGTGAGGTTTCAGGTCTACGGAAGCTGGTCGGACAAACCACTGAACGAAAAGTGAAAGTTGTCAGCAGCTGCATTTGCGTTCTCACTGACCGGCTTGTCTTTAATGGTGGGGCTGGATACGCAGAGATACAGTTTACCATCCTCCTCTATGCAGGCGTCGATCAAAGCCTGCACGGAGCTTTCATCCTGGAACAGCAGGAAGGCGTAGCCTGCATAAAACACAGCAGGGTTATTGGAGCTGATCAGGCCACCAAAAAAGCTGACAGTCTTCCTGGAATTTAATGTGCTGATTACTATGATCACCCTGCTTTTGTTTTGTTGCAGCAAGAAAAAAAAAACAAGAAACTCTTCAGATATGGTTACCGGTAATAAAAACCGAACCCCAGCTGTATTAAAATAACACTCTGATATAACATTTGAATTACAGAAGAACCCTAAAGCCACAGATACGAAAGGACATATTTGCAGCTTCATCGAAAGAAATAAAGATACAAAAAAAAAATCTATGTTCTGTTGATGAAAAAATGGCAGCAACATGTGAAGTTGTGGTTATTTAAGATACCTTTAGGGGGGAAATAGGATTTGCTCTCTGCTTTGTGGGGCCAATCCACAAACAGGTGTCCAAAACGTCGGAAACTGGCTGTTATCTCATCTGTATGAAAACCAGAACACAAAGGCAGGGTTTTATAAGAAAACACTGATTTTTTTTTTTTTTTTTTTTTTTTAAGCAGCAGCATTCTGAGTGTCTGTGTCTAGTAATATTCTTATTCTGTCTCAGAGATGAATTAACTTCAGCTAATATTAGCCACAAAATTGAGTTCTTGTGATTTTAATGCAACTACTGTACCTTCATCTATATCTGGAGGCAGTCCGCCAACGAAAACCTTGCGCGAGTAGCGTTCCACACGCTCCCCGTTCTGATGAGGGAAGCAGTGTGGAGAGCCCAGACCTGCAAGACCCTGATCCCCACGCTCGTCATCAGGGAAACTATCCTCCATGGGAAAGAGAGAGGAGTGGCCTGCGAAAGAGAAGAGGGAGGTCAGTGGAACAGATTTATATCCCAAGGAGAGATAAAAGTATAAAGATAAGTGATGTGACGACATGACAAATAACTGTCCAATAAGAGATGAACAGAATATTGTGAATTATTCTTATTGGACTTTTTATTGCACTGAACATGGATGCAGATGGGAGGCCTCTTAAGTGAGCAGGTCTGAACAGTTTCACTGTGGAACATATGCGTGGTGGAGGCTAAGCTGTCCCTGGCCCATTCCTGCTCCTATACAACCTGCCCTGAGCTGCTTTATAAAGATTTATGCAAGCGTGTTAGTCTTAACTTCCAGTGTGTGCCATGTGTCTGCTTCAGTCGTGGTGAGACTAAATGGCACAACGGTTTGTGAGCTTCACTGCTTCATTAAGCCTTGGCTAAATGTAACACTCACTTGTATTGCCTGATTTAATGCTACAAAATGTGTGTGAAGAGGAAAATGTAAGCAGAGTAAAGCATGAAAAGGAACAAAAAATACTTCACAAGCTCATAATAAAGCTTCATGCAGACAAATATGAAAAAAAAAATTGAAAAAAAGAGAAAAGGATTCAAAATATGTATGATCCTAAATGTGAAAAACAAATAGTCATATCAAATAAATTCCAAAAACACATCTTTACACAGAAAAAGATATGAAGAAATAAGAAAAACCGCTGACACCCACATAGCAAAATATGCAACTAATAGACATAATTAATTCATTTACTCATGAATATGGTTTACCTCGTCTCCTGTTATAATTCCTGGCTGCATGGGGAATAAAGACAAATCAAAGCGGCGCTTGTTTAGAAATGTTGCATAATAATCTGAAGCAATAAAAGTGCCAGGTGGTCCATGACAATGATGGTCCATGGTCAGTCTGCTCACCCTTGATTTGGGTATCAGCGGTGAATCATAATCAGCTCACGCTGCTATTCCCACACTCATATCAATCCCAGTACGTATTAACAGAGTGGACTCGTTTTATTTTATTTTTTTTAATAATTATTTATCACCAAAAATATACCATAAAATGACAAAAAACTATCGACAATAGCAGAATGCTTCATCGTTAAAGGAGATGAAGGTTGATGTAAAAGCACAAAGAGAAAGAATATCTCAGTGTAGGAGCCCAGATTTATTTGTGCTTCTCATTTACTTGATAAACCAAATTTGATTTTTCCCTCCATTTACTCCAGAGTCGCAGAGGATTTATTTATTCCAACTAAACGTGCACCAGTAAAGAAGTCGCAAAACTGAACACCCATAAGCACTACAATTTATATATATATATATATATATATATATATATATATATATGAACTCATGTGACAATTAAATAAATATGATTTTTGAGAACACTGCAATGGGGAACTG
>JAVCKU010000031.1:4201517-4211619 GCA_032273985.1 Hypsolebias coamazonicus
TATTTAAAAATAAAAAAAAAAAAAAAAAACTTTCTTTGTAGACAG
The DNA here is from genome assembly GCA_032273985.1 of Hypsolebias coamazonicus. NCBI lineage: Eukaryota > Metazoa > Chordata > Actinopteri > Cyprinodontiformes > Rivulidae > Hypsolebias > Hypsolebias coamazonicus. The sequence goes on from JAVCKU010000031.1 coordinate 4,201,563, forward strand.
CAACGGGATTTTTATAAAAGCGTGAGAAACCCAGCCCTGTTTGGAGCTCTCCTGTCAGATGTGCCTCGAGGTCGAACCTTTATTTTAAACAGGTCACAGAAAGTATGGCTGATTTGATATGTTGATTATTTTTAATAGTTTGTACACGATCAGTTTAAGTTTGATGATTTTTACAGACTATCTTTTTGATTTGACTAAAAGATATACCAATTTTGGTGACTGTTTCCAAAAAGTATACAAATTTCAAATATTTTATGCGTCTAAATGTAGATATTTTTATCTTCTTTCATCCAGTGCGTCTGTCACTGCTAAAGAATTTGTGGCTTACTCTTAAATCCCTGGTGTACACCCCGACGCTCCCTGACTGCAGAGTATCTGAGCTCTCGATGTTTTCTTGTCTTTCTGTTGTATCTACTGTATATTTTACTGTAGACACAAAATTATACCACCAGAAATGTCTGTCGCTCACAGTGTACGAGTTTCCTTAATGTGATTTATAGCTTTTACCAAACTTTTGAAGCTACTTTTCTATTCTCTGTTTGTGTGTGCCTGTCTTTGTGGTGCCACTTGTGTTGTTGCTCTCTAATAAAAAAGGCAGAAATCACAAATGGAACCAACTGACTCAGCAAATTCTGACTGAGTGGATCTTCTGTTAATCAGCAGATCCTTCCATCATGAAATTTGTGCAAATTAGTTTTGATTGGAACTTTTAACTTAAGGAAATTTTAAATAAAAGCCTCCACAGGATTCAGTATCAAAAGGCTTCCAAACAACAGGAGTTTTCAAATATGAGTCTGTTTTTGTTAGAGCTTGTTGGTTTGGGCAGTAGCTGTAACAATGAACCTTTAAAATTCCTGCAAATATTTTTGAGTTTAGTTCTACCATTTCCCCTCTAACATGTTTTATTTTTTAAAAGAATATACTGTATCTCAATGACTGAGCCAAAGGGCAGTGACCTCACTTACAGAGGTATCCCATGCTGGAGCTCCTCCTGACCTCACATGATTCCGGCGAGTCTCGTGGAGTTAAACAAGGCACAGGAGGCTCGAGGGAGTAGCATGCTGCAACACCCCCAATGAAGGAAGTCAGAGACAGCAAAAACCACAAGAAGAAAAGGGGGGAAACCAAAAAGAAAGAACAACAACAAAAAAAAAACAAGCGAAAGGTTGCATGAGAAAAATATAAGACCAGCAGCTGTTGTCAGAGAGGAAACAGACAAAGTTGGAAAAACAGAATGAGAAGGTGCAAAGTGATTAAAGCTGTGAGTTACCATTTTCCGTGCTTGAAAACAGCCTACTAGCACTGGAAACAGTTTTGCCAATATCAGCAAGAGAACGCAGGTTGGACTTCTTGGTTTGATGGCGATGCTTTCTGAGCAGAGTGTACACAACTTTCTCCTTCAGGTCAGCCTTTAACTGTCCACTCTCAATCTGGTTGTCAGTGATCATCTCTGTTAAAGAGATCCATTAACGGTCAACACAAAGTCGTCCTCTGCTTCTTTGAAATGTTTCAGTCTGTTTGGGAACCCACTTACCAACAACCTGAGGCAGCGTGGAGGCCTCCATGTCCAGCATGATCGTGCCCTTCTCGATGTGCGATTTCAGCTCCATCAAGCTGTGTAAGGACAGCGTGGCAACGTGAGGCTTACTCCAACGCTCACCACCTTTCTCAACCTTCTCCTCAAACTTGATCCATCTAGACAGAGGATGATGAAAGCACAGAAAATATGTTGCACTTGTTTCGGCATAATTCTGTTATCAGCGCAGGCCCACTGCATTTGGATGTGGTCGCACACTGTTCACAAGATCAAGGAATCCATGACAGCCTGGAAATAAAAAATACATGGCTGGATTTGAAAAAGAACAAGCTGACACCAGAGTGGCATCTGTCTTCTGGAGCGTTCAGACCACACATGGTCCAGTTGAAGAAACAGGACTTTGTTGTCTTCTGGGATTAGTTTTGTCCCAAAGGTAAAACTCAGGGACAAGGATTCTTTTGAATAATAACACATCACATGTCACAGCTACACAGAGCCATTCTCATGAGTCTCGGGGATGGGGTTTCTACTGAGGATAAAGTATCCCTTTGGCTGCGCTCCACACGCCTGCGATCTGCTGTCTCGCTGGGACAGGGGACACAGTCCACTTAAAGGAGTTCATATACTTTCAATCCCATGTGACCCCAGCTTTCCAAAACTGAGCAAAAACAATTACAAGACCTTTTACCAGTAAAATAAAGAACGTTCCTTGGACTAGAACTTTACTCAGTAACTGTGCCTTTTAATGTGTTCCTCCTAACATGTTCCAAACTGTAACAGTAAGTCCTGTTCTGATCATGTGGGAGGTTCAGTCTTTTGCTGGTCTCATGGGGGAGGTAGAGAAAATCCTAATCAGATAAGAGTATACTGGGAGTTCACTGAAATACAGTCTATTTCCTTTGAACCTTAAACCATGAGTGGATTGTGTTACATGTTTAGGGCTGTGAAGCAGAACATTTTGACCACAGTGGTCATTGTTTGTTACCTGGCTGGGGGTACCCCTCTCACAAGACATCTGACTCAGTGGCTCACCTGGCTGTCTCCTTCCACTCCATCTCCTGCCCGTCCACAGACAGAAGCTCATCCAGCTCCGTGAAGAGCTGAGGAGGTGGTGGGCCGTCATCCTCCTCTCCGAGAATGAATCGAATCCTCTCAGCAGGAGAAACTGCAGGGAGAACCAACGACCATTCAGATATCAACTGAGATATTCAAGAAACAAAAACAATCCAAAGATTCTAGTATCCTCCTCTCCAAAAACCAATGTTACTTATCTAGAAGTAAAATATCTAAATAAATAACAATAAAATAATTAGTTTAATAGAGGAGTGTAATGGTGAGGACTGTTCAGACAAGCACACATTCATAATAAACATCTTTTAACACATTTTCAACATGAATGAATTTTAATCCAGTTCCAAACTACAGTATTAGACAACTTCTGTATTCGTTGATAACTTTAACTGAAAGAAAGAGTGTGCTTTTAGAGGTGTACCTCGTTTCAATTCTTGGTTTAGTTTTATTCCAACTTTTTATGCTTCTTCTTGTGCTCGTCATTCAGAAACATCATATCATGATTAAAAGGAAAAGATGATCTACAGGTGTGCATTTATTTATGTTCCCATTATTTACACCACCTGAACTCTTTTAGACAATATATAAATTAAAGTAATGTTTGGATCTCACACCTTCTTACAGCTAAACCAACATTAAACATATATGGCACAAAGACTCTGAGACAGAAAGTTACAACTCAGTTTTCTTCCTTCAATGAAAAAAAAAGGCATAAAATCTCAGTAAGAACAGGCAGAGATTTAAAATTAAGATTATATCAATCATAAGAAATTGGTCTTTTAAAAAATCTCATACATGTTTATGAAGTTTCTATCAAAATTTGAATCAAAATAAGCTTTATTATCATTGCCCCGAAGTACAGTGAGATTATGCAGTCGTCCAAAAGATGGGCGGAGTGCACGTTGCTGCTGCTCCTTGAGAGCGCGACTCCTTCTCGTTTTTCACACTTTTTTAGAGGGTAAAGGGGAAAAATCCATGAGGACAGGATAGGAGTATAGTATTACAAAAAAGATCTCTTCACACACGATTAAAGTATCAAAGAACTACCAGCAGCACATTAATAGACACATTACATGTGTATTTGACAACAAGACGGTGAGTTTTGTCTATGAAGCACTTCCAGATAGACCATAGTCCTGATAAGATGTTGGTCAGCCGACACATTTCTGATAAAACTGCATGGGGGTGGGGGGGGGGGGTTGCAATACATGAAGCTTTTCCTTAGTTTACACATTTCCCAGGATAAATTGTCGGCCTGTTTTCAAGGCCAACCGGGGGAGTCTGATTCAGATAAGCCACAACTGTTGATTTTTTTTCAGAGAGACTGTTTTTTTCCTGTCAGTCTCGGGTCATGCTGGTACTTTCAAGATCCAAAATGGCCAGATTAGTGGGCATTCCACTGGTCCATACCTACGAGGCTCCTCCAAGGTCGTCTCCAACATGCTGGCGAGTCCCAAAAGCCACAGGTGGCTTGCCTGATTTCCTGAAATCAAGCCACAGTCAGGGTTGGCTTGGGTTTTCTGACCTATGCTGCTATAGGCTCACTACTGGACCTAATTTCATAAAAATAATTGTTATAAATGAAAAATGTGTATTTGTAATTGTTTCTATCTTAACATGTTTCTTTTTTTTTACCTTTCCTCCTAGTGAGAGACCTCAATATGCTCACCCCCATTCTGGACCTGTCATTCTGTGTCCGTTCCTCCTCGCTGTCCTCTCAAACCCCAGCCGGTCGAAGCAGATGGCCATTTGTCCTGAGCCTGGTTCTGCTGGATTTTTCTTCCTGTTAAAAGGGAGTTTTTCCTTTCCACTGTTGCCATTATGCTTGCTCAGGATGGGAGACTGCAACAAAATGAAGACTCAATGCAGTCTGATGCTTCCTTAGATAAATAACTTCACTAATTGGCATTTATAATGTATGTGGATGTTTTTGTTCAGTCATTGCCCTGAGATACCTTACGTTGTGAATTGGCACTATACTGTATAAATAAACTGAACTGAATTGAATTTTTTTCCTAGACTGATATTCATTTTTAAGAGGCAGTTGTTCTTTCTTGGCTGTAATATGCATTTTCCACTATTACCGTGATGTGTTGGATGATTTTATATTCTAAAGTAAACTTCATTATTTTATTTTTATATAAATCTGATACAGTTAGATGATTTGCAACCTTTGTGCAGTAAAAACGCAATCTGAGATCTAAATTCAGCACCGTAGAAAGTTTGAAAAGGGTGAAATATGTGAGTTCCAGAGTTTTGGAAAAACTGTTGCATTGTTGCTATTCAACGTTCATTGTCAGTGCAAGTATATTTTTTACTTTCTGATGCTGACAGAGATGGGCTGCACAAGTGGAAATTAGAGTATCAAAAGACTGGAGGTGTGATGCATTCAGAAAAGGAATAACAAAAAGAAAATTAACATGAAAAGTTCCAGATGCCACTTTTGAATCTTTGATCGTCTTTTATTGAATAAAAAACCACACTTTACTAAAAGTTTGATTTAAATTAAATTACAAGTCCTGCTGCAAATGTAGTTTGAAACAGAAGTTTGAAACTTTATTTTCTCACTTTTATGACTTTTAAAATGTGATTTTTGTGGCATTTTTATTTTTATTTTTATTTCCCATTACACTCTGGTGCAGAAAAGGTGTGGTAGAGCAAAATGACAAAGTGAACGTCAAATAACCACATGAACTTTGAAAGGTCATTAGTTACAAGGCTTAAAAAAAAAATAAAATAAAAAAAAAAAACTTTGGAGCAGATTTATTTACTTTTTGAGAGGACAAATATATGACAATGTTTTTAAGCCGTTAAAGATTTTGTGAAATATGTTTGTTTGCTTTCCATCGAGTACAACGACAGGGTCAGCATCAGTTTTATGTCTTTGAGAAGTTGAGGCTAGTTTGGTTTTAGAAGTAGAAGGAGGATGAGACAGGACTTTTTAAACAAAAAAAAGGGCTGATTATTTAATCAATGCTTTGTACGACTAATTAATTCTTAAATGTAATTTTATTCTTTTTTGAAAAGAGGTGACACATTGGAAATTATTGTTGAACTGAGATTAAGTTGTCCATGCCTGTTTTAGTCTCTATGTAAGAGATTTATGTTAGAAAACGTGTTTAAAAAAAATCAACATTAATTCTTGCATTTATATGTGAAACAGTCAGCAAAGCATTAGTATTGCTTCTTCTTCTTGTTTTGACTTTTCCCTCTTCAGGGGTCGCCACAGCGAGTCATCATTCATCTCATTGTCTTCTGCATCCTCTGTCCTCACTCTATCTACCTCCATGTCTTCTCTAACTGCATCTACTCTTTGTCTTTTTCCTGGCAGCTGCATTTCTAACATCCTTCTACCAATACACCCATTGTCCCTCCTCTGGACATGTCCAAACCATCTCAGTCTGGCCTCCCTAACTTTATCTCCCAGTTGTTCAATCTGTGCTGTACCTCCGATGATCTCATTCCTAATTTTATCCATACTTGTCACTCCTAAGTAGAACCTCAGCATTTTCATTTCTGTCACTTCCAGTTCTTTCTCCTGTCTTTTTGTCATTGCCACCGTCTCCAGACACCCTCAGTCCGGCATTCTTGCTTTCCTCATCTCCTTCTGTCTCCTGTCACATTTCCATCCTGGACATGTTTATTTTCTTAAGCTAGCACCTATTTATTTTACATACTTTATAAATAAGATGGCACTGTGCTGAACTTGTGACCTGTCCAGGGTGTACCCCGCCTCTCACGCAGTGATGGCTGCATATGGGCACCATGAGCCCCAGAATGGAAGAGGCAAGTAAAGATAATGGATGGATTTATAAACAAATTAGCATGTAGCAAAAGTTAGCTATCACATTAACACATTTCTTAATATATGTGTTTTACAAAAGGGAATATTGTTGTGTAACATGACAAAACTGTTGCCCGCCACTTTCCCAAACAATGTTTGACACTGTAGTTATAGTAGCAGAATAAGCCTGTGAGTTTTTCATGTCACTGTGCCATTTAATGTGTCGATTGCAGATGTAGGGTTTTTTGCATACACACAAAAAATGCTGCCATGTGTATACACAATATATACAAACAGTTTGTATATTGACCTATGATGACTTTGTTTGAAAACGCGTATCAATGTGAGCAACTGATATGTTCACAGAAAGGTTAAGATCCATCACATTGATCCCATCAAAAGTGCCAAATTTAACAAGAACATAACAGCTTTTGAAATCACATTTTAAAAAATGTGATGCATGAAGTAATTTAATAATGTAGAAAGATCTCTCACCTTTATTTTGTAATTTTATTCCATTTATTTATTTATTTTTACACAGAATGTTTTGTCCCACAGTTCGTCACCATTGCTCGACTCACCAGTTGCTTGGCAACCAACTCCTCCTTGGGCGAACAAAACTGCTCATGTCTTAACAATTACAAGCTTTATTTTACAATACTTAACAAAACAAAATCAACATCAGAACTACAAGAATTAAACTAACAAATCTGGTGCAGTGCCATTTAATGTGGCTATGCACTGCGTCGATTACAGTGTTGTAAAGGACGCTAAAATCGGGCTGCTGTTTGAATTTTGTAAGCCTTATGTAGTGTGAGTGTATACAGATGCAGACGTCTAATGGATTTTTTTTGTTGAGCTTGGTCATTTAGCAAGTGATTTCTCCAGCCAGGTGTTGGGTTCATCCCCCTGTGGGACGGCAGAGTCCCTGTATCTGATGGGCCTCTGGGCTCGAGGAAAAACCAGGCTATTCACGAAAAGACCTGCAGGATAATGAAACATCTGTGAGCCATTTAGAGGTGTGGAAAAACTAATCATTTTATGTCCGTTAGAATTGCATGCTGGGGAGTTTGGCATCAGACTTAAATTGAACTGTCAGAAAGAAAAGAAAGCCCTTTTCAAAAAATAAGTCGTGTCCTTTTTGTTGTGCATAAACCATCCTAATTGCAAAGTCTTGTAATAGTTTAATGTCATGCAGCGTCATTAATTAAAACAGTGACCTTCACTGTTTCTGGCTGCAGAGGGACCATGACGTCGGAGTCTGATCATCATTTAATGTGATGAAAGATAAATGTAAAAAAGCTAAATTTGAACTTTTAATTGCAACCTTTAATGTCTTTTAGTGGATTAAAATCAGGATAATTATTACTTTTAACATTTGATGAATATCATAATATTTTTATAGATACTTTTTAAAGCCTTGAAAAAAGGCAGCTAAATAGATGTTCTTATTGTTACATGCTATGTTGGATAATGTTTTGTTGTCTCACCCAGGTCTGGTCTCCTGCAGGATGAGTCTCTCTGGCTGGAGTCAGAAGAAGCTGATGTGCTGTCTGTGGAGTTGGACTTGACAGATCGAACCGATGGCATTGCTGCTCTTGGCAAATTTTCTCTAAGTTTTGGAAGTACTCCCACCGATGCTGAATTGCTCCACTCTGAACAAAGATATACGACAGGTAGAAGTCAGTCAGAGTTGCATTTATGTGATTGTCTTCATTTTTATGAAGTCACCAAATAAGGGGAACTTGGGTTTTGTTTCTCACTCACAAGATGACCCAAAACAAGCAGATTCAGGTGGACATGTGTTTGATGGAAGTAGTTATTCAAAAAGCAGCTTAAGTAATGTGGTAAAGTAGTGTTACATTCAGCTGGGTGTCAGTACCAGAGTGTTCCTCAAGGCGAAAGCGTCCAAAGCAAAGGTGGATCCTCCATTGTTTCCTGACATTTTCCTTCATCAAACAGTGGAACAGGAAGACAAAAACACCTGTAATAAAAGGAAACATAAAATAATGGTGTGTTTTATCAATCATAATTGTGTGAAGTTAAGCACAAAGCTGCCTCTGTGGTAGTTCTAAATGCCCCATCCATTAGCATGACTAAACAGATGGACAATCTAGTCCTTAGTTTGAACGATGTTGCACAATGCCTTCTTACAAACAGTTCACTTTGGCCATAATTTACCAAAGTTTCCACTATAGGGAAGAAATAAATGCAGACTAACCTTGCAGGGTGTTCAGTCCAGAGAACAAGTAGAGCAGAACTATCTTCGCTGGTCCCCAGGTAAAGAAGCCAACCGTCCAAGTTAGTCCCAGTAAAAAAGTGAGACTGGCAACTCCCTTCAGGTCCTGCACAAGTCCTCTCCGGGTTCCTGCTGGGCTGTTGACTCTCATGTGGCGGATCTGAATCAGAACCACCACAAAAATCTAAAGCAAGATCCAAAAGAATTAATCAGGGAGTTTAGTCACAGCAAAACAATTAGGTTTGAACTATGCACACTCTTTGTTTCAACAATAAGAGACTTGATTTGAAATAGGTTCATATAATCATACTTCTGGAAGCTACAGAACCTGGTCTTTCTCTTCACTTCGTAAAATATGTACATGTTAAATGATGGCCTGTCAAAAATGAATATTGAGACAGCAGTTGTAACTTTTGCATGAACTTTAATTGGTTTAATGAACACATTTACCCCAATGTTGAAGAGGAACACCAACACAGCGTAGGCAACCACGGACACATAAAATGTCACATCGTCCTGAAACCAGCAGCTGAGAGAGTAAAAGGGTAGAAAACACACAAGAAGACAATGTAGAGATTGTTACAGAATATGTGTCCCTGCACTTACACACCCTTATCGTACAATTTTTTTGGTTACATTGCTGAAAAAAAATCTAATTATGGAAGGAATATACATTAAGCAATAAAACAGTCCATGTGAAGTCACCGATATGTACTTGTGATAGTGCCATAAAACAGATCTAAGGAATAAGCGGTTTGTTCTTGCATTTTGTCAGTTCCACTAAGTGGTGAATAAATGTTTGCACTCAGGTAATTACAGTACATTTATAATCAGTTTGCTACTGTCAATGTTTGAAAGATACATCAATGTGTAACATAAATACAGTCCAGGGCTCACAAGTTGTCAGAGTTGTCTAACGCCTCAAAAGTAGTCCGGGTGTTGGTGTAGAGGTGACTACCGTACGCCTCTCTGTTCACAATGAGCACCATGATGCAGATCACCAGAGGAATCCCTGTAGGAAGAGTTCAATTCAATTCAGTTTATTTATACTGTATAGTGCTAGTCACAACAGAAGTCATCTCAGGGCGCTGAACAGAAACATTCATATACCTGTACATGAAACGTAAGTTAATAACATTAATTATTTGCAGAGCAGACTGTTTTGAGTTTAACTTCATCTCAGACTCTTATCTTGAGCAAGCGTGAAGGCAACAGTGGAAAGGAAAAACTCCCTCATGAGGAAGAAACGTCCAGCAGAACCAGGCTCAGGACAAGCGTCCATCTGCTTCAACCGGCTGGGTTTGGGAGGAACGGATACACAGTGGCAGGTCAAGAATCACATGTTGTGATAGAAATAATATCAAATGAAAACTATTCAATTTTAACAATTCATTATAAGAACTGTGGTCAATTTGTCCTTCAGTAG
>JAVCKU010000031.1:4221176-4232285 GCA_032273985.1 Hypsolebias coamazonicus
CGCTGGGTAACACCATTCTGGTATTGCTGCACTATCTTTCTGCGCAACAATGGTGGAATTGGTGATCCTCTTACCATATTGGCTTCTGAGAAACACTGACACTCTGAGAAGCTCTTTTTATACCCAATCATGTTGTCAGTTGACCTAATTAGTGTTAATTGCTCTTCCAGCTGTTCGTTATATGCTCAATTTCCTTTCCAGCCACTTATTGCTACTTGTCCCAACTTTTTTTGGGATTTGTTGACACTGTGAAATTTTGAATCAACGTATTTTTCCTTTAAAAGGTTACATTTACTCAGATTAAACTTTTGATCATTCATCTATGTTCTATTACGAATAAAATATAGACATTTGCCATCTCCACATCGTTGCATTCAGTTTTTATTCACAATTTGTTTAGTGTCCCAACTTTTTTGGAATCTGGTTTGTATTTATCAAACTGCATTTTAATTAAGGGCTGTGTATAGCTTAGTCAACAGTGGAGCTGTCACTGAAGTAAAAATCCTGATGAGCATGACAGACTTTGACTACATTTAACTGAATCAGACAATGATCTCTGTTAGATCAACACAGTTAAAAAGAACCTTCAAAACATGTAGGATAGTCCAGGGTTTGTAAAGAAAACTCACCACACTGCAGGCTGGTGTCAGAAAGTGGATCACAATACGAGGTATCCCAGTGATTCACCTCCCATTTAACCAAGTCTCCTTCTGAGCAATTCAGTAATGTCACTTCCTGTTTGCTGCGTTCTCGCCCCCATATCCGAAACAAAGATATTTTGCCCACAAAGCTGCTATACTGAATGATTTGAATTTTCCCGTCCATGAGGGTGTGTCCTGCACCCAGCGTGATCGATCCATTAGGGGACAGTTTGCAGTGCAGGGAGTTCAACAAAGGTTGGGTGGTATTGTATGCTAGGAGGGTGGGGTGGGGGGCAAAGAAGAGATTTAATACACATTAAATTGATCAATAATTGGTTTGTAAAACATCACAACTGCCCCTAGATGATAATCAGTCTAGGACTAAAATTGGCAACAGTGTATACAAATGTGGGAGCTAAGAAATCCATTCATTCAGTTTCTGTCCTGGTCATGGGGGGCTGGTGCCTAGCTCCAGCAGTCTCTTTGTGAGAGGGGGGTGCACCCTGGCCAGGCACAAACCCATCACAGTGTTGAAGTGAAACTCACCTGTTGTTACATTAACTGAGAGTCCATTGACGTACAGGGCAGGTTTCTCACTTTGATGAGACCAGGTGAGACACAGTGAGTACCACTCGGACAGCTGAAAGTCCATTGGTGGGGTCGTCCACTCCACACCAAACAGCCAAACCACTAAACACCCACGGTTCCCCCCCAAACCAAGCTCAGCGTACTGAGCCTCTGGATGACGGTACATAAAAATTGTCCATGGTGAGGAAGTCCGGATCTAGAAATGAGGTTTTAAACCATGCAGTTACAGTTTGTTTCACTTATTGCATAAGATCTGGAAGGAGTACGTTTATTTTTACATACCTCGAACTTTGCGTACAAGCAGACGGTGAACTGTTGTAGAGCAGGAATGGAGACGTGGGGCTTTAGTCTCCAGTGGCTGTATCCTGATCTGAAGTTGGCCACCTTTCCCCACAGACTGACCCAAGGCACTGACACAGATATATTAAAAGGTTGTTTTCACAGCAAGAAAAGAACATTTCTTGGGAGTCTAATTCCTGTTTCCAGGTTTTAAAAGGCCTAAAACTGTGCAGCGGTTACAGAAGTTTAATATCCACAAGACAGTTTTTCAGGTATTTGCAGCTGAGGCATTTTGTGAGATCTGTGTTTTCATTTGTACTCTATACATTTTGTGGCTGCGATTTTGGAATGCAGGTCTGATACCAAGGGGGTCCTCAGCAAGCTCTATACACTGCTCAGTTCACACCATGAGACCAGTTTGGACTCCCTTAAACTGAAATGGGAAACAGACTTGGAGGAATCCATATCAGACTCAATCTGGAGAAGGATCATTAAGAACATTTATTCATCCTCAATTTATCTGAGACACGTAATTCAATTCAAGGTGGCGCACTGGTCCAAAGACGAGCTGTCCAAGATCAAAGCCGACCTGGACCCCACATGTAATTGTTGTAAACAAACTCCAGCTACACTCTCTGTACTTGTCCCAAATGTTTTGGCAGTCTATTGTTGACACCTCTCAAATATGTGGCAAAACTGTACACCCATCACCATTCATCTCACTGTTCGGGGTGGTCCCTGTGGAGACGTCCTTCAGCAAGTACAAGGATGTGATTGCTTTTGACTCTCTTCTGGCCAGAAGACTTGTTTTGTGCAGTTGGAAGGACCCACACACCCCCAGCATATGTGCACTGGATAAGAGAGATGATGTATCATATTCATCTAGAAAAAAAATTGATATAACCTGAAGTATTGAAAGATTTTGGGACAGTTGGCGGCCTTTTGTATTGTATGTGGAAAGCATGTCAATGCTTGTTTAATTTGTTTGTGTATGTGTAACTGATATGGTGTGTGTGTGGGGGGGGGGTGTACTTTGTGTTTTCTATTTGTATATTAAACTCAAAAATCAATTTTTAAAAATGGTATAAAATGATTTTTGGTAGAATATTTTTACCCAAAGATAAATTTCTGCTCTTAAATTAGCAACCACTTCAGTAACTGAGGTTTAAAGTGATTATATTCATATCCTAGTTGTTACTCCTTTGTTTTGTTTCGATTACATGCCAGTCAGCTAGGAGGCACGGCACCATCTTACCAGTAGCACATGTGAAGGTGTTTTACACTCTTCTTTGTTGTATAGAGTTATATTGCACTTTTCCACGTCTGTTGTATCATCATTTATTTTAATACAGTACTCAGCTTTGTGCGGACAGCCTTTAACCCAGTGAAAAGTACTTTTGGCACAGTGCACATTTTGATCACCGTCCGTACTTATCCAGTGGGTTTGTACCAGGCTGGGGAATTTTCTGGCGAGTACTTTGCCGCCAGGACTTGCCTTTTTGCCACCGTTGCTCTGTTGCAAAAACAAACTCCTGCTTAATATTTTCTGCTGCCGCACTCTTTTTTTTTTTTCGCCCAATATTCTCTTCAAAGCAGACTTCAGTGAAGCAAATGTTACATCTCAGCATGTCCGTGTTATCCAAACACGCGGTGTCCAAAAGCTTAAAAGCCAAAACAGCATCAGGTAGCTCCATGTTGTGTTTTTTCAGTAATGCTACTCGAAATCAATAATATAGTCCGCCATTGACGTTTGCTTCTTTTATGATCCGCTCAAAATCTGAGTACGCCTCATAGACCCTGTCCTTTTCCTCTTTTAGGAACAAATCATCTAGTTTAGCTAACAATGTGGTCATTCCGGTGTCTTTATTTATATCATTACTGGAATTTCCATCGCTGTCTCGCGCCCTTCCAGACAGTGCCAGGGCGACTGCAAGCGCTTGCTTCTTCTTCTCCAAACCTGTAAATCTCGTCCAAATGTTGAATTCATTCTTCCAACTTTCATAAGGCTTTCCTTCTTCAAATGTTGGTGCAACTCTGTAGTTACTAACCATCCTCTGCTACCAGTGTTAGTCAATAAAAATAACTTCTTCTTTGGTGGTGTCTGTGAGTGTGGCTGAGATGAGCACGGCAGAATAAAGTTTTATCAGATCCAAAAGGGGAAGTTATTTTTATTGACTAACACTACTGTTCCCTGAATCATTTTTATTTTTGATTCATTAACCAGTTTTAAACTAACTTATAATACAAATCTCATGTTTTGTTAGAGTCTATTTATTGAGGGTACATTTATGAGGACAAAGTTGATAAGAGAATGATCATCCAGCCCCAATCTGATGCCAAGCTGTTCACATACAAATGGTGGATAATTTTACTGTATTTAAATTTTATTAAATCAGGTAACTTGAATTTGTAATTTATATGGGAAATGCTTTTACATGTGGGGGTTAAAGGAGCTGTGTTCTGAAGCTTTTTTTGTTTTTTGTTTTTTAATAATAAAACTTTTGACCAAACTGTGGTTGAGCATCACTGATGGTACTGTTCACTCAGTTTTAAATCCAAAATACTGACAGACTTTTACAAGTTATTTACAGTTTTACTTGTCAATTATAAAGTTATATTCACCAAGTAGACAAAATCAGCACTTCACAGCTGACAGTCATGATTCCTGTTTTAAATAATTAGTTTGTTTTAACACAATTCCAACAAGACTCATCACGTTTTGCTGCCAAACGACAAATTGGAATATTTTATTAGTTTACATGATGGTTTTTGATATAATGATACTCTTTGTAGGAAATAAAGTTGTCACCATTTTGAAAAATCAAACCAATTGCTTGGAGCATAAATAACTGATCGTGCTGTCTTCCCATTTTACAGCTTTTTTTAGTGACTGGTGTTTGTTTTAGATATTTTTGACATTTTTATAATCCAACACTGGAACTTTCCCACGCAGCTGAGCCCCGCAGGTTGTGATCTTTAAGGCAATAAATTTAAAGGGTAAACAGTTCAAGGTGGATGTGACAATGTTACAAATGCCTTTTTTATGTTACAACAGAAAATATGCAGCAATATATAAATAATTGTGGCATCTTACGAGATTTGTTTAATACATTTCCTACCTCGCTCCTCAGCAGAAGCTGGGATGGTCAGCAAGGACAGAGACGCGAACACTTGCAAGAATTTTTTTAAGAAAATCATCACAAATCTGAAAAGGAAAATATTCTCCAGTTATGTTTTGTTTAATTTATGCATTACCAGTATAAAACTCCTGATCTTACAAAGAAACCGTCAAACATTTAACACAATGTTAGTTTTAGCAGCTATCTTAACACCATGTGTCCAGTTTTATAAATGAAGAAGCGTTTACCTTTTAAAGAGAGGAAACCAATAAAGAGTGAAAGAATCCTGATGTGTGTCCAGAGCTCAGGAGCAGCGACTGTGAAGTGGCGTCTGGCTGCGATCGGTCTGATTGCGTAACTTTATGTGCAGAGACCACGAGACGGGAAGAGCACATGCAAATATTTCATTTCATGCATGCAATATATTTTGAGCTAAAAGATATTTACCGCCACAAAAAGACATAAAATGAGTAATTAGTTCTGCCATACGTGGACGTTTTTCTGCAAACATGGTCTGCACATATTGTTTTATCACTGCTTAAGGTCACACACAGACAATTGGAAACTCGTCTCACACTAGGTCAGGGATATTCAGCTGGCGGGCCAAATCAGGCCCACCAACGTTTTCATCATTTTAAATAAAAAGTTATATTTTAAACCATAAAACAAACAAAAGCCCCTGAACTTTTGGTTTTCAGTAACTGTGACACCCCGAGCAGTTTAGTTGAACAGCCCTGCTCTAGATGCAACACGATGAATTGCAACACGTCAGCATGAAACCCGTTAAATCAATGAAGACAAACTTTTTGTCTTGTGTAGAAAGTTTATTTTAATTTTAAGGCATTGACACATCAAGACATGCAGCAAACAGTTCAGTTTTACAACTTCCTCTCGCCCCATGGAGTGAAAACTGGTGCATGAAGTTTAACCGATCCAAGTTAGCATTGTGACAAATAATTAAACAAGATCATTTGATCCTGGCGTGATATTACCTTTAAATATCAGAAAATAACTAGACATTAAAAGGCACTGAAGTGATTATGGCATTAATACAATTTAAAGCATGCTAGTACTTTTTAATTAACAAATATTGACTTTAAAATATACAAATTAAGCTTTATAGTTTGTTGAATACTTTAGGCACATGAAACAGACGGAGCAAATGATTTTTCAAAAATAAGAGACTAAAGAATGAAATTGATGCAACCTGTTCAATAATCTTATGGATTTTATTAGCATGAACATTTCTTTTAGCAGCAAATAGCTAACCAGATTCACCCCAGTTACCTGGGAGTTCTCAATTTCATGACCTACAGCAGTCGATCTGAGCATCAGGGACAGAGTTGTTTCAGCACATTGCACATTAAAAGTGATCAGAATTACCACGTCAGTAAATACCTCTCAAAAAAATGAAGAGGATACTGAAATGTAGGCGCAGTCATTGTAAAAACGACTCGAAGTTTAGAAAGCTGTGTTTTATCCAAGGCGGTATCCAGTCACTCCTTGTTGCCACAGTCAGAGCAGAGGATGTCTCTTCCTTTGGCCACGAATCGTTTGTCGGACAGACTGAGGGAGCATCTCTTACAGTTGAAGCAGTATTCGTGCCACGAGCTGCCCTCAAAGTTCACAACGTTCACGCCTTTACCAAAACCTGGAGAGAAGAGGAGAGTTAGAAACAAACTCCATCTACCTGTTGGTCTGGAGCGTTAAAGTCGTGCTGGAGCTGAACAGTTACGCATTTTATATGTTGTTGAATAATGTTCCTCCTGGCCTGGGAAGTCTTTCATGTACTGCTGGTTTTAAGTGGAGTGTTGTAAAACCCCACAGTTGTTTTCACTTTCTCACTATTATTCATTTTTATGTCAAATGGAGACTGGGGTTTTATTCACTCTTCCCTCCTGAATGTGCAGCTGCAGTTTACAGGTTTGCCACTAGATGTCGCTAAAACCTACAAGTTGGATCTTAACCAGGTTCTGTTCTGCAGCTGTTCCCAAGCTTCACAGCTTTACCCATAAAACACAAGCTGCAGAGATTTATGAACCAGACTATTGCTTGTTCAAGCATACAAACATTTCTAAGAAGCCATTTAATGATCAACTTTATCAATTTATTATTATTTTTTTAATTATTCGTGGCTACTGTTTGTTTAATCTTTGTACAAGTTGAGGCTGATCTGCTTAAGACTCCTCGCTTGGTGTTTCACATCCCACCCTGTGGCCCTGACTCTAAATTAAGGCACCACTTCTGTGCAGGACTATTTGCTTACTTTGATTTAGATTACCGTTTAAAATTGTTCATTTGAAGGCATTTTTGTGATGATGCTATACTTATTCAAGAATTCAAGGTTCTTTATTGTCATTTGCAATGCATGTGGTACATGAGGTGGAACCAAACTGTGTACACATGGTCCCCGATACAGCCAACAATAGCAAAAATATAAAGTGTAAAAAGAAACTGTAAATAAGGATCTAAGATATAAACTAAGATATACGCTAAACGAATGCCCCACAGTACGCTAAAAAAGATATACGACAGTCCCTCAGTGCAAAACAATACACTGAACAGCAGCAGCATGTTTCTCATAGGTTCTGTTCGGTTATAGTTCTCAGGCTAATGCGAGCGGAGTCGGGCTTGGTACCCCTAAACTAACAAACTGGGATTTATTCAAAGCATGCAACAAAAATACAGAAACAAGGCGCTAAAAGTGAAAAAGAAATAAATTACAGCGGCATGGTCCTATTGGCAGAGTGGTTGTGATGACTGAGGTTATCTCAGCAACATGGTCCTGTTGGCACCATGGTACTGTTAGCAGTGCGGTCTTGGTAGCAGTGTTAGCAGGTCTAGTTAGCAGCTTGATGGTAATAATGACCACAGCAGCTGCCTCCCAGAACTGGGTCCGGCAAACTGAGAACATCTAATGTTTCCCTGTGGAACCGAACGGATCCGTGGAGTTTGGTCCGTGGAGGCAGATAGAGGATCATTGAGACAGCCGCCATGACAGGCCTGAGCCCAAGGCTGGAAGGACTGAACCACGATGGCGAGGCAGAAACATGGAAAACTCCACAAGTGTGTTGCAGTCTGTACCATGGATGTGCAGCTTAGGCGTAAAAAATGTTAAAACTAAAGCCACAGGAACAAACAAACAGAGTTCACCGGGAGCCTGTGAAGCTGCGGCTCGGCTGAGCGCGGCCATCTTGGTACGGTATGACTGCTGCAATTCAAATCAATTTATTTGTCCCAGTTCGGGAAGAAGCCACAAGTTTGTTCTTGCTTTTAAAACGTTCACATTGATGACGATTTCTCTGCGTACGTTAGTTACCCGACTGTAAAACACACATTACTGGTTTTTAATGTTTTGGTTCAGAACATTCTGAACTAATCAATCACTGACAAGAAAGTTCATGCTCAGTAATCCAGGTGTCAAATCTGATAACTCTCTTTCTACTAAAAAGAAACTGTCCAGATGACCTGATTGAGAGTTATCAGATAATCAATCACTGCTTCAAGCACTGTGATGGGAATTTTCCTGAGCTAGAATGGGGTCTGGTGGTCTCCTTGTGCTTCCAGTTTTTGATGTCAAGCTAAGCTAATCTCCTGCAGGTAGCCTCAGACAAGACATTAAGATGTGGAGATCTTCACACCTAAACGTTCTGTTTTACATGCACAACTCTGAGCATCGTTTAGGAAAACTAGAGTTTGTAATTGAAGGTCACCTGTGATGGGGTTCTGGCAGCCGCTGCACTTCTTGGCCACAGAGCTCTTGTAGCAGTCGACACAGAAGACCTGGTCCTGGTGGTTGGTGAAACTGGACCCGGCCAGAGGCTTTGAACAGGAGCTGCACACAAAGCAGTGGCTGTGCCACGGCTGCTCCTGGTAGTTCACTCCTCCAGAGGTTATCGGCTTTAAACACAAACATGAGAGCTATCATTAGAAATATAAATAAACTGCATTTCCTGCAAAAATGCAGTGTGAACTCATTGCAGAAGAACTTGCTGGAAAAACAGCTGAAATTAGCTTAAAAACTGTAATGTTGCTGAAATGGAAGAAAAGCCTGAATTAGAAGAAGAAAACAGAAAGAACACATGCTGAATTTGGTTTAAATTGGCAAAAAAAAAAAAAAAAAAGCACAAAAAATTGGAAATTAGCTGGAAAAAAAAGGGCTGAAATTGGCCACCAAAAAAAAGCTGAAATGTAGTTGAAAAGGCAGAAAGAAACTTAAACTACCCAGAAGGATGAAGAAAGAACTGAAATGAGCTAAAAAAAAAATAATAATAACACTGTGGAATTAGATGAAAAGGCTAAAACTAGCATCAAAAGAGCTAAATAGTAGCTGAAATAATAGAAAAAGATGGCAAATAAAAGGTGAAAGGCGCAGAGCAAGCTGAAATTAGCAGTAATTAACATGAAAAACTTGAATGTATCTGAAAACAGCAGAAATTAGCTAAAAAAAATCTAGCTGAAATGTTAGAACAAGCTTTAATTAGCAGAAGAAAGCAGAAAGAATGTTTTGCCCAACCATGCTGAAAGAAGTCGAAATGAGCACAAAGTGAAACTTATCTGAAAAAAGCTAAAATTGCAACAACAAAAAATGCTGAAAAGTAGCTAAAAAAAAGGCAGAAAGTAGCTTAAATTACTGCAAGTGGAGAGAGCACATCTTTGCTGAATTAGGCTGAAATGTATTGAAATGTGTGCAAAAATGGGGAATTTACCCCTCCCCCCCCAAAAAAAAAGCTAAAATTAGCATTTTCTGCTCAGTGCCCTGAGAGGACTTCGGTTGTGACTTGGCACTATAAAAGTAAGCTGAATTGAATTGAATTAAAAACAGCTAAATAGTAGCTGAAATTAGCAGAAATATATTAGAAGAGCCACAAACAAGTTGTGGTTAAAATAAAAAAAATCTAAAAGGATCACCAAATAGCTGAAAAAAAATGTTTAAATATGAGCAGGGAAGCTGAACCAGAACAAAATATGAAAGGAGCAGTAAAAGGTTGTAAACAGATCTAAAGATTGGACAGATGTAAAAATGAGCTCAATTTATTTTCTTTGAGGGGGGAAAAAATGGCAGAAAAGGCTAAATATTTCAAAAAGCTAAAGTTGCACCCATACTAAGTTATAGCTTCCTCCTCCTGAACGAGCTGAACATTTTGATACGATTTGCTGAAATAGCTTCAAAATTGTGGAACGAGAAAAATGCCGAAAAACATACGAAAAAAAAAATAGATCACAATAGTGTGAATGCTTCACAAGCGTTCACACAACTACATTTTGTTTAACAGAACAAAATTAGATTTCAAGTATGAGACAAATAAAAATGTGAATGTACGTAAAATGATGAGCTGGTTCTCTCTTCTTGAAACCGAATACCTTTTTGCAGCTGACGCAGTGCTTGGCAAATTTGTCATCGTAGCATGGATTACAGTAAACATCACTTCCTTTGGTGAGGAAACTCTGAGAGCCTATTGGTGATTTACAGCCGCTACAAGTGAAGCACTCGTCGTGCCACGAGTTTCCTTTGTACACGACCGTCTCTGTGCCTGCAGCAGACAGGAAACAGATTCATGCAAACAGGCGGTGAACTTTACATTATACTACAGTCTGAACATACATACCAGCCGGAATGGATTTATAGCAGCCGTGGCAGCGCGGCGCATCCTCTCTCGAGCAACACTTCACGCACATGATCCGGTCATCCTTGGCGTTGAACGGCTCTTTGGCCAGAGGCTTGTAACACTTTGCACAACGGAAACACTCTTCATGCCAGGAGCGCCCTTTGTGGCTCAGCTCCTGACGGAGGAGACAACGTTCCTTCAAGTGAACGGGACTGCAGAGGACGCTGCGCACGCCAAAACTTAATTTAGACGCGACACGCGAGTCGAGAACGCACCTTTGTCTCCACGGAGATGGGTCGACGGCACTCGGCGCAGGACTTGGCGCAGAACTTGGTGTGGCAGCGAACACAAACGGGCTTTCCCTCGATGCGTACGTACCTCTTCCCTGCGAGATCCTCGCGGCAGTAGGAACACTGGGAGCTGTCGGCCATCGTCACGCCGGGGTCGACTCACCTGCAGCAGAAACAGCGCACAACAAGGAGGATGTCCAAAATTATGAAAAGCTTGTTAAAAATAGAATTATAAATACGTTTTGGTCATTTGTAGCTAATAAGCTCACTTGAGCAGCTGTTCAGTTTTTTTTTTTTTTTTCTTTTCTGACTTCCAGCTGTGTGTGCTGCTTGATCCACTAATGAAAACTGGATGTGATCCCGATACAGGTAGTCCTCGGGTTACGACGGTCTCGTCTTACGGCGTTTCGTAGTTATAACGGCATCTCCCTTATTCACGTTACGCAGTTACATTTGGTTTTACGTCGGTTTTACAATGGTTTTACGACGTTAAACGTCGTAACGTGGCAGCGCAGCGGCGGAAGAATACAGTTACGCGGTGCAGCGGCGGAGGAATACGTACTGTACGGAGGAGGACGGCATC
>JAVCKU010000031.1:4248366-4265498 GCA_032273985.1 Hypsolebias coamazonicus
CGGGGTCAAGGACACAACTTGCCGATGCAGTGAGACAGGAATTGCTAGTGGGGGTTTGGAAAACTCCACCTCAGGTTTGACTAACGTGTCTTTCAAATGTGCTCTAGAGTTTTATGTGTTTGCACTGGTGACGTCAGTTATTAGATATCTGATCATTGCTACGAGCTCAGTTTTTAGCAGTTTTTTTTTCCCATATCTAAAACAATATCTCAAGACTCCAGCCATCATTCTCGGACACTGATTGAAACTTAGTCACACTTTCATAACCTTACAGCGATGGAGTCTTGTTTGGGATGCTAAGGAAAGCTCTTCATAATGTCCAAAACTCTTCCCCTGGTCCACACATCTGGTTTCCAGTTAGGTTTACAAATTAATGATCGTTCTGTAGCTTTCACAAAAATGTTTCATCGTGTCATCTGGACAGGTTCTTTTTTGGAAGAAACGTTTTGTCTTTCATCCGAAAGACCTGTCATATAAATACCATTGTCCAGAGGATCGGACTTAACGTTTAGATTTTTCTACCTGGATTATTGAGCATGCATCTGGTCATATAAATAGCACCTCGTTGATGTTTCAAGGCAGCTTGCTGTGGAATTACCAGAAACTGACTTTACACGTGCACAAAGGGGACCATCCATCCTAAACGATCATCAGTGCATAACAATCAAGGGTTTTAGGCCTGATGGACAACTTGCTGCTCACAGAAACAGCCTGAAGACAGGACAGCCTGGGAATTCCACAACCAGTTCTTACAACCTTTTTTCTGAACCATTTTGGCCAGGTTGTCCTCAGGCTGTTTCTGTGGGCAGCAAGTTGTCCATCAGGCCTAAAACCCTTGATTGTTATGCACTGATGATGGTTTTGGACGGCCTCTGCATGTGTAAAGCCAGCTTCTGGTAATTCCACAGCAAGCTGCCTTGCAACATCAATGAATTGTTATTTAGATGGTCTGATGCATGCTCAATAATCCAGGTAGAAAAATATTTTAAAAAGTTGAGTCAGATCCTCTGGACGGTGGATAATGTTATTTATATGACAGGTCTTGGTGGCAGGCCTCAAACTGATGAAGTCTTTCGGATGAAAGACGAAACATTTCTTCCAAAAAAATATGTCCAGATGACATGATTTAACTTTTTTTTATTTATGTACCTGGATGATTGAGCTTACAACCTTTGTTCTGTAGCGTTCCTCCTCAGTACCTCCCTCACCCTTACAGTCTGTCCGGGGGACTCCAGGTCTTCTAATGGTGGACTTCTCTCCATTCATCACACGAAAATGCTAATTTTCTTTGTAAGAGTTTTCAAAGTTGCAGCTCAACTCTCTGGAATCAATCCTCCCTGACATTCATCAGTACCTGCACATATTCAAATACTTCCTAATGTTACTTATTGCGCCAAAGCATTCATTCTGACCTGTTTCTTTTTCCTCCTCAGTGTCTGAAGGGATTTTTTTCCCCCCATATTTTATTCTTATTTGACTTTATTCAGATCATTTGTGTAAAACCTCCTTGGCAAAGCATTATATATGTGCTTATAAACTGAAATAATCATTGTAAGCAGCAGTATTTGTAAGAGGACATGAGAATAGTTGATGAATACTAATACTAAAGCTTGCCAAATGATACAAAACAGGTGAAGAGACTTTAATTCCAAGTGTGACTGGAAACAAACTATTAACAAGCCTCGACAGGCTGTAAGGGATTATTTAGAACAAAGGTTTATGCTACAAAGCAGTTCACTAAATCACCAGAAAAGCCTGGGTTTGTTTGTGTGGTGCACAGAAGGATACAAAGGCGCCAATGATGAACAACGGGTTGAAGACATGTGACTGGAAGGAGAAGAGAGTCAGACCCATGTAGGAGAAGATAAAGTTCTCTGCCAGGAAGTTCAGCAGCTCAAACAACTGTTGGATAAAAGACAAGAAACCAGTCAACAAAGGCGTCTTAGATAAATGTCAGCGTGCTTTTTCTCCAAGAAAATGATTGTCCACTTGTAGCGTGCGCTCCTCAGTCACAAAGTTAGTCACTTTACAATCATTTGTAAAGTTTTCTGAAACTACTGCAAACCAAAAGCTGATAAAGCTAATCTGCTTTGTTCTTTAGAGCAGTGGTCCCCAACCACCGGGCCGCGGACCGGTACCGGGCCGTAGGTCAATTTGTACCGGGCCGCCCGGAAGAAAAAAGAAGAAAAAAACTTTTATTTTGAAAAATCACCAGATTATCTCCACCACATCTGTCAATGACTCACTCTTGATGCAGATCAACATACACAAGTGGTAAGTTTCCGTTTCTGTTAGATGCATGCACAGAGTGCGGGTGTTACACCATATTCTGTGACCACCGTATATTGTGACCGTAGGGGGCGTTGTTGCATTTTTACACCTTACTTTGCAATGAAACAGCTTGGCTCAAGTATTTAATGTTTTTCTATACGTTACAGTGTGGTCACAATATCTGATAAGCACCATCATATTCTGTGACCATCTACCTTTCTATAATAGTCATGATATTTGTGATCAGATTTTACTTTTGATTCTTTGGAGGAAGGAGAGTGAGTCAGCCTCCTTCCTCCAAAGAATAAAAATTAAAACCTGCCCACTAAAATCATGACTATTATAGAAATATAGATGGTCACAGAATACTGTATGATAGTGTTCATCACGTATTGCAAAGTATAATGTAAAAATGTGGCAGCGCCCTCTACGGTCACAATATACGGTGGTCACAGAATATGGTGCAACACTGGTAGACCTGCAGCGATTTTACATTACCAACGCTTTGCAGTCATTTCAATAATGAGTTTACATCTTTTGTTTCATGTTAATCTACTTGTAAAATACACCAGTCTGACATTAAACCGGTCCATTGCGCAGTAATGGTTGGGGACCACTACTTTAGAGTTTCATCTTCATTTACATGAGCAGCACTCCATTTACTCACGCACTGAAAAAGAGCATATTTCTCTCACTCTTCTTGTGTAAGGTTTCTAAAACGTTAAAATATATAAAAATACTAAAATAAATGTAACGTCCCTGCTTTGCGGATTTTCACTTATTGGGGGGGGGGTCCGAAAAGTAACCCCCCGCAATAAACGAGGGACTACTGTAATTCTTAAATGGTAACATGCAGCGCTGGTTGGGGAGTAAAGCTGTGCAGATGCAGAAACAGTGAGATCAAACCAGATGTGACTGTCTCTCACCTGCTTGGTCCTGTCTTGGGATTCAGGAGACAGATTGTTGTAGGTGTAATGAGCCTGAGTGATCCCACAGAACAGCACCGCTACCACACCTGAAAAACCACACAGTCAAATCATCCATAAAAAAACACGTTTGCTCCTAATGGCAGGAGCAGATGGTGAGAGTATGACGAAAGCAGCAATGATCTGCTCTATTAATCCAGTATCGTCTGTCCATTAGCCACACTGCTACATCGTTATTCTTCACATTTATAAAAGGATAAAGCATGTGATGCTTTCCTATCAATATGACAAATGTGGTTTCAGAAGCAGGTGGAGCAAAGACTTTACAGAAAAACAACATTTAGCTGAATATTTCGCCCTCACTCTGTGATAAACCAGTTTATCTCAAGTCTTAAGCAGCCGCCCTAAAACTATGTGGGTGTTTCAAGAAAATTCTTGTAAACATTTCCAAGTACAACAAACGACTGAAGTAGTAACGCAAATTTGAACTCTCTGCTGTTGAAGCTGCTTGCGTATATCCTGGTTGTGGATGTACCCGTGAAGCCGCAGGCCTCGGCCAGCAGAAAAGTGCTCCAGGACATCAGGAAAAAGAGCGCCGTCTCCAGCAACGGGAAGTCCCTCAGCTTGGTAAACTTGGTGACGTGAGGACGACTTAAAGTTAAGGAACAAAACGGGAGGTGCCACTAGCAAGTTAACAAATGTATCGATTTATAAAGACAACTATGGAAAAGCTTCAGGCCACAATGGTTAAATATTGTCATGTAAAAGGATATGAAAGAGGTCAAGACTCCAGTAACTACTCCCAGAGCCAAAGATCCACTGAAGACGCCCAGAAAGACGCCGAAGGACTTCAGCACGGCCATGGCCTCGAAGCTGTGGCTGTTGTCCCCTGCAGGCTGATACGCCACAATGGAGCTGAAGGGCAAGTAGGGTACACGATAACATTTACAAAGAAAACAAACTTTTACTGAGAACACAGGAAGAGAAAGTGATGTCATGCTTGTGTTGTTAGAAACAGATTATCAGGCAACCAATCATACCTAAAGCAACTGGGAGTTGTAGTGAATAAAGAGAGATAAGGTGCATGCTGAAGTCCCACTTCTCAACCACACTATGTCAGGCTGATTTTTTTTTTTTTTTTTTGCATACATAAACTGCAAAAAACAAATAAATGTATAATTTTTGCTCATAGGTGCAGTCTATAAAATATAAAAGAAGGAAAAAAGGGATGTGGCTGCAAAGGGAGTACAGTAGAGGATGATCCTACAGGTGATTCAGGGCTACATTCTAAAGAAAAGATCTGCATTACATTAACAAACGGGGACTAACACTTCAGCACAAGCAAATCCACGCTGTCCAGCCAAAGCCGCCCACCCACCGAGGAGTAAATGTCTGGTTTTCTCTCAGCTGCTCCTCAGCCTCCTCAGACAAGGCTGAGTGAACAGCTCCAGCCCCGTGCTTACTCTGCTTTTCAAAGCGGAGGAGAACGCTACATACGTACGTACAGACAGGTGGTGAACGACACGGACGGATGGAGAAAGGCAAGCAGTGAAATGACAGGGACTGGTGTTAGTGTGGTTCATTTCCATGTTTGGTGAACAACACAAAAAGACGACTTTTTTACAGTCGGCTCATTAGAAGGCACTGAAGTACAACATAAATAGTTCTTGTCCTGTGTTAAATTTAACTTGGAATTGCAGAATAAATACAACAAAATGCAGAATTTCTAATGCTTCTTACAGGTTAAAAAAAGAAGAAGTTATATTTTACTACATCTTTTAACTGTAAAATATTAGACTTAAGGAAAAATAATCTAATTTGCACAGAAAAACATCACACAAGCTGCTTGAGCGTCTTGAAATGATATAAATTCACATTTTCTACAATATAACGGCTGTATCAAATCGTCAGGGCTATCACACACAAGAGAAAGATTTGCATTGGTCATCTTTTTAAATAAGTGCCCTTTCAAGAGCATTAAAACTTTGATTCCTTTAAAAAATGCTTTCTTTGCTTTGAGAAAATGGAAGTAGCAGATGTGCGTTTCTGCAGGGTGGAGTGTGTTAAATGCTTACGAGGAAAGGACGATGGCCACAGCATCGTTGAGAACACTCTCCCCAAACAGCAGCGCATACAGGTCGACGTCTACTTTTAGCTCATTGAAGATAGCTAGTACTGTCACTGAGAAAAATCAAAAGACAAAAATACTGCTAAGTGAGAGGAGGTATGACTAAAACAGAACAAGAAAAAAATCTTTAGACACAAAGTTCAGCACTTTTTTTAATGCATGCAAAATGTGACCTTGGTATGTGTAATAAAAAAAACTTATTAAAATAAATCAGATTCCTCCCATTAATATTGTACCGTATTTTTCAAACTATAAGGCGCATTAAGCAAAACAAGTTCATTATGACAGATTTTTGAGCGCCATGTACCATATAAAATCGTTTTGAGGTCAGTAAGCACAGCCAGAATTAATACATAAGGCGCATTGTCGATTTTTGTGAAAATTAAAGAATTTTAAGTGCGCCTTATAGTCCGAAAAATACATTAGATGAATAATTCTCAGGGCACTTCCTACCTGGGTCTGTTGCTGAGACGATGGCTCCAAAAAAGAGGCAGTCAGTAAAGTAAAAATCGCCCCCAAGCTGCCCCACGACTTTCATGAAGGACACAAAGCCATACATGACGAGCCTACAGTAGAAGGACGTAAAAAGAAATTTGTCTCAGTCTATACTCTAACAAGTCATCAAAAGCACCGTAAGAAAAATGACAAATTCCAGCTTTTATGTTAAAAGTAAAAAAAATAAAAAAGATTGACTTACCCTATAACAAAGCAGGATATGACCGTTCCCATGAAAGCATAGGTCAAGATGGAGCCAATGTTTCTAAAAAAGTGCCGCTGAGAAAATGGAAGACGATAAATCTAAGTTTATAATAAAAAAAAAAATCCTAAATCGTAACATCAAAATTACAATAAAAGTACCCAAAGCGTTCAATGTCAAATAATCCTGTTTTACACACTTTATCCACTAAAATATTGCAGAATAAATCTATGAAAATGTAATCCAATAAAAACATCTCACCCTTTTTAAGCTGTAACCTGCGTGGAAGATTATGGGAGGCAGCAAAATGTTGAAAAACACTTCAGGGTCGAAGGTCACCTGACAACAACAGGAAATTTATGTTTAAATATTTATTTGTGTCTATTCCCAAAATTTTCAAATTGTCTCCTTCCTTTTTTTTTTTTTTTTTTTTAGAGATTTATATACTGTATACCTTTTTCAAGTTTTCTCTTTGTGTATGCAATGTAGCAAACTTACCCAGATTGTATAATTTGTTTTACTACATAACCTAAGTTACTTCTAGTAACTTACTCTCTTGCTTCAAAGCTCTGAACAGTTGATCTGTTTGTATTTTGGTACTAAAAACCAGCACATGCTACAAGCGGCCCGCCATCTACATCTCATCTCCTTGCCTTTCGCAGCATCTCGACGTCCTCCACTTGATGACCTTTGCTCCGGCTGACTTCCCCTTTCAAAGTGTACTCGTAGAATCGCCCGCTGACGTTGACCAGCAAAGTGGCAGGACTGGCGTTGACGGCGCAGCTGAGGATCAGGTCGCTCATGCTTTGGGGCACGTGGATGCCAAACCGCAGAATCACACCCACCAGCAGACCTTTGGGAACAGAAGTCAAAACAAAAATGAAATGAGAAGAAATGGCGACTCAACAAGCATTCATTAGAGTATTCAAATGATAAAAGTTTATCACCGTATTGACCCATATTTGAACATACTACATGAACAGGTGAAATAGCTGTAGTGGCATATGTTATAAACAAAAATTCATGTAAGGAAAAAAAACTGACATTTTATATGGTTTAATTCTCTTATTATTCTGATGGCTTGAATAAAGTAAGAAACAAAATCTAAGCTGATTTGTACATCATACTGGTTGAGTAATGTGTCCTTAAATGGAAAATTTGCAAGCAACACTTGTGAACAACTGCCGACAACGACGTGTTTGATTTCCTACAAAAACAGATGAGGTGACTGGAAATAGATCAACAGTGGTGACACACACAAAAGAGCAGTTTGGGATAGAAAAGCCTGACAATTTTGATATTTTAGTATGTAATCACACTTAAACTTGTTAACTGTAGTTAGTAGGTGAGATCATATCTCTCCAGTTTTAACTTCTCTCCACTGGCACCCTGTCAAATCCAGAACTGAATTCAAACTCTTACTTCTAACCTACAAAGCTCTCTTGTTAAAAATGAATAGTTTTCATTTGATACTATTTCTATCTTAACATGTGATTCTTGACCTGCCATTGTGTATCTGTTCCTACAAAACCCAGCTGGTCAAAGCAGATGGCTTCTTGTCCTGAGCCTGGTTCTGCTGGAGGTTTCTTCCTCATGAGGGAGTTTTTCCTTTTCCACTGTCGCCTCCATGCTTGCTCAAGATGAGAGTTCTGTGATGGAGTTAAACTCAATGCAGTCTGCTCCTCAGATAAATAGTGTTAAATTGCAATTTTTATAAATGTTTTTGTTAACTTATTATTTTTATATATGAATGTTTCTGTTTAATACTCTGAGATGACTTCCGTTGTGAATTGGTGCTATATAAATAAACTGAATTGAACTCATGAAAACTCTGGCAGCAACATTTTGGATCAACTGAAGGCTTCTTAAATAAGTTTTTGGACACCCAAATAATAAACCATTGTAATAGTCACATTTATGGAGTTGAATAACATCTGTTTATTAATTTGTTTGAAGGTTACGGGGTCTTTTGTTAAAGAAATGTAAGCATATGTAAAAAATATGATCATGCCAGTTTTTACAAATATACAGCCCAAGTGTTAGTGACAGGAGGGAGTTTTGGTAGTGATGGCCTGTGTGCAGTGAATTCAACCATATTTCTTGCAGGAAACCATGAACAAAATACTCGAGTCTGTGAATGTGTTGAAGAGAGCCGTCTGTGCTGTGGCTTTGCCCTGGATAAAGACTGAAGCACCCAGCCCTGTCACCAACGCTGCAGACATTTTCTGCAACACCAACATCACTTTGTTCGAAGTCTCCCTTCAAGCAGTGAACACGGCACGTTTGAGCTTACGTAGCTTGTGGGTTTATTTAAGCCATTTTTTTTTATTGCCTAACAAACTGGGACTGTTGCCAGTTCTTGTTTGTAACTTTTGTTTTCCTTGCTTTAGATACTAACAGAGCTTTTGGTGCAAAACCCAGAAGAGACGATGACGTCGGCTGGGATGTCGGTGTTAGCATTTGATCAGCTGCAGAACGACACTTCACTGTGGGAGAGCCTTCTAGCGTTTCCTGAGATCGTCTCTTCTTTTTCTGCTGATCAAATTCTGAATAGCACTGAAGTATTGCTCACAAATTTTCAGAGGTAACATAGTTTTACCAGTTCAAAAGTGCAAAATTAACAAAAGGTGATATCACCACTTTGTTTATGTGCAAATGGATTATGGATAGAAAGGCAAAACTGAAGTGATTTAGTCCTCCTTTTCCCCAATCAAATTTTAGAAAACTTGCCTGCAAAAAAATGTAATTTAATTTGATTACCAGTATTCCTTTGTTTAATATTTGCTCACACTTCTGTCTTTTCCCCTTCTGTCTTTAGTATTTTGCTTTCCTTGGAGAACAATTTCCCTCAAGCAGCTGACTCATTCTCCACAGTTGGCCCAGTGCTTCATGGAGGACTCAACGTGATCAACTACGCTAACAACTGGCCTGGAAAAAGTAATTATTTAGAGATTTACGGGAACAATTTGTGCAAATGTAACAGGAAATATGTTTCAAGTTTTATGCCAAATTTCTGATTGTGTGCTTTTGTTTGTTTAGATGTTACAATATCCCTTGGAGATGTTGTCACGTTGCACAATGACACAATTAGTGAAATTGTAAAACGCATTCTGCAAGAGGTTCAGATCCCACTGCATATGGTATGTGACATTATGCTTTTCCATCCAGAATTTACGGAAAATCCTCCACAAACATTTTATTTTTGCTATACCAAAAGATGATAGCGAAACAGCTATGTTTGACTTCCTTCTTGCATTTTCAAAAGGACTTTTCCAAAAACTATTAATATCCAAGTAAAAGTGAAGAAGCAGTTGCTCCTTTGGTCTTTATATTCTGCCCTTCAGCAAGTAAACTGTTATACCACATTTACTTTAGTCCAGTTATATATATTTTAAAGATACAAAACAAGAAGAGGCTTTGAATGTTCAAAGACATGTTAAAGAGTTGATTTTCGTGGCATTTAGGCATTTAGGTAAATGTAGCATGTATTCAGCTTCTGAGATGTCTCTGGTGTCGTGTCAATAACCAAGAATTTTTATGGCTACAATTTGTTGAAAAGCTCACAATTCATGCATATTTTATTTTATTTTTTTGTGTCCTAGGCCATTGCTCTGTCATGGGATAAAGAAGTGGTGCATTCTAACTTGTGTGGTGACAACAATAAACCATTGTGGCTAACAGCAGTGTGCAGTACCGGCACCATGGACATGCTTCTCAGCTGGATTTACCCAGAACAAGTGGTCAAACAGGTAGGATGGAGTCTGGGTTGTTACTGTCAGAACAGAGGAAATTACAGACATCAAAAACTGAGTCAGCTACAGGATTTATGTGGGTAGCAGAACTACCTCCCTTCCTTTTGTTGTCCCTTGTCATGGAGCAAAGAGGGGGAATCGGAAATACCTTCTCTTTGTTGGTGCACGTTGTGGGCATGATAACTTGAAAATTAGTGAGATACTGACTTCCATTTTGGTGTGTGGCTACATCTAGGTGTAAGAAAGTTTCTTCCAAATATTGGGTTGCCATGTAAACTCCAGGAGGTTGCCGCTAGAGTTGCATTCTGGCTCAAAAAATCCGACCCAGCCCGAGCCCTAGCCTGCAGCCATCATTTCCAAACCCGACCCGACGAATTAACAGTAATTACAGGTCCAACACCCCTCCCCCCCCCCCCTACATTTTTAATTAAGCTTTGACTGCTTATATAGTTATTAGTTGTGTATGCACATGGCCAAGGGGGCAGAAGATCGGAGCTGAGGGGGTGTTTGTCCTTTCATGGCCGTCAAAATACATTAAATCCCTGCTTCTGCCTGTATCCTGCATTATTCAGACACGGACCCCGCTCTGACATGTCAGATATTTTTGGATCTCACCTGTTTGGGCCGTCGGCTGCGCACGTCCGCTGATTGCAGCGGTTGAATAAACATCCATTTTATATCAATTGGCTTCGTTCATGCTGGTCGCTTATTTCTGTCCATCTGAAGCTTAACTGGACTTTTTTATTTTATTTTATTTTATTTTATTAACCTCTTTCAAGGCCAGTCAGCGTGCGGTATAATGGCCACCTGTGACTGGTAAATGTATGGCAATCCATGTTGTCATATAATTGGATTGTCAGCTGCACGCGTCCACTGATGCAATCAAAAGCTCAACGCTAGCCTGGCCCGCACGTTAAGCACATGTTATGGCTCAGGCTCCAGGTTTGGGTTAGAAATGACATTTGTAAGCTTGACATTTTGAAAAATAAATAAGGGACTGACTTCCATTTTGGTGTGGGATTGGACATAGGCATAAGAAAAGTTCCTTTTTGTCAGGATTTCAGGCTGAACTGAACAGGAACAAGTCCTTTTGCAGACAGAATGCAGAGGCCACAAAGTAATACGAAACAAACACTTTAATTATATAAATAAACAGCCGACGAGGCAGCAAAACACTTACAAAGTACATTACAGGATATGTGAGGGACACAGGAGGATACCAGATGATGCACCAACGAGGACTAAGACACAGACTAGGGCTTATACACACACAGACTAGACAAGACAAATTACAGACACCTGAAGGACACGTGGGTGGAACTGATCAGATAATTAATGAGACACTAGAGACTGACAGAGGGATGCCATACTTACACTTTTGAAAACTGGGTTGCCATGTCAAAATTCCCGCTGCAATATGTGTGTATAGTTTATACAGTATAGTTTATATACTGTATAGGTTAACATTGCTCCTCCACTTGCTAGGGATCTGTCCCTCTGTACTGCCTCAGATAAGCCAGATGCAGCAAAAGAAAAAAAAAATGCTATAAAAAATAGTTACTTCTATTCTTACACACTCCTACCCACTTGAATTTCTTGCACAAAAACATTAAGGTTCCCTTGCATTGGCTGTTCAATTACAGTTCAGAAAAACACTCATCTCAAAAATTACAAACATTCATTTGGTGCATGTCAGAAAATTTGAATACCATGAAAAAGTTCATTTTTTTTGGTCAGTCATTTCAGAAAGTGAAACTCATTATAGAGTCTTAGATTCAGTCCAGATAGAGAAAGTTATTTCAAGCCGTTGTTTGTTGTAATTTTGATGATGATGGTTTACAAATAATAAAAAGCAGTGTTTCAGAAATTTAAGATATTGAAAATTTCTGTTATTTTGGAATATTTTGGAGACATTGAATTTTGACATTGGCATACCGCTTAGCTACATTTTTGCCATGTCACCCTGCTGCATAAACCAGATGGTATGTCTGTGACTGTAAGGAAGCTGTGGACTGTAGCAAAAGCAATTACAGATACAAGAAGCCGTTTAGGAAAGTAAAAAACCTTCTAGCTAATAATAACTAATTGGTAACAGGTACATAGCCTTAATGTGCTTAAAAGTGCTCCAAGTCACCTGATACGAACGCGTCAATGCACATCCTATACACCTTAATGGCACATAATGCACAAGTCCCCCTAAAGCCTGAATCTGTAATATTTTAGGACGTGTAATTGGTGCACATTTCTGGTTTTAATTTCTTGTTTTAGTCTTGGTTGAGGGTCAGTGGTGTGAAAATGCCCAAAATAATAAAATTAGATTTTTATTTGAGATAGTGGTTAGGAATTTGTAAATGTTAATTTGTCACCAAGTGTGTAGAAAACCCCCTACAGACTTTCACTGCTCTGCCACTTAGGTTAACAGAAATATTTATATTCATAAAAATGAACAAAATATAAATTATCTGATGCAGGGTAAAGTTTTATATGTAAAAGATATACTAAAAATGTATACATACATATATATGTATATTTATTTAATATATTTTATGTAAGCATGTGAAATAATATGAAATAACCATATAATAATAAATGATTAAGGATTTAAAGGATCATAAATTTTAGGTAATAACGGGCAAATAAAAACTGGTTTGCATGACAATAATCTGCGGAGGCAGAAAGAAAACTGGATGGATATAAACTCAGACAGATGTCGTGAATAGTTTGATTCAAATACGTCAATCAGAAATTCAATCAGGTGAGAAATATTTCCAAGAAACTGAACAGACTGGAACGAACAGGGAAAAACAATAATAGAACAATGAGTCATAAAAAATGTTCACACGTCATGAAGCCGGGACTTTTCAAAGAAAATGTGTAGAAGGAACTAAAGCCATGGCTGAAGAAGATTAACCACAAATGACTTGACAAAAAAAAAAAAAAAAAAAAAAAAAAAAAAAAAAAAAAATAGCAGGTTATAACTGATATCAAAGGACATTTCATGTTTGTGGATTAAAATGACTTCTTGCTAATAACATTTCATAATCATCCTGAGTTATGCTTTACTGAAAAATTTAGCCTTTCCTTTTCTCGGTTGTTTTGTTTCCTGCTCAGATGAAGGCATGCGTGCAAACCTTTTTAAAACTATATAGAAACAAGGAAAAAATGTTTTAGGTTCATTTTATTTTAAACACTGATCATATAAAAAATATTGCAATAAGGCTCCCAAACTACAATTTATTTATTTTTTTTATTTTATTTTGCATTAATTGCACAAGTCCAGTAGTAATTTGTCTATGTGGAACATATTTAAACTTGATATTAATTCTATTTTTTTTCCTCTTTATTTTAAATTCTGTCAACCTTAGACTTTCCTGGCATGGATTAAATATGTGGCAGCGGATGATGTCGCCTTTGTCAAAGAGCTGGTTTGCAATCTGATGGGATGTTCGGCCTCAGGGGTCTCCAACACCAAGAGATATCAGCGTAGCGTGGATACACAACCACAGAACTCAGAGGAGGAGCTGTAAGTATTCAGCTGTGTCATCCTGTGCTGCTGGTGTCGTGAACAGATTCAAATTTTCCACCTTTTAATGAAAACAAGTTAAAAAGTAAATGGATAATAGGCTTTTCACATCACACAATACAAAGGTGGTGCATTTTTATTTTAGATGTTGGTATCAGTTAGTGGCTTTGCTAAGCTAGCAATCAGATTATAACCCATTGAAATTTTGGATAAGAGAATTTAATTTTCTAAATTTTTACTTTTTTTTTAATTTTTTTTTACCTTTGCTGTTTGACATCTAACATTTAGGGAGGATGTGCTTTCTAATTTTCTGCTCATATTTAAAATAAAAATACAAAGATTTTGTCCTTTCTTTACACTGAAAAAAAAATACATAAAAAATCCTTAAGTAAAAGGAGCCATTTTTACTTTTTTTTTTTTCCAGATTTGTATGTGTATTAGTGACTCTTCTGTTGTAATGAGTAACTAATCTTTTTTTAATTGTTTTATCAGATTTCTGGGTATCGGCCAGTTGCTTGTGGAGATTGCAAACACTAATCCTGAGTTTGATATGGTTGTTGAGAGATCGCTCACTTCTGTGTTCCAGACCATGAAGGCAGAGATAGTGACGCTATCCACTGTGAAAAGTAAGCTTATAATTAACTCTTGCTTATACCAAGGATTCTGTTGTGGGGTTAATAACATGACTTCATTTTTTGCGACTGTGCCTTAGTTTTTTTCCCTTTCACGTAATATTTTTCAACAGTCACTGTTGTTGTCTTGACATGGATTGCATATTCTACACTGCATAACCAAAAAGTGAATAAAACAAGTTTACACCCTTTCAATGAGGAATGATGAAAGACAGAAAATGTGGAATTAAAGTTATGTTAAAAGGGTATTGTCTTACATAAAAACTTGGAATAAACCCATAAAGAAGGGCTGTAAGTTTATGTCTTCACAAGATTTCCTACTGAACATGTATCCATCTGCCTTTGTCTGATTGTTGTACATTTGTCTTCTGCATGTACAGAAGTCATGGATAATGTCCTGGAAGACGCAGGAACTCTCCAACAGATGTTTCACCTCCTGCTGACAAACCAGTCTGGGGCAAGTGCTTGGATCAGCCACATCCTGGAAAGTGTGACAGAAATAATTATCAAGGTGTGCTACAACTTCCTTCATGTGACAATGCCCTTGACTTCTAGAATCTTACTCCAAGTTGACTTGTAATATGTTAGAATTAGTAAGTTAATAGTTATATTATAGGCTGTAGTGTCATTTACTTCCAGCTGGAGTCACAGAAAGTACCTTATTACAAACCTTTTCAGTACAAGGTAGAAGTTCTGCTGCTCTCAAAAAACAAAACATATCACTAAAGCAGCCCAATGAAAATAGGATTATGTAATGTAAAGGAACAGCAATTAGTTTTTAAACATGAAAAACTGTGAAGGAAAACCAAAACATTGGCAGGTGAAGTTGTTTTTTTTTTCTTTTCTTCCTCATCTGTTTTACTAGATGCAGGATTCACAATATAATTCATATGAAAAACTTCTTGAACCCATTGAGTGGCTCCTGCCCTCCAAGACCGTAAAGATAGAAGTGTGGAGATCGATGTTCTGCGAAAACAGCACCTCTCTGAGTCAAGCTTTGATGGTGGACTGGATGCCTGTGGTCCAACAGGTAAAAACATGCTTTATTTGAGCCTTTTTTGGTTTCAATCAATGTACTAAATATTCCACATTATGTAAGGAGTAAATCATTAATATTTTCAGTCTGCCTTTGTATTTTCTTTTTTAATATTGTTAGACAATCCTATTGTTAAGGAAATTTATTTGAATTGGCTATCAAGACTTTAGGTCATCATGTTGCCTTTTTCTTAATCATGTTCATATTTTATTTATCTGTCAGATGCAAGAAGTGCAAAGCATTGTCACAGGTCGAACAGAGCTCAACGTAACCCTTCCCATGGTTCTCTCTGAGTGGCACAAGTTTTACAACACCAACTTGGAGTTTGCTGACTATTTGAATACAAAACTGGGTGGAGTGGACTGGAAGAATTGGATGCCAGGGATACGTGTTGATCATCTTCCTGGAGCTCTTCAACAAAGGTTTGACACAGTGTT
Organism: Hypsolebias coamazonicus; assembly: GCA_032273985.1. NCBI lineage: Eukaryota > Metazoa > Chordata > Actinopteri > Cyprinodontiformes > Rivulidae > Hypsolebias > Hypsolebias coamazonicus. The sequence continues at coordinate 4,263,769 of JAVCKU010000031.1, forward strand.
GACAATACTGTGCTCTCATAGATACTGTATGTTACAAAGGACTACAATGAGCAAAATTAAACAGCCAGGATTATTAGAAAAATCACTCACTCCAAAGAGTTTTAAAAGCAATGACTCTAGAAATGTACAAGTTAAATAATGGTGAGCATGAGGATCAACTCCATTCATTCCAATTTTTTTATTTTATTTTCTAAATGAGATATCTTGTTTTCACTGCTTCAGTGATGTGTTTCTGCTTTGCTTGCAGCCTCATCCTGTTTGCTGAAAAGTATGGAAAAAAGCTTGAGGAGAGTGATAACTGGCCGAAGATGAAGGACTACTTCCACGTGGTTTACTGGGTTTTGAACTACAGGCCTGGTGTTACAACACAGCCACCAAACTGTGAGCCTTTTTGTTTTTGTTTCCTTTATTCTATCTGCAAAAAGGCAAAAATCATCATCTTTGCACAATGTTCTCACCGCCCTAATAATTTCTAACCTAAGTAAGCTTCTCCTTACCAGCATGAAGAGGCTATACCAGTAAAGAAAAAAAAGTTAGTTATGGATAAAGGAATAACTGTTTCTACTTTGCTCTTTAGGTTACGTTAACATCAGCTCGTTTGTCCTTAATTGTGACACTGGCCTGAAGTGGCCACAGTTGGCCACAGCTGTGACCGAAGCTCTGATGTCACCAAACCCAGATGTATTATTAAAGTAAGTGACTAACACTGCTTGTTTTCATTTCCTGTGAAATTGAGTCATATGCTTTATGTGCTTGGGATTTTTTTTATTAACTTTTAACCATTAATTTTCTATGAGCTAATCAAAAACTTACAGGTACTTATTAAAATGTCTTACTTAGTTTTATTTTTTGTCAGTAATTACTTCATACAGTATCTTGTGACTGGCAACTAAATATAAAATAACTTGGAATTTGGACTAAACATATGGACAGACCAGGAAAAAAAAAACCCAACAACCAACAATATTGGTCCGTGGGCTTTGCAGTTTGTGAGAGTTACATGAATATTCTCAACTATTTGTGTTATCATACTGCCACATCTACATAATTGATCAAATCTGTCCTATTTTTGTCTTTATTTCCCAGTGTTCTCAATGGAAGTGTAATACTGTTGCAACACATGTATGGGGAGGTCTACAAAAATCTGACAGCCTCATATCTGGAAGAAATTCAAGGAGGAGATCCCTTTTCTGCCTACCTCAAAAATCTGCTGTATAACTTGGATGACTTTGTCCAAACCATCACAGTCCTTCCAAACCAAAACCTCACAGACCCTGCTCTCATGGTACCACTCATCACCAACTTGTTAGACTCAGCAGGTCTGAAGCCACTTCTCCCCATGTTCAACAGTGAGGGTCCATTTAACACCTCCACATTGCTTGATATAATTTCAACTTTGGGCAGGCTCAACCAATACAACTTTACCTTCAATGAAACAGACGCATCACTTCCTGAATTGGAGAGACTGATATTGGAATTTTTCTCATTGGAGGGTAACCTGACAATTCCTCTCTCTAAGATCATGGGATACAGTCTGCTAAACTATACTGGCTACGTCAACCCTGAATATGTGGCCAATCTCACAGAAGCCATCCAACCTTTTACCAACCAGACCACAGCTAGTATTATAGAAGCCATCCTCAGAGCCACTGAACTTCTAAATACATTGACAGATTCTCCAAATGGTGACCCAACTAACATCATTCTTGGGTACTTGCACCAGATTCAAC
>JAVCKU010000031.1:4367318-4379604 GCA_032273985.1 Hypsolebias coamazonicus
GAGTTTTGTTGAGAATTTGGTTTTTACCAAATCAGAACAAATACATGATGATCAATTATATGCTATTTTGGGTTGTTGTGAAATTTCTGAAAAGCAGTTTGTCTAAGAAGAAACGCAAACAACCATTAAATTAATGTAAATGCCACTTCTCTGCAGAATCCCTAAATTATGGACGATGCTGCAGTCGCTCAGCCGCATTGCAATACTATAATCATCATTAGCTCATTAAGTTAAACATTTAACTGCGATTAAGTAAATTAAAACATAACACGAAAAATAATTTTAAAAAAACTAGTTATTGTGAAACAAGTGTAAGGTACAGACTCAAGTAAAGGCAAAGCTTTGCTATCTAGACGTTTGCAAATTCTCAGCAAAACAAATCTTAGAATTAGTTTTCTTAGAAATCGTTCTAAATGACAAGACAAAAACACATTTGTTTTCTGGTTGTATCTCTAGACTACTTCTATGACGTCTACAAAACTTTTATTGCTATTTCTGTTGGTCATTGTGAATTTCAATTGTCTGCAATAATAAGGATAATTCAAGAACCCTATTTTTGCATTAAAAGTTTTTTAATTAGGAAAAAAAGCAAGCTGATATTATTCCAAAACAGAAAATTGAAGACTGTAAGGCATCCCAGGTTTTGTTCATCTTTCCACCAATGGAAACTTTGGTAGCCGAGTCTTCATTACCGTGACACGGTGTATTCAACCACACGTAGAATGTGGTCGTGTGGTCCAATGGCCCAGCGCTCCTGGTTGGTGGTGTAGGAGATGTACAGCTTGCCATTCTTCTTGTAATTGGGGTGGAATGCTAAGCTTAATAGGCCCCTTTCATCACCACTCTGCAGTCAGATGAGGAACACAAAAGAGCTAGGAGTTAATTATGTTCCAGCTTGGCTTCTGCTCCGCTGTGTGGGGCTGAAATCCCCCCCGGTCATATTCATCATCACATCATCACCAACATGCCACCACTACACACCCGTCACCACCTATTCTTCTTTTTTTTCTAATCCACTTCTATATTTAACCATCACATTTCTTTTAACAGTGCAGCTTATTGTCTTATCACTTTATATTTCCAAACTCTGTTGTTCCACTTCATATTCTTGAATATACCAGCTACCATAAAACATTTGATTCTGGGGTTGTGTTGCACCTTCTCTTAGGAGCCCTCCCCCCTCAACCCTCCCAGCACAGCAGACGCTTTCTTACAGCCTGATTATGTGCGCTTGTCCTCAGGGTCGGGGGGCCCTGTGACGCTCAGACCGTCCCGGTGGCCTCCATTGTGCAGTGTGTGTAATCTTTGGGGGATATTTGTGAATACTGCACTGAGTGGCTAAAAGAATTTATTAGCTCACTCACTCAGCGCAGTTCATAGAGTGCACAAAAGTGTGAAGTGCTTCAGTCTATGCTTTTTGCTCCACAAAACCCTCCATCTTTCCCAATTCACACAAAGTCCGCGCACAATTCAAGGCTAGGATGAGGGAGGGGAGGTAGGAGGGTAGAGATAAAGTGGGGGAGCAAAAACAGGAAACCTAAACATGGAGAGAGCTGCCAACTCCCACTGTCTTGGCAACATGTTTAGAAAACATCTAAATTGCTTGTGTAATATGTAAACCTTTGTCTCACCCCGGAGGCAGCTACATCAGTTGTCACTACTCTGGTGGTCTTCCCATCATAGTTAGCTGTAATAATCAGCTAAGCATTTCATTCCCCAGGCAAGGCAAGTCAGGTCAGCCCTTTCTTGTTGTGTTCACCCTTACTATATGTTCTGGACAAAAGAAAGAACAGAAATCTAAGCTAATTTGTGAAGAACAGTTACACAGTATGTCTTTTTAAGACAGCTTAAATCCTAACGTTCACATTTTATCTGAAGAAGGAAGGCAGATCTTCTAAGATCAGATGCCAGTGAAGTCTAATTCATCAGATATTTCAGGTATTCTTAGCAAAATTGTTAAAGAATAAAACAAAGACAAAATTGTCTATTTGTGTGGCTCTACAATGGAGAACTTTCTGTCACAAGCCAAGATACACACATTATAAACTGGTGTAATAGATTTCTGTTCTGTTTGGACTGTATTCAGCCCAGCTCAATCAAACGGCCCTGACAGGGCCAATTGTGCAAAATTACAAAAGGATGGTGCTCAAAGTACAAGTGAACAACGACAGAGACCAAAGTCAAAATGCACAAGATAGTGTACAAGTCTCATATGTTGGAAAAAATAATCTATTGAGATCATTATCCAACTGGAAAGTTCCTGGAGAAACTTTTGACGGGGACTGCCATGTTGCAGTAAGTGTTGGCCATTGCTCTCAGCTATCACACCAAATTTCAGCTCACCAGCTCTAAATATGACTGTTTTATACTATTTTTTTTTTCAATTTGTCATTTTGGATTTTTAATTTGCAACCAGTCTATTAGGGCTTGTTCTCTGTTACCAACACACCAAATTTAACCTAAATAGCTCTAAAACCCTCTGAGTTATATCAATTTGAGATTAGCTTTGGTGGCCATCTTGCATTTTTACATTTGAATTCAGAATGTGTTGAGCATTGCTGTCAGCACCACCACACCAAACTTCAACTCAATATCTTTTAAAATACCTGAGTTATCATATTTTTCCCTTTCAGCTAAGATGGCCATCTTGGATTTAGGGTTAAGGTTAAAGGGTTAGGGGTTAGGGTATAACAACGTGCCCTCAGCTATGACCAGACCAAATTTCAGCTCAGTCTCTCAAAGAATGACTGAGTTATAGTCAATTTTGAGTTGTCTAAGGTAGCTGTGGCAGCCATCTTGACCCAAAATGGCTCCAAACGTTAATCAGTGTTTGGTTCAGTGACCTCTTCACACTAGGTCATGTGACCTTACTGTGGAGTTAAAAGCTGTTAAAAGTTCTGCAGTGTTTTTCAATGAGAAAAATGGCATCTTTTTTTTGCAAATTACATTGTCATGGTAACTCGAACACCAATAAAAGTAGGAGCACACATCACAGTGCCAAGCCAGTCACTTTAATGTAAAACTTGTGGGGGTACACGTTGCGGTTTGGATTGCATTAAAGTTGATAGAAGAGCAAGACTCTCTTCAGGTGGACAATAATAGCCGCCTTTCCAGGCAGGCCCCAACAAAGTTAGGTCAGGTCCTCTGGACGGTTTCTTTTCTTTGTTAAAACGTTTCGTCTTTCATCCAAAGGACTTCATCAGTCCGAGGAGCCACAACAAACTCAGTCCCATAATCAGCACACTCACACAGTGAGATAACCAATTTGCTGGTGATAAGATGGTTTCTGGAGTCCGCCCTCTCCCACGTCGACTCCTCTGAGGTAACCATGGCCAAAGTGGTTCAAAACATCAAAGTTTTGGTCAAAGCTCATCAAAGCTTCTCGGACTGATGAAGTCTTTTGCATGAAAGACGAAACGTTTCAACGCAAAGAATCTGTCCAGAGGACCTGACTGAACTTTGTTGGATTTTTTTAACCTGGATTATTGAAGATGAACTATGATATATTGAAATCATTAATGAAAATCTTCACACTCATAATGACAACTTTCCTCTGTCAGAATGTGTGGTCAGTGTTACTACAGTAAAGGTCTGATCATTTAGGTAAAATAAAATAAGTGTTCAATAGGAGTGGATTTAGGACTCATCTGTTGGAGATGGAGTGGCTCCCCTTTTGAAAGATTGTTAGAGTTTCATCCTAAAAGAATATGTTTAAAGCTCTTCTTGAAATGTTACATCTATCTGATAGAAATGCTATGCAGTGGCCTACATCCTTTAAATAAACTTGTGACAGACAGGCCTAGATCTGGAGGCAAAAGGGGACTAGCAGGATATGCAGACGGTTATTGAGCTGAAATATTAGCTCTTTTGCTAATGATAAACTCCTTCAGCAGATTAGGAGCTAAACTGCTACAATTCTTTTAGCACCACATTCTTCCTGAATTTCACACACACATTTTTCTGTTCACGCCACCTGTGTTTACTGGAACTTCTGTTTCGGCTGTGTTAAACATCTGGCTTCATCACACATACAGCCACACACACACACACACACACACACACACACACATACATACACATACATACACATATACACACACAAAGCTGAGGACTTGGGTGCAAAAATGAGAAGCGGTTGTTATCTCAGCGTACAAAATACAGATTACTGACATTGTCTGAATAAGAGTGAGACATATAGCTAATAAATAAATAAATCCAGTTGTACAAGAACATCTGTACTTGAGCTAAACAGGTGTTGGTGCATGTGTTATTAACGTACCGTAATCATTTCAATCCTTTCCAACTGGCACACAGACGTTTAAAACAAAGACATTCATTCAACCTTTATTTATACAGGTTAGTCTCATTGAGTCATGAGGACTCATTTACAAGAAACCTGATTTAGACAGCACCTAAAAGTACAGACAACAATAAACAACAATAAAATGCAATTAAAAGTAGTGCTATAAAACAATAAAATCAAGGTGCCATATAAAACAAGGTCAAATACTCAAAAACATATTTGCTTTGGTTTTTCTATTGACCTTATCAAATGTTGAAAATCCTTTAAAGAAATTAAGGTGGACAGCTTCAGATGTTTTTGTAAAGTGCTCCAGGTTACAGGAGCAGAGTAAGAGAAGGCCATTTTGCAGAGTTCAGTCTGCACTGAGGGGACGCTGCAGGTAATGATGTCCTGAGAGCGCACACTATACATGACCTGAACCATGAAGGCACTAACTTCCTTATGTGGGGTTTCTCTGTCTTTCTGTTCTCCTGCACTCCCTCTGTGTTTTCTCTTCCATGTGTTCAGCTCCTGTCACACCTGTCTTCACTTCTAATCACCCCAGGTGTTGTCATCATGTCTCATCAGTGTCTGTATAAAGTCAGTGTTTTTCCATTCCTCCTGTGTCCAGGCATTATCTTTCCAAGGCCTCACGTTCTGTGTCTGCTCCGTTTGTCTTCGCTCAAAATGTATTTGCTGCCCCGTCAGCACTTTGTTTCTGTTGTCAAAATAAATTCATTCTTTATTTTACAAGAGGAGTCTCCCTGTTGCCTTCTTGCACGTGGGCTCAATTTAACAGCTGAATTGTGTCATTTTATATACTGTATAATCCATGTTGCCTGAACAGTGTAATTACAGCTACAGAGTGAAACCTTCACAGGTGACAGTCGATGTCTCAGCCAAGCCTAAATCTTCCAACCAACCAAGAATAACATTTAAACCATCTGAACCATTGAGCTGTTAGACAGCCAACATTGCTGCCTGGTACGTTTTCATACAAACTTGAGGCCTCACCAGCTTTTAATCCGTTGATCAGAATGAGTGTAACCCCGCCTCATGCTTCAAAACAAAGCAAACAGTAAATTTAGCTTCTGCAACTCTGAGTATGACAGCAGGGAGTGAAAGAATAACATGCTCTAACCTCGTTGTTTGAACTGTGAAATATTTTACAGGAAGCCCGCTCAGCCATATGACACAAGTTAATTTATGTGATGAGACCATCAGCTGTGGGCTGCTGTTCACAAACTCTTTCTACCCCAAGGTACTGACAAGTACAGTATTGTTTTTAGAGTATGGTTTAAAGTTGAGGCTTAGTGTTGCAGTCTAAAAAATATTAGAGAATAAAGAAAATATGTAACAACATGCCAGATGGACCACAGCAAAGTGACCAGATGACTTTCGAGCACCTTTGTAAGGTTGCTGCTTTTGAGCAAAAGTTTATTGGATTAGCAAATGTTGTATTGATGGTTTTAATTTTTTTTTCATTAGCTTCACAACTTAGATCAAGAAGTTGTGTTCATAATTTTTACAACAGAATGTTGCAAGATGTTATGATGGTTAGGACTTCATTCAACAAAATAACGCTGTTCAGGTAGATAGGCATGTCTTTAGCTTGGTTGAGATTAAAAAAAAAAAAAAAAAAACTTTGACCTACTTGGAGGGCTTCCAGATTTAGTGCATAACCTAGTGTGGTGGTTCCCAACCCTGGTCCTTGAGGAACACCATCCTGCATGTTTTAGTTGTTTCCCTGCTTTGACACACCTGATTTTAATAAATGGGTGATTAACAGGCTTCTTCAGAACTGGATGAAGTAATCCAATCACTGAAGCAGGTGTGTTGGATCAAGGAAACAACTAAAACATGAAGGATGGTGTTCCTCAAGGACCAGGGTTGAGAACCACTGACGTTCTTGAATAAGCAACTAAACACCACAATCCAAACCTAGAGTCAGACTTTTTGTAAAGACTAGGTTTTTCCATTTGCTGATTAAATTTAACCATTTCTGCACGATGACATGCTTTTAAAGATTAAAGGCCTAGCATTTCTTGAGGGAATGCAGTCAAGTTTTAAACTAAAACCTTCGGCTGAGACCGTGTTCCAGCTGTTTTGGTCAAACCGTGTAAATGACGTTGTGACATGTTAGCACTTAAGAGAATGTGTTGATGACTCAGCTACCGTCACAACAAATCTCATCTCTGTACCTGTAAAACTGACTGTTATGTCATTTTTGTGCTCTCTTGGCTGTGGTGGCCATCTTGAATTGGGTTAACACCAAAAGTCCATTTGTTGCAGAGTGTGCAATGCAGACACAAAACCAGTGACAACTTTCTGAAAGTTTCATTAAACTTTCTCCACTGATTCATGAAATATTTTGCTAACAGACACATTTGAGTCACATTTAATTGCAGTTTCATAAACAGATGTTGCTTATCAGTTAGTGCTCAGTATGTTCGATCTCAGTCTCGGCTACTACCACACCAAATTTTAGCTCAACATCTATAAAACCTGGCTAATTTATGAACACTTGTGTTGCTACATTTACTTAGCTGTGGCGGCCATTTTGAATACTCCAAACGGTAGTCAGTGGATGTGCATCTACGACTAAACACCAACATTGTAATGGCCTTTTAGGTAAAATACACTGAAACTCAAAGTGAATTCATGAAAAATGAAGAAAGATGTTTTATGACTAATGAAATCAAAAAGGTTTTTCATCAAACATTTTATTCGTCTTGACTCATCACATTTCGTACAGTTTTATGAAATCTGAAAAAAGAAAAGGCAGAAAATGTCTTTTTATTTTCCCTGTCCATGTTTAATCGCCAGTTAACCGTAAAAACCTGTCAAATCGACACGAAAGACGCCCAAACGTTGAAATATAATTTTTAGAATCAGTTCAGCCACATCACCTACGGTAAAAACAAAACATTATGGTACAAGATTTGTTTTAGTATTTTTACTCCAGAATTCCTTTGATCAGTCCGAGGTCGACAGTTTGTTCACGTTTGTTAAACGAGGAGTTTTAATAATCTGGTTCATTAGTTTGTGTCTGGAGCAACGATTAAATGAACGCATGTAAAGGACGTGTCTCTACCGGTTGTATTGATTCCTATGGCTTTATTTAAAGGTGTATTTAATCTTCCTGCCTTTTGAAACCCTTTTAAATGAGATTCGAGCAGTTTGTTTTTAGAAACCTGTGCAGCAGACAATCCATCAGCACCAGAAGGCGGCGTCTCTTTTGCTCAGCTCCAGCAGGTCGGCCTCCACCTGCTCTGCGTCGTCTGGGAAACGCTCGGCAAAGGAGCGAATCAAACCCGCCGCGCTGCTTTCGTATTCCAGCAGCTCAACGCTCTTCCCTGGAAACCACACGCAGTCAACCAGCTGAGCGCAACTAACGAACTCGTGGCTGAAGCGCAGCTACGTACCGCTGACTCTGGTGTTGGCCTGGACAAACATTTTGCGAGCCTCCTTCCTCAGCAGCACGGTCTCACGCAGTCGCAGGAAGCTGTGCGCGCCGGAGTCGCTGACGGTGGAGTAACCTTCGTAAAGAGCCCTGCCTCCGTCCACATCAGCTGTTGACTTCAAGACCTACAGACAGGTGGGATCAGGCCAAACACTCAAAGCCTCCACATAGCATTCATGCCAAGGCGGAAATAGCAGGTTTCTCTTGACTGGTTGCATATTTGGATCATTATAAAGAAAGCAACAAAAGGAGCTGGTAGGCGGAGCCAAAACATCAAAACACAAATTGCAATAATTATGTGAAAAAACTTGTATACTGTCTTTTGTCAGAAATACTTAATTTTGCAAGAAAAAATATTTAATTTTCAGAAACTAAACACAAGTTTACAAGATTACTGTAAAGTTATATATTCGTGGGAGTGAAAGTAAAATTCTCCAGGATTAAAGACTTTAAAAAAGTAGCACCAAGTTTTTGCTTTTCTGTTCAAAATCTGCATTGGTTGTTGGTACCAATTAGAAAAATGCTTCAAAACATTGTGTAGGATTATATTTTGGACATTATAGTCAAGGGACCATTAGATAGAGTACAGTATTTAATCATTCGATTATGATAATCTAATTACAGAAAATTTTTCAAGCAATGCACCACAGCTGCTGATGTCAAGATATCACTTAGGGACTTAATCTTCGATTTGAAGCGATGGGTTACTTACGAGAAAATATCCAGATGTCCTTTTTGTAAACTTACTACGTTAGTTTCAGAAAACATTTGCCTTTAACCTCCTAAAATTATAAGTTATGCTTAGGAAACAGTTGTAGTTCCTGGTAAGTTTGATGAAAATACATGACAGTGTCAGAAAATCTGGGATTTTTCTCTGAATTTTGCTCCATCCACGGTCCAACAACAATTTTTTTTAATCTATAGTGGCACTCATGCATGAATATACCAGCTCATTAAAGCCAATATTTAGACTTTTTCTACAGCGTATCTGTTCTAAAGTGCTGATTTGTTAAAAATAAAGTAAAATAAATTCCCACAGGGTCAGAAGGCACATCTTGGGTTTACATTATAATGCACAACAAACAACTACTTATAAAAGTTTTCACTGTTTAATACAATAAACAGTGTACACTTATCATGTCTCTGTTGAACCTACATGTTTTTCAGGACCACTTCTTTTAGCATTTGTTGTTCTGAACGTACCTGCAGTTTACAGAGGAATCTGTGGATGGCGTTCTTGCCCACAGTGTGGATCTTGCTCCGGTCCAGTGTGATCTGTGCGTTAGGCTTGCCGTCCTGGCCCGTCACTTCCTCCAGGCCCACCAGGCCCTCTCCAGCTTCCAGCAGAACACGCAGGATGACGAAACGGGCCTGCATGTGAGCCTGAGGCACAAAAAAAAAAAAAAAAAGACAAATGTGACTTCAGGTTCTGACAACTATATAAACACAGAGGCAGACGTACTGTAAGCTAACTGTGAAACGACACAGATACAACCAGCTAATCACGTGGGAACATAAAAGACACGTGATTAATAATCCGTGAGCTACACATCATTTAAACACGCTCAGGTTATGTGACCCTGTAATCTAAGAACTTTTAAACAAAGAAGTTGCTTTGTGTAAAACCTCAAAGGATTAAATGTCCATCCAGTCATGTTAACTGAAACTAAGAGTTACTCCAGGTACACGGTAGAGTGCACCGATTACCTGTCTCCAGCTCTTGCTCTCAGGTGTGTAGAACTCCAGGCCCAAGAGTCCAGCTCTGACCATGCTCAGCCAGTTGATGTACACCACATCTTCTGCATCCTGGCCTTCATGGCCAAAAATACTGGTTCAGACACACACAGGCCTCTTTTAGGACTTTCACTATTCAACACATTTTAATAGAATATTCAGCTGAAGACATTTATTTTAATGGATATCAGGGTTACAAGCCTTTTGGCATTCGTACACCAAAACCTGCCATTTTGCCTCAAAATAACTTAATAGTGTGAACTCTTATGAATCATTCACACTATTGTGATCATTTTTCTTCTGTACGTTTTTCGTCATCTTTCTTGTTCCACAGTTTTTGTGCTATTTCAACAAATGATAGAAAAAAAAGTTCAGCTCGTTCAGGAGAAGAATGCTATGACTTTTGGTTTTGGTGCAACTAGCTTTTTGAAATACTTAGCCTTTTCTGCCACTTTTGTTCTCATAGAAAATGAATTGAGCTCATTTTACATCCTTCACATATTTAGATGTGTTTACAACCTTTTACTGTTCCTTTCACATTTTGTTCTGCTTCAGCTTCTTTCAGCTTCCTTACGGAAATATAAACGTTTTTCAGCTACCGGTACTTTCAGCTAATTGTAGCAGTTTTTTTCCAGTTGTTTTGTGATCTTTTTAGATTATTTCTGCTAATTTCAGCATGTTATGCTCCTTTCAGCTTATTTCTGCTACCATTTAGCTGTTTCAATTATTTTAGCCTTTTCAGCTAATTCTATGTGTTTTTGCACTCTTTTTTAAAAAACTTTTTCAGCCTAATTCCTTCTGGTAGCTTAAGCTTCTTTATGATTTTTAGCTACTTTTCAGCTGGCTTTTTTGGGTAATTTCAGCTTTTTCCAGATAAATTCTACTTTTTTGTGTTCATTCCTGCTTCTTTCAGCCTAATATGGAAATGCTGTGTTCTTTCCACCTTTTGTTAATTTAAGCTTGTTCTACCTTTTCAGCTAGTTTTTAAGCATTTCTTAGCTAATTTAAACTGTTTTCAGATCAATTCAAGGTTTTCATGGTAATTTTCTGCTAATTTCAGCCAAATTAACTTCTTTCTACTAATTTCAGCTTGTTATGCTCCTTTAAGATTATTTCTGCTATTTTCAGCTTTTTCTGCTATTTCAGCTACTATTTAGTTGTTTTGTGCTAAATTTAGCTTTTTCAGCTAATTCCACATTTTTTTAGCTCATTTCAGCTCCTTCCTGGTAGTTTAAGCTTCTTTCTGCCTTATCAGCTAGTTTGAGCACTTTTTTCAGCAAGTTCCTCAGCAATAACCATTCACACTGCATTTTCACAGGAAATGTAATTTCTCTAGTTTTATCTTTCTTTACTTGTTTATATTAACATTCTTGCTCACCTAAGCACTTGTTTGTTGAGGGACAGGTAGAGGCCAACACATTCTGCACGACATTCTTCATAAGAAGAGGCGATCGTGGAGAATTTACTGTCCCACGTCTCACTTCCCCGATACCAACTCGACACCTGAGAGGCAAAGTCATAAAAATCACAGTTTTGGTCCAGTCTCAAAAGTCAGACATGTTGGTGGAGACAAACAGAAACTCACCAGCTCCCCTGTCTCTGGGTTGATCACCTTGTTCTGATCAAAGTTGTACTTGCCGTTGTCATCCTGAGGCAAAACAAAGAGGAGTAGATGCTAACTCTTCTATTCACAAACTAAATGAAGAAAATGGGTTGATCTTGGTGTAAAGCTATATTAGGCTGGACTGACCTGGACAAACAGTTTCCCACTTCCATGACCCAACAGCTCATGGAGTCCAACCTGCACCTCAAAGGAAGGGCCCTTCCATTTGATGAACAAGTCCTAAAGCAAAATAAAACATGTTGTACCTAAATCAAACACTGGAGGATGAATAATTACAGAAAATAAGGCGACAGGAGGCAGTAAACCTTGTCCTCCTCTTGAAGGAAGGTGAGTTTTTCTTTCTGCGTAGCGTAGGCTACAGCCAGCACGTTACCAAGAGACACATTTTTAAATCCTTCTGACTGTCTGATGTCATCGTCTATTAAAAAAAAAAAAAGGTAAATAAATGCATCGTCTATTAAAAAAAAAAAGTAAATAAATGCATTAAAACAACATGAATCTCAATAACACGGTGTGTATCTTTGACATAATTTAAGCCATAAGCTGATCAACGTACAGTTTGGGATGTTGATGCCAGCTGGGATTCCACTCCCGGAGAACGTGAGGACGTCCAGCGAGGTGAAGTCAGGTTTGAGGAACGTGTCTTTCTCAAACTCCTGGGGCCAAGGCAGCTCGGGGAGCAGGACTTCTGCAGAACTCACCAACTTGGCAAAACGTTCGCTCATCGCCTTGTTCACCACCGCAACGAAGCCTAAACACATCACAACACACGGGCGGCGAATTCATGCAAATTATCCAAACTGACATTTTTTCTCTGTTCACTCATAAAGTACTTTGCGATTTATATTTGCACACCATGTTTGCTGCAAGTATTTATTTTTACTCGACTCGCACATCAAGGGTAAAAATTAAATTGATCTGAACCCCGTTTCTGAAACTGACACACTCTAGAAGCAGCTTCAACTTGTATATTTATATGAAAACAAATCCAGAACATAGCAACCACTGAAAAAGAAATAAAAAAAGAGTCTTATCCAATACAATGTGCACTCCTCTGTTCAAGGACATGTATTTTTTTCTAAATTCTTGACTGAAGAACTTTGGCCTAACTCGCATGCATTACTGTATTTTCCGGTGTACACGTCTCTCCACCCTATAAGTCGCATCAGTCCATATTTGTTTA
>JAVCKU010000031.1:4386568-4398124 GCA_032273985.1 Hypsolebias coamazonicus
CATCCGCCATATCATACAAGTCTGAAACTGTATTCGCTAACTGTTCGTTGCGAATGGGTGCAGGATGGGCACGTTTGTGTCCGATGTGGCGACTGAGCGGACGAGCTGCAGCTCCCGCGGTCGCCGCAACAAGGCCGGAGCGGCGCTTTGCTGCGAGGGCCTCAACGCCGCTTGCGGCTTTAATTTTCTTTATGCCTGCTGCCACTAGGTGCTATTTCCAGAAACACAACATTCCTTTTCATTTCTATGCCGATGACTGCCAAATCTACTTCCCCCTCAGACTTAATGGTACTCACTCTATTCAACCTTTGCTGGACTGCCTAGCTGACATCAGAGACTGTATAGCTTTAAATTTCTTGAGTGTCAACGAGAAGAAATCTGAAGTTATGTTGTTTCCTCCCAATGACACAATCACCAACCACTACATCAACCTGTTCTTTAGTGAAACAAAGAGTCACTAATCTGGGGGTGATACTTGACCCTTCTTTGATACTCAACAGTCATGTAAATATGATTGTTAAATCCTGCTTTTTGAGCTGAGGCAGCTGTCTAAGCTGAAGCCCATATTGTCCAAGAATAACTTGGAGACAGTAATACACACATTCATTACATCCAGGCTCGATCATTGCAGCGTGCTTCTTTTTGGTATCAGTCAGACCTCCATTACTAGACTTCAACTGGTCCAGAATGCGGCAGCCCGATTTTTAACCAGTACAGGCAAAAGAGAGCACATTAGACCTGTTTCGGCCTCCCTGCACTGGCTTCCGGTAAACCTTCGAATTCAATTCAAAATGCTTTTGTATGTCTATAAATCAATAAACAGCTCTGCCCCCTCCTGTCTTACTGAGCTTCTTCAGCCCTATGTCCCATGCTGTCAGGTCAGTAGACCAGTTGCTCTTCACAGTTCCAGGAACCCGTCTCAGGCGCAGAGGTGACAGGGCCTTCTCTGTCGCAGGCCCAAGACTGTGGAACGAGTTACCTCTGCTTGTCAGACAGGCCTCCTCCCTCACAGTTTTTAAATCTTGCTTAAAAACACACTATTATTTCCTGGCTTTTGGCAATGTGTGATCTGTGCTGAGCCTGTGTGCATCACACTGTGTTGGTCATGTTGCTTTTGTTATTATCCATTATTGTTTTTCTTTCTTTCTTTTTTTTCTTTGTTTTTTATTTGGTTTCCCGTTATGCAGTTTGTTGCTGTGTGCTTTGGTCTCTCTGTCCCTATACAGCACTTCGGTGTGCACTGTCACTGTTTAAAGTGCTTTATAAATAAAGTGGTATGGTGTGGTATGGTGTGGTATGGTAAAAAGGCTTTAAGATTAGATTTAAAAAGCTCCATATCAGTGATGCAAGTCCTGAGGTAGCTGGTTCCAGAGTCTGGGTGCAACAACAGAAAAGGCCTGGTCACCCCATCTTTTGTAGTTGGACTTTGGGACAAAACCACAGCATTTCCATATAAACCTGCTCTTTTTCTGATTCATGCTCAATAATCCAGGTAGAAAAATCCAACAAAGTTAAGTCAGGTCCTCTGGACAGTTTCTTTGTGTTGAAGCATTTCATCTTTCATCCAAAAGACTGTCAGTCCGATCGAGGAGCTGCAACAAACAGTCCTATAAACAATTATTTTTTGTTTATTCATCCCAGTAAACATTGAAAAACCACTAATGTTTCCAGAGGTCATTCTCATGTAAACAGGGCCATGGTCTCTCCAGCGTGTCCTGGGTCTTCCCTGAGACCTCTCTCCAAGTGCACATTTTAAACTAACTGCAGTTTTAAGTGACCAGCCTAGCTAACATCAACACACAGAGAGTTCCAGTAAAGACTGGTTTATACTTCAACAAGACGTAATCAGATCTGTCATTACGTAGATTCGGACGTCTTTGTCTCGTGGAGCTTTCATAGTCAAGGAGAAGATGTGGGAGATAAATCATTATAATTCCTCCCTCTGCTCTCTCACTGTAGCACACGTTATGCATACAACAGTGATAACAGGATAACTAGAGGTCGTTTTTTTCCACTCAAAAAATGTATTCTCAGACACTGGAAGAGAGGCTTGTGACGTTGGATGAGGAGTTGAAGGAGGAAGATGGTCTGGTATTATTTTTTGTTAACCACTGGCATCAAGAGAAGACGTGAACATTGGTGGCTCCCTGAATAGGATCAGATGTGAGCAAGGAGATATTGTATGCACGAGACAGAGTGTCAGGAGGTATAACCCAGCCTTGATCCAGCTGGGATGTAACAAGGCGTAGGTGACTCATTCAAAGTACTTCCATTGATCTTCTTCCTCTTATTCTGCAGTCAGGTCCCAGGGGCAGTAGCTTTAACTGGGAGGTCCAGGCATCTCTTTCCACAGCCACCTCTTCCAGCTGTTCTGGGAGGACTCCAAGGTGTTCCCAGGTCAGCTGAAAAACAGTCTCTCCAGCGTGTCCTGGATCTTCCCCAGGATCTCCTGCCAGATGGGCATGCCCGAAGCACCTTTGTAGGGAGGCATCCAGGGGGCATCCTTGGCAGATGCCCAAACCACCTCAACTGGTTCCTATGTATGTGGAAGAGCAGCGGCTCTACTTCAAGTCTCTCCCGGATAAATAAACATTTCACCATATATCTAAGGGAGAGCCCAGCAACCCTGAGAAAACACTTTTCACCTGCTTGTATCCACAATCTTGTTTTCTCTGTCACAACCCAGAGTTTGATTTGTGTTTGGTCGTTATATTTATTATTTGCTATGATTTTATGTCTATACTGTATTCTGTTTTTTTTTGTACTTTGTATTTCATTTTGTATGTTGCCTATGTGTTGCCTGTTGTTTGTTTGTTTGTACAGCACTTTGGTTGGCCTTGTCGCTGTTTTAAGTGCTCTATAAAAAACATGGTATGGTATGGTATTGTATGGTATGGCATCTTTGCTTTGCGGATGCTGATGGAGAAGTGGAGAGGGTCAGAAAGAACTTCATGGTGTCTGTGGATTTAGAAAAAGCGTATGACAGGGTGCCGAAGGAGGAGGTGTGGTGTTGCATGAGGAAATCTGGAATGGCAGAGAATTACCTGTATGTTAGACTGGTACACAGATCTGTGGTGAGATATGTGGTAGTGACTGCTTCAAGCTGGAGGTGGGAGTGCATCAAGGATCGGCTCTAAGCCCCTTCTTGTTTGCTCTAGTGATGTATCGACTAACAGATGAGGTAAGGCAGGAATCCCTGTGGACTATGGTGTTTGCAGATGCAAAGATGTGGTGAGAACAGGGAAGAGGTGGAAGAGAGCTTGGAGAGGTGGTGGTATAGTAAAGTTTCAGAAGAAAGTCCTCATATAGGAATTCTAGCTGAAGACTTAGATTATTCTTAAAATCAAATAAACTGACAGAAAGAACAAAAGTGCATTGTTTAGAACAGTGGTTCCCAAAGTAGGGGTCATGAAGCAAGATGTGAAACGTCAGGTGAAGAAAAAAAATTAATTGAAAAAGATTGCCAATGGCATGGTTAGACTAAGTCTTAACCAGACAAAGAGATAATAACAGTTGCCATAAGGGATCAAAATAATCACCTATAGTGGCTGGCCAGGTTCTTTGTTAAGCAGCTGGTGACAACAAAAAAGGTTCAATTGTGTCATCTGGACCCATTTTTAAGTGAGAAACATTTCATCCCCCATCCAGAGGACTTCCTCAGTCTACGGGCTGTCAACCAGATCTGTCCCATAGGTAGCCTTCACTGTTAAAAGGCTACCTATGGGACAGATCTGGTTGACAGACCATAGACTGAGGAAGTCCTCTGGATGGTGGATGAAGCATTTCTCACTTAAAGAAACTGATCCAGATGACATGATTTAACTTTTTTGTTGTTGTTGTTGTCTACCTGGATGATTGAGCTTACAAACCTTTTTCAGCTGGTGATAGTTTATTTCAAACCAACAATAGTTGGTATCATGAACTGGTGCATCTATTATTTTGTGGCTCATTTAGGATCTGTTTACTCTGAGATATTTTTTGGCTGATACTGAGCGGTACAGGTAAAGGTAAAGTTGTCGCTTTTTGAAACAAAGGTTGTAGGATCACCTCCTGGCCTAGGACCTTTCTGAGTAGTGATGCTCTTTCTGTGCACATGTGGGTTTTCTCCAGGTACTCATGTTTTCTCCCACTGACCCACAAACATACGTTAAGGTACTTTCACTTACATCTAGAGATACAATTTAAAATGAGATTGTGATTTATTTTATTTTATTTTTTGCCTTGTTTGTCTCTATGTGTCCCTGGGATGGACTTAAACGTGTCCAGGGTGTTCATCGTCTCAAACACAGAGCCCGCAAGAGACAGGCACCAGCGTCCCCACGACCTGGAAAGCAAAAAGCAGGTAAAGAAAATGGATGAATAGCTGACTGGTTCTGAAACCAGTAGGTTTAAATTGTTTAACATTAGTGGGAGGTTCAAGGAATCACATAGTCCTTACAGACCTGAGCCAAGGCTAATTGTTTGGGAATGATGTCGCCACCAGGTTGTCCTCTTGATCATCTTCACTCCCAGCTGCTGTCAAAAAAATGATGCAAAATACTAACTAAGCAATAAAGAAGCATGCTAACATATTTTTTTTTTGTATTTTCATGTGACAAAGCCCACAGAAATAAACACCATCCTATAGGCTTAGTTTGGGTCTTATTGGCCATGCATGTAAGGATTGCATGTATAAGATTGTTTGAGATAAAAGTGAAGGCAAAGTTCAGGTATCGTTTTAATGGTGTCTGAAATGATGGTACAAGGTCTTTTCATACTTAAATGTCATAAATATGTAACATTCTCATGGGAGCCTTACAGATGTGGAGCTGTTTTTAGTGCTGCATTTATTGACCCCTGGGAAATTAGTCTTTTCCAAACACTTAACTGGAAAAACATAAATAAATAAATAAACAAAAAGGAAAAGAACAAAAAGCCTGACTTCAATGTTGATAACCTGATTAAGATAAACTATAAGTTTGACTTTCACTTTTCCATTTACTTTGCAAATTACTGTGACTTAACAAATGCACACAGCATATTTAATTTGTTGTTATTGCTCCAACAAAATATACATTAACAGTCTTTTATAGCATTCAACATACCAGTAATTTCTATTTTGGTTTAAACTACGACAGATGCAAATTTAGCTTTAGAGCGAACAGCTCTAAAGCAAAGGCAGACATGTTCTAACTTCATGTATAAAAAATTAAAACACTGATTTTTATACTGCTCTCTGCTCAATGATGAGGCGTCATTTTTAAGATATTTTCAGCAAAAAAAAAAGAGAAAACAACAACAAAAAGCATCGTGTGTTGTCAGTTTATTGACTTTTATTGCATTTTAACAAATGATAAAAGCTATTTACAAAAGCTGTGCCACAGAAAGTTTCAGAGTTAATTGGTGGTATTTACCCAAATTTGTGTTTTAGTTAGCAGTCTTTTGCCACCAGAAAATGTTGATAGACGTACGAAAGCATCCCCTTTTGTCTGTTTACGTCAGGGTTCATGCTTGAGTCTTGCCATCCTTCCTCGGAGGAGGCGTTGTAGGGAGAACCCAGCGATAGCAGTCCGAAAAGCGGAGGCTCTTATCCACTGCGCAGCTGGTACAGTAGACGATTCCTAAAGCCAGCATCAC
Source organism: Hypsolebias coamazonicus (assembly GCA_032273985.1). Classification (NCBI taxonomy): domain Eukaryota; kingdom Metazoa; phylum Chordata; class Actinopteri; order Cyprinodontiformes; family Rivulidae; genus Hypsolebias; species Hypsolebias coamazonicus. The sequence goes on from JAVCKU010000031.1 coordinate 4,392,185, forward strand.
TACAAGAAACACACACAGCGGCACCAGCAGAGCCACAAGCAACCAGCTCTTGTCATGCTTGCGTTTACCAGCAGACCCTCCTACCACGTCTGTACTGTTGGTGTCCCTCTTAGGTGCCTCAGACTCCGCTGTACCACTGGATGACCCGTTTGCTGTTTCAACTATGACTCCACCACTGGGTTCTTGTCCTCTTGTCTTGACATCATGATCTATGTCGTTGTTGATGGCAATTTTTTGTGTTGGGGATGGGGCTGTCTGGTATTGCCTTGGTGAAAAGTCATCCCACTGGTTTAGGTGATTATCTGACTGGTGAGCCATATCAGGGGTAAGTCCCACGGGGGCCTCTGTCAGCCAGTTGACATCATTATTGCTGTCTTCTTTAAAATATGGGTCAGTGGTGGACCAAGGAATATCATACACATCAGAGGTACCGGCATCAGGGGTCAGAGTGGAATATTCTTCATCATAATTTGAAGGTTGGCAGGTTATTCCATCTGGCTGCAGGTCAAAGCCGTCGTCACAGTCGCACCGGTACCCTCCGATTTGGTTGAGACACTGGTGCTCGCAGGGTGACTCCCGAGCGCACTCATCCACATCGAGACAATCTCCTTCACCACTCATCGCATAGCCGGGTTCACAGTGGCACGTGAAGGATCCGATCGTGTTCTCGCAGGAGCCCTCGCAGCTGCCTTCATCGAGGCACTCGTCTACATCCACACACTCACCCTCGTTGTCTGGCTGGAAGCCCTGATAGCAGGTGCAGTGGAAGGTGCCTGGGGTGTTCACACAAAGCTGGGGACACGGTTGCTGTTGGCATTCGTCTACGTCAGAACATCTGCGACCATCGGGACTTATCTGGTAGCCGGGGGGGCATGTGCAGCGGGTGCCCCGAAATGTTTCTGCACAGTCATACTCGCATCCCATCTCCACACAAACCCTTTTGATTTGGGGCTGGTCAGTGGGGAGAGCAGACTCAGGAGGCAGCTCAGGCGGGTCATTTTGGTTCAGGGGATCGGGCTTGCAGCTGTAGCCATCCTCGTCTGCGACGAACCCTTCAGAGCAGTAACAGTAGTAAGTTTGGTCCATGTTCTGGCAGTGATGCTCACAACCGTGGTCTCCACTGCACCAGTCCTGATGCTGCGTTGCTAAACTAGCAGAACACAGAGGGGCATCGGTAGACCAGCCCACCACCCCGTCATCTCTCTCCATGCACATGACGATGTGCTCATCAGGAGCATCTGGGTCTGACCTGTCTGCAGGACAGGGCATAGTAGCTACAGATCCGAATGGCACATGGGTCAGCAGGGTGCTGACCAGTTTAAACGGGGTTGTATAAACAGCTGGACCTCTGCCCTCATCTTCGAGCGGTGAACACGTGGCTTTGTGGTTGTACTGACAAATATATCCATCCAGGGGCAGCGCACAGGGGCCTTCAGCCCACTTGTAGTTAGCTGTGCTCTCTTGTTCGCTTTCTGACGTGTTTACAGTCATGGCCACGCAGCGATGAGCGGCACAAGTCTTGGGCATTTCTTCACGGATCCAGTTGGTGAACTGACCTTCCTGATTTCCTGTTCAAAGAAAAGAAAAAGTACCAAATCAGTCAAACACAGTGGTTCATGGTAATTTGATTTGTCTTTGTTTTTTCAGACCTTACGTGACCCATTAAATTATTAATCCAGTCGTGCTCAGTTATTTGTGAGGATGAAGAATTTATAGTACAGTACTACTATATTGCATTGTTGTTTTTTAAAACTCAAATAGTTTTTAAATGACCGCTAGAGGTCGCCAGAGTGGAAAATGTTGATAAACATGGAGTTCAACGGGCTTGTTATTTTTTTGTCCTTTTATTTGAATTGAATGAGATTGAGTCAGTTCTCTCCAACAACAATAAAAGCAGATTAATAATTTAAATATATATTTTAATGAACAGGCAACTACATTATGTTTAAGGTGTTTTTGTTTGTTTCATTTAGAACTCATTTTGCATACTTAGATATTTGTTGTCATCCATCATGTTCCATACTCCTACCCAGAATAAATAAAATTAATTCTGTGTGCAATGCTTTGATATAATCAAAACAAGTCCTATATTTTTAAACAGTGTTTTTATTTAAAACATATTCTTGAAAATGACCCAGAGGGGAAAAACTGAAGTACCGGTAAGCTGGCCTCAAATCTCTTGAAAGGGTAATGCCTTTTCTGGCTGTAGACTGAGGCACCCACATCTGTTTTTTGTAAGTTTGCATGATGTCTAAATCACTCTGAGGGGTGGCAATGAGTTCAAGGAGCGAATGTCCCCAGTTGCACCAGCCCTTTCTCAGCAAAATGATGGGAGTTAATTTAAAAACCATTCAGGGAGCACAAAGTCCTGCAGACGGGCCTGAGGTGCCAAAGTCAGACAGATGTGCCCTAAAAAGGATCACACTGACTCAATATCCTGACATCACAATATAATGTTATATTTTAAGGGAGGTTTATTTTAACAGAAGGAAAACAAGTCTTTCTGTGTTTACTTAAATAATTATTACCTAATTAACAAAAATCCACTATAAGAATATTTAATTGATATTTTAATTAGCCTCACAAGTCAATAAAAAAAATCCTCTCAAGCTACAACTGTAATTATCTGCAACTATTTATTGGGTGGCTAAGATATTGCCCTCTAATTGCATCATTGGTCATTTACAAGGATGTATTTACTTTTTTTATGTATGATGGCTTTACATGAGCAAACCTGTCACATCCTGAGGTGAAAAGCTGCAGCACAACTTTGATATTGGTGGAAAAATCAGAGATAAGACTTTGCCTGTGACCCAGACGAATCCTCGGAGCGGTCGGGTGGCTGAACACTGGCGCGGAGGTCTGTGCAGTCCAATCCAGAGGCGAAACCTGGACCTGGAGCCTTGCGCGTCAACGGCCGACATCAGTTTATGAACCACGCCCGCTGCTTCATAGGTATGCATCGTGGCCAGGGTCCCACCGCGCTCCCGGCAGGATTGCCCAGCTTCCCTGAAGATTTTCTTCTGGAAGAAAACAGCATAGCATCCTTCCATGTAGCAGATTGCGTGGTTTTCTTCCAGCTCAGCATCGGTCGTTGTCTGTTCCTCCTCAGGAGTCCTCAGCCTTTGGCCCCAGCTTCCAGGGGCCACACAAACCATCATCAGCCAAAGGATGCACAAGAGACTCATGCTGTGGCAGCAGCTCCTGCTCTTCTTTAACATCCTCAACTACTAAGGTCTAATCTAAGCCAACATTCAAAGGAGTTCTTCAACTTATTACCAGAAAAAAAAAATGAGAAAAAATAGATTTTTTCCCCCCTCTCACCTTCGATTATAAAAACCTTGAATCAATTTTGATCTGACTAGCTTATTAGAGAAAGTCCAAAGTAAATATGCTTTCTTTCATTGGCTCTTTGCAGCTGAGGCACTTGAATCGGTGCAAACTTTCATTCAAACTGTCAATGACCTTTTTGATCAGCCTCCTGCAGAGCCTCTGAAGAAAATCCTTCCAGTGCCTCCAGTTATTTACCAGTACAGTTCACAATGCAGTCCAGTGAGGCGCTGGATGTAGCCAGCTGTCCTTCCTCCAAGTCCAAAAATGAGTTTAATAAATATCCAGGATGCAAACCCTAAGACTTCATCTGAGCTTGCCAGGGCTTTCTTACCTCTGCTGAGCTGGCTTTTAGACTGAGCATCAGAAAGAGAGAAAGACTCGGGAGGGATGGGAGGAGGGGGTGGGGGGGAGGCGACGTAGAGGAAAATTGTGGAGGAGATTTTAGCGGTTTTTTTTTTTGGGAGAGGGGGGCTGGTAAAGTGTCCGCAAGAGGACCGGAGGGGATGATTGTGTGTGGGTGGGTGGTGGAGGTTAGGGATAAATGAAAACCCTGGGAGAATTATGAAAACCATACGACACCACTGTCCCCCATCCACTCACACACACACACACACTTATAAGTGTAAACACACACACATAATGCGATGCAGCATCCACAGAAGTGGAAACTGTTTGTCAGCTTCATGGGATGCAGAAGTTGTCCCCAGTTCTCCACTCCTTTACTCCTTCCATCTTTTGTCTAGTGTTTCTTTTCGCTTTGCCTATACCTTCACCCTTTACACATTTTTCCTCTGTTCATTTTTTTTCAGTCTAAAGTCCACACCAGCTGGAAGTTTTTAACTGGTCGATGGAAACTTTAGAGTGAGCAGCAGCTGAAATGTGCATGTGTATGTGACTAATTATTATTATTTTTTTTTTTTTGCTTGAAAAGATTTCACTTCACAAGGACACAGATGTTCCTGTGCGTTTCAACGTGTTTGAGTCTGCGAAACTGAGTGTGTGTTTGTTTCTGTTACCTTGTTAGGAGCATTTTGTGAGGACCCACTGCTACTTAGGGGGACAAAGCCTGGTCTGCTGTTCAAGTCCTTGTAAAGTGTGTGTGTCTATGACTTGGGGGCATCTGGAGGAGAGGAAACAGGAAATACCAGATGTGCATCATCCTGACCTCTGCATGGTTGGGGAGCATGGGGAGTGATGTGGGGGATACCTCCACTGCTGTTCTATGCTCCATTCACCATCAGCAGCATGCCTGCTGAAAACGTAAAGGACGAATTTGTATTTTTCCAAAGAAAAACACCTTTTCTCTTTTTCCTATTTTTTTTTTCTTGTGCCCGTGCAGTGAGCAAAGCCAGAATAAATACTAAATGAAACCAAAAGCTGTGATCTAAAGGGAAAGTTACACATTTTGAACTGATGGGTACTAATGATGGATATTTTGAAGTAGATTTCTGTGAAAATATTATAAACAATTAATACCTCACCTGCTGGAAACAGCTCTTTGAAGAGATAAAATAAGATAAGAACTTTATCGATCCCGCAGGAAATTGTGGAACTTTTTTGTTTTCCAGAAAGAGTTATATTGTGACCAGACTGAACAGCTAGTTTTAGCGGGAATACGACTGAAGTAGACGTTCTAAAACAACTCCAATCTAACAAACTCCATGTGAACACTATTTTAAAATCATTCTCCACTGTTTTGCATGACACGGAAATTTGCTCAGACTTTTATGGTTATTTGCAGACACAAAGTGGCACCAGCAGCTAGTTGTTGTTAGGATATGTGTTAGTTTGTTTTATTTTATTTTTATTTACCTTTTATTTATACAGGTACCATATTTTTTTGGCCTGTAAGTCACATTTTTTTGCATAATTTGCATGTCCTGCGACTTATATGCCCAAGTGGCGTATTTATGTTTTTCCCATATTTTTAAACCAATTTCTGGCTGCGATATGACCATTTTCATTCATTCTGCATGAAAATATTGAACACTGTCAGTTTCAGCCTAGATGGCACTTGAGTAGTATGGCATACCATTGTGTCATGCAATAGGTAAAAGTGGCTATTAATGACACAATCAACTTGACATAAACTTAATGACACATAACTTGACATAACTTTAATGACATCTTTTTATCCACAGACACTGGTGACTCTGTGCTGCTTGTCCTATTGGACCTTACATCCGTTTTCGACACCACTGACCATGAGATCCTCATTGCTAGGTTGGAGAAGTGGGTGGGCATCACAGGGTCAGCCCTCAATTGGTTCAGATCCTACCTCACTGACAGATCTTTGTGTGTTTCCATCAACGATTTTAGTTCTGCAGCGGCTGCACTTAAATGGGGGGGGCTCCGCAGGGGTCCATCCTGGGTCCCCTCCTATTCTCTTTATACCTGCTGCCACTTGGTGCTATTTTCCGGAAACACAACATACATTTCCACTTCTACACCGATGACTGTCAAATTTATTTCTCCCTAAGACACAATGGTACATGCTCTATTCAACCTCTGCTCGACTGCCTGGCTGACGTCAGGGACTGGATGGCTTTAAATTTCTTAAGTTTCAATGAAAAGAAGTCTGAAGCCATGTTGTTCCCTCCCAACGAC
>JAVCKU010000031.1:4480878-4490903 GCA_032273985.1 Hypsolebias coamazonicus
GGCTGAGGCTGTAATAATTTAACTGTTGATGACATTTGAGGATTTTTTTTAAATGTTTTTTTGTGGAATCCTTTATGTGGCCCAGCCTCACCCAGACTCTGCCTCCAGTGGCCCCTGGGTAAATTGAGTTTGAGACCCCTGATCTAAAGCCTTCGTCTCACTGTGCATTCAGATGCACTCACACTTCCACCTGCCATTCCTAAGCTAGCTGTGCACTGGTGCTGATCCGATCTCACAGCATTCTCTTTAGGAGATGGTCCTGATGCTTGCTTGACTTTCTTTGGTACAACTGAACCACTCTCCTTGAAGTTCTTGATAGTTCCATAAATGGTTGATTAAGCAGCAATGTTCTTCCAATTCATCAGCCCACTCCACAATCTAGAGTTAAAACACATCGTCACCATAAAAACCGAGGCAACAAACTGTGCATACCAAAACTGAGCCATTCTCAAAACTTTTTTCCACGTCTGTTTATATTTGTTTATATATTTAATAAGAAACTACACTTGATGTTGTGATATTCTAGTTTTCTGTATCTTTTGAATGTGAAGACAAAAATAATACAAATCTACAGTAGGCATTGATACTTTTTTTTAAATAATAATAATGCAGACGCATAAGACCCACTCATACTGGTAAAAAAAAAAAAAAAGAGCAAAACACGTTTCACATTCACTAAGTTGCTGCCCAAAATCCCCCTCCCCCCCAAAAAAAAAACACATCCTTTATTTACGTAAATAACTAAATCTTTTATTAAAGTCTGGTCTTTGTTTACTTTTTACATTCTTACATTCTTATTTTACATTCAGAGCTTTAAAATCTATTATAGATGTACAAAACTCTCACTGCTTTACAGCAGTTTGCTTCAAATATGGCAAAAAATGTGCATATTTTTGGTAGCTTTGAAGAAGAAAAAGTTGTATAAACAAAAAGGAGACCAGGCTAACAAACTACAACCACACCATTCAGAGTGATCACAGAGTTTTAAACACGTTTTAGTGAAAACTTGAGTCACGTCCAGTTAAATCTGTTACTGCAATGATGTGCTCACAGAACTGTCATTAATGACACGTCAACTATATTATATAAAAAAGTCTGAGTTCACACAGGAAGCCCAGTCTACTGGTTGTGCGAACGCTTAGTGTTCACTCTGTTGTGATCCATTTCTCTTCCGTATACTTTTTTGGCATCTTTCTCATTCCACAATTTTTGTGCTATAACAACAAATCAAAACGTTCAGCTTGTTCAGGAACTGGTGCAACTGTAGCTTTTTGAAATATTTAGCCTTTTCTGCCACTTTTTTTCTCATAAAAATGAATTGAGCTAATTTTTCATCCTTCAAATATTTAGATGTGTTTACAACCTTTTACTGCTCCTTTAAATTTGCTCAAGGAAGCTGAAAGAAACTGAACCAGAACAAAATGTGAAATGTGACAAAAAAAAAAAAAAAAAAAAAAAACTTTTTGTCAGCTACTTTCAGCTGTTTTGTGCTACTTTCAAATTCTTTCTGCTAACTACAATATTTTTGTGCTTCATCTAACTTCTGTCTGCTAATTTGAGCTTGTTGTGCTCCTCTCATATACTGTACTTTCTGCAAGTTTTAATTTTTCTGCTATTTCAGCTACTGTTTAGCTGTTTTTATGCTAATTTTAGCTTTTTGAGCTAATTCCACATTTTTTGCAATATTTTCAACTTTTTTCAACCTAATTCAGCAAAATTGCGCTTGCTCCACTTCCTTCTGGTCTTCTTTCTGCTTTTTGAGCTACTTTTCAGCTGTTTTTTGGGCTAATTTCGGGTGTGTGTGTGTGTGGGGGGGGTGTTTGTTAGATAATTAACTTTGTTTGTAGTACAAAGAAATTTCTGCTTCTTTCAGCTTAATTGGGCAAATGTGTGTTCTATCTACTTTCTTTTGCTAATTTAAGCTTGTGGCTAGGTTTTTTTTTGGTATTGTTTAAGCTAATTTCAGCTGTTTTCAACAAGTATTTTGTGGTAACATGCTACTTTCAGCCTAATTAAGTTCTTTCTACTAATTCCAGCTTGTTATGCTACTTCCAGCTTATTTCTGCTAGTTTCAGTTATTTTGGCCACTATTTAGCTGCTTTATGCTATTTGTAGTTTTTTCAGCTAATTCCACTTTTTTGTTATGTTCAGCTCTTTCCACTTCCTTCTGGTGGTTTAAGCTTCTTTCTGCCTTTTCAGCTACTTTTCAGCTATTGTTTTTTTTTTTTCTAATTTCAGCTTTCTCTAGCTAATTGCATAATTTCTGTGCTCATTTCTGCTTATTTAAACCTAATTCAGCAATGTTCTTTCTGCGTTCTTCTGCTAATTTAAGCTTATTCTTCCTTTTCAGACACACATCAGAATTTTTTTTAGCTAATTTCAACTGTTTTTCAGCAATAATCATTCACACTGCATTTTTGCAGGAAATTCAGTTTATCTAGTTTTATTAGTGTCCATCTATTAATGCACATATTGCAAAACATTTAAACAGATAAACTGCTTGTTGTTGTAAATAATGTTGGTTTTAGTCAAAGTTACATGGAGTCACTTTAGGGGGTCACTAGACATTACTCCAGAACCACAGGCTGCTGACCCCTGGTTTAGAGCTGTTTTCTCATAGGCATCCATTATGACTCCTAAAGAAAGGTTTTTAATAAGTTAGATAAATATGGATGGTGATTTTATGTCACAAAAAACTGCTGTGATCAACTGAATAATAATGGTCTAAACTTTAAAAACTCACACCTTCCAGCCTTACACACGGTCCATCACAGCAGCTATAAACCCTCAGAGAGGTTTTAATTCTAAATGAGCCTGTACAGACTTGTGGGAGATAATGTGAAAGCAGAGTAGTTCACAGATATTTAATGGTATTTAGATTTATAACTCCTGACGTGGTTTTCTCACGTCAGGTCTGAACAAGTTGTGTTTGCTGAGTAAAAATTGGCACGGCATTAAAATGTTGGGAGGAGAGAGCAGAAGGTAGAGAAGCTGCGTTGAACAATTATTATTATTATTATTATTATTATTATTATTATTATTATTATTATTAATTGATTCATTCCAGACTTGTCAAAACTATTGACCCATCCATATACACTGAGTGTCTTTAAAATATTGTTAACAAAATGAAGTGCTTATAACGGATCAAATAATGCTGTTTAGTCCAAATAATTCAGAATGGATAACTTTTTAAAATGTGAATGTCAGTATAGGCGAGGGTTCTGCAACGTTTGTGATAAAAAGAGCCATTTTTGCCACTTTGCTTACCAATTAAGATGTCCGGAGCCACAAAACCTGCTACAACTGTCAACTGGTGGCCTGTGGACCAGTGGAGATGGCTTTTCCAGCCAGTGGAGGGGATATAAAATTAAAAAAAAAAAGTCTAACTTGTTCAAAAAAAAAATTTTTTTTTTTTACATTTTAATTCAAAAGAAAAGACCAGATTCATGTAAAGAAAGAAAAAAATATATAAAATTGAACAATTCTAGAAACATTAAAACACTGAACTATGCAGGCCGATGTGAGTTCTCTTAATTGTTGAAGAATTAAATATCCCACTTAAAGCATAAAGTTAAAGACAGTATAAAATTAGGCCAGTTCGTTGGACGTCCAGTTACATTTTCCAAAAGATATTCCAAAACATTCTGGTGGTTTTGAGAGAAAGAGCACGCTGCGAGACTGGAAGTCGACTCAGAGTGGCTAACAAACTACTAGCATGATGTATTCCAGATGTTTTACACCGTGTATTTGTACTATTCTTCACATATTTGAAAATGATGGGAAATCTGCTAAAACTAGTCATTTTTAATTGTTGAAAATAATTTAAATAAAATTCAGTTTTATGTTCGTTTTGGTCAAAGCCTGAAAGAGACGCTGCAGAGAGACCAAACAGAGCCGCAGGTTGCAGAACCCTGTATAGGCTAATATTTTTACTCAAGTAATACCTCATGCACTGACTAATAATGCTAATCATTTATACCTACCATTGTCAGATAAGACAAACAAATAGTTACAGCTCTCCTTAAATAAAGTTTTTCTCTTGAAGAATGTGTGACAATTTAATAATTCTGTATACAACAAAAACAACAACAATTTAGTCAGTAAAACGAGGATGAACATGTGGAGGTTTTGGTAGGAGGCCTGACAGCTGATAATGAAAGACAGAAGTTAGACTTAAGAGCAAAAGCAGTAAGAAGCTGACTGTCAGGCTGCTGAGGCGCTGCAGGAGCCAAAGATCCATTAGTCTGACGCTGAAGGATGCTGATGCTGTGTTGAGCTTTGCAGTCTCTTCTGACGGCGGAGATCAGCTTTTCTTGTCTCCTCACACATCTGTCTCTGAAAACATCCAGCGATCTGGGAAAAAGAAAACTCATTTTACCTTCACCAAAAACAAAGGCTTTCTAAATAAATTCAATCAACGTTGTCTAAGCTTTAGATAAAAATGATTGAGTTGTTTCAGTATATTTCCCATTTTGTCACAATAATATATAGAAATGAAACCATTTAGGTGGGATTTGTGCATTTTAGCACAATTTTAATCATAAAAATACCTTTTAGTGCCACATGCTGACAATAAAGAGACTTGTTTTAACAGCGGTTTTTCCTTGCAGCAAGATTGTCCTTAAGTATGATTTCAGCTTTTCATGTTTAAGTTTCCATCAGATACTTTGAACTCTTTCCGTGGTCCCAAAATATGCATGCAAGGCTAAATGCTAATGCTAAATATGTAGTAAATTACATTTCATTTGCCATTATATTGAATGTCAGCTAAAACAAAATCCTGAATGAATTAATTTATGAGTTAATTTCAAAACAAAAGAGGGAAAAACACACCAAAAAAGGTGTCTAAATTTGTTATTTCAACTGTGAAAAAGATTTGCACTAAGGAATTAAACGGTTTCTGTTTTCTCATTTTAGACGTCTTTTCCTGGCAACCTGCATTTGGTATTGGTGCTCCGCCCCTCTGGCTTGTTAAGCTCCGCCCCCAGTCCATCCTCGAGCACTGACCTGGGCTGTCGCTTCAGCCAGGATGACTTCTTGCTAAAGATGCCGGTGAGAAAGAAAGAGTGGGGTCGAAACAGATAATTTATGTGATGTTGGAACATTTATTCTGTTCCTCTCCGATCCACAGCTGTTTTTGCTAGACATATTATTTATTTATTTATTTTCATTCAGCCTTTATCTATACAGGTTAATCCCATTGAGCTTCGGGGACTCATTTACAGGAGCTGGACCTGGTTGAGACCTGGTTCATTTTGCCGCCTGTTGACGCACGTTTGTTCCTCTGTGCTTTCCAGGTGGTGATGCTGCGTTCAGTTGGCGACCTGCTGCGCTACATCGACGAACACCACCTGGCATCGGACTTCACTGCAAAAGTGGAATGTTGCCAGAGCGACTGGGTCATCCTCCGCTCGGTAGGCTCGCGATCCGTCACAGCGAAGCCTAGAAGGGTTTCGAAACAAGAAAATCCAACAACTACTGGTTACCGGAGAAAGTCGTGTGCTTGTTTGTGTTTGCAGTCCATTGAGACCTTCGCTGTGACGGTGAAGGAGATCGCTCAGCTGCTGCAAGGGTTTGGCTCTGAGCTGTCCGACACCGAACTTCCGGACGACGCGACCGCCATCGAGTTCCTGGAGCACTCACACACCCACCGATACCGACAGATGAAGGTTGCTGCCATCGCTCCTTGGTCTCCCCTTGTTTCTCTGCTCGCTCTCTCAGATCGTTTGCATACGCTCTGGTTTTTGTGCTTGTCTGGTCAGGATGATATCTGCGGGGTGCTCAAAGAAGGACGCCTGTTGTTGTCCAACCTGGAAACCGTCAAAGCTGCTAAGAAAAACGTAGAAGAAGAGAGGGAAATACAGTCGGACATGCAGACAGTTCAGAGGTGCAGTACCACAGATGTACACTAGTTGGCGATAAACTTTACGGGACATTTGTTGTCTGATCTAAACGTTGTATGTTTTAGACTCTTAGCACAACTCAGAGACATGGAGGAGGCGTTTGATGGTTTCTTTGACAAACACCACCTGAAGCTGCAGCAGTACCTCCAGCTGCTGCACTATGAGACCAGCTTCCAGCAGGTGTGATAGTCGGTGCCTCTGTGTGTGTCTTCCCATCAGTACCTTTAATCCTGCCTCCTGATTCACACTCTTGTTGTGCGTGTTTAGATGGATGAGGTGCTGGAGTGTCTTTCTGCCCAAGAGAAGGAGATTGCCTCAATGGGAACCACTGTGGTTCAGACAGAGCAGCTCCTTAAAGACCTGGACACTCTGGACAAACAAGCTGAGGTAAAAAATAAATAAATGAAGGCACACTTCAATGGAATGGAAATCACAGAGTGTATGGATTTACTTAATACCCTGAATATAGTGACTGAAAAGAGCAACTCCGAGACCAGAGCAATAATTTAACAGTGTTTATTTACAAAGTGGGAATATTAAAGAGTTGGGTGCAACCTGGGTGGGAGGAACTGGAACCCTGGAAAGCAAGGACAACCAGTTCCTTGAGGATGGTCCAGATAATAATTAGGAGCTAACTGTAGAAGGAAAATGGTTTATTTTAGGGGTGAGGGTCCAATAGTTCCGGTAGTTGTACAAGGAGATCCCAGAGAGGTTGCAAGGGCAGGTGGTGGAAGGCAAGGAACAATCGGAGAAAGCGCTAGGAGGTTCACGATGGAAACGAGGAGGCCCAGGACACAGGAGAAGCACAGGAGTAGGAGCTGTAACACGCAGGAACAAGGTTTTAGTTTTCACAAACTCAAGGAACACAACTACCGGTAGGCAGGTAGTGCACCAGCATTGAGGAGAAGACATCGCTGCCGTTTATACTCCTGCAGCTGCTTAAGGTAATGGTCCACAGCCTGTTGGCGCCATCTAGTGTCGAAGAGGTGTAAGAAGAAAACACTGGAACTCCTACACTGAGGACATAAACAAAGTTTAAAAATAAATGTTTAACAGTATTTAGAACAATAGATCATGATACTTGTATTATTTGCATTACACCACTACTGATGATATAATCTATTACTATAGAGCCTGGTGCCATGCAGTGTAGCTGACGCACATGTGTGCTAGTTGTAACTCTAAAAACCTAAACCAGTCCTTTTAATGTTAGTTTCTTCTTGATTTTGCTTTCTGACCCTCATATTTTTGAAGTAGGTATTATTAAAGTTAAACAGTAGGCTGTGAAAAAGGCAGATTTAGCTGTGATTAATTTGAACACTTCAAGTTAAAAAGGGTTAAAGCAATAGTTTTAATCTTTTGAAGTGGGCTTCTGTAGAAAAGGTTATAAACCAATGGCTCTTTGAATAACTTTGTTTTGGAGAAACAAAGACTAATTCTGACCAAAATGATGAGCTAACAGGTAGAGTTGCTGTCATCTTTAATCTTTACAGTTTCATAGTGGTTATACAAATACTGTTTACTAATTATTTATACTGTTATTAATTTCCTGCAATATGTATTACATTGTTATTTATGTAAGATTATATGGCACAAGGTGGAAAGTGCAGCAGCACTGCACTGCTTCTGGTGTAGTTTGGCCCTCTTATGGCAGGAATATTATAATATTTTTACTGGAATAATAATGCATTGCAAAATTGATGTTAACGTAAAGTTTTACAAAATAAAATGAGCTTAGTGAGCTTGTTGATCTGATCTGAATTAAAGTGCATTTCTCCAAATTGAGGTCATTCACAGACACATCTACAGCAGGTGTGAAAACAATTAATCCTAAGCATTTCACAGAATGTACAAAAATCACAAATTTGTCTTTTAGTCTTTCTTTAAATCCTCTAGGAGAGTTGTGTTGGGGACACAGTGCTAATCTAAACTTCATGTGTTTGTGTGAACCAGGAGGAGATGGCCCGAGCTCAGGTGGTGATCCTGCACGGCCACCAGTTGGCTGCCAATCACCACTATGCTTTGGCTCTAATCGTCCAGCGCTGCAATGAGCTGCGACATCACTGTGATGTCATCAGCACTGCCATCCGCTCCAAGAGGGCCTCCCTGGTCCGAACCAGAGACCTGCTTCTGCGCCTCGAAGAGGTCAAAGTGCAGAAACATTTACACTCAGAGTAACCCAGAGGGGCCGATGACTTTGGTTCTGTGTTCATTGATGCTTTGTTGTTTTCGAGCAGGCGCTTCGTTGGTGCGACGAGGGCGCCTACCTGCTTGCGAGTCAGATGGTGGACAAGTTTCAAACTAGAGAAGGAGCTCAGGAGGCACTGCAGTACCTGAGCAGCCACCAGGAGAGGTCGCCGTCTGCGCTGAAGACCAGCGAGGACACCCTGAGCCTGGAGTTTGAAGCCATCCTCACCCCTCAGCTGCAGGTGCCTGGGTGCTGCTGCCACAAATCAGTCAATCGATCAATAACTACCACAGGTCTCACAATTCGTCCTGGCTCACACTTTGTTTCTCTTCTTTGCAGTCTCAGGTTACCATGGTAACTGAGAAGCTGAGCTCGGTTCAGTCCATGATTCGAAACAGAGAGCAGTGTCTTAAGAAGCTGGCAGATGTGCAGGTTCGACCCATTCAGCTGGTGGCCCCTCGACCTGAACCTGACCAGATGTTACTGCGCTGCGTGTCCCCGCTCTTCTCCCCCAAACACGGTAAACGCCACATTAGCACCCCCTATGTACAGCGTTGGATTAACTGCATGAATGCTGAGTCAGAGTTCACACTAACATTTTCCTTTTTATAGTTTTTTTCCTGTATGTGTTTGCAAACTACTTCTACTGCTTTTTTTTTACTATTCATATACCACAACTACTGAGAATAGAATGCTGTTACTTTTAATGTTTATATTTTTACACTTAACTTTATTTACAGAAGTTGTTGTGACCGAAATACAGTTGATTTCTTCAGTTTCTTCAAAACTTTGTCTTGAATCTGCTTCAGCAAACTTGCTTTTTTTGGTCTTCTTATATAGCATTTAGCTTCTGTCTTGCTAATTTGATATTTGTATGCAATTTTGCCAAATTTAGCTTAAAGCTACAGTTTTGCTACAAACGTTTGTACCTGCCATTTAGCTAATTTTAGCTTTTTACTACAGTTTGGCTAATTAAGCTTTTAGCTACTGTTTTGCAGATTTTAGTTTTTAGCTATGGCTTTAAAAAACTTTAGTCATCAGCTACTTTTATTGCTTTCAACAACAACTAATTTGAACTTTTAGTTTGCCTAATTTTGGATTTATTTTCTCTTCCACTTGTTTTAACTGTAACCGTTCATTCATTTGTTTTCAACAAATTTCAGCAAAGTGTTCAGCGCTCGGCGTTCATGCCACATTTATCTGAAAATTCTATTGATCTATTTCAGGTTTATTTTATTTTTTATTAGAAGCATATAAAGGAATAGTTTTTTTCTGTCAAATTAAAACAACATTTTGTGGTTGAGTACAGACATTTCTTGCATGCAACTTATGGCATTCAACACAGGCTACGAGCGTTCCTTCTCATGTATTTATTTTGTTTAGTTTGGTCTTTTAACATCTCTCCCTGCAGGTGTTGACTTCAACGTCTTGAACTCAAAGTTCTCCTTTGACCTGCTTCCTGGTAAAAAGGCTGCAAGAAGGAACAACAACCAACGCAAGGTGTGTGCGTGTAAATTAATTACACATATTTTGTTCTTATCTTGTCGGCTTGAGATTTTTGCCCATATGAAAACTAAACCAACACCTGAAATTCTATAATGACTTATTTAAGTAGGTTATGAATATTCTGTTCATATGTCTTTATTTTAACTTTTGAGCACAAGACGTTGGCTCACATTTGTGTCCAAGTTGACAGGTTTATTTTGTCTGGTCAGATTGAGGTGATGCATGATTACCAGGGTATCCGCAGTTGTCTGTACGGCCCACATCCTGAAACTGACTCAGAAACGGAGGACAATCCAGAGCAGGTCACACGGTGAGCAGTCTATCTATCTCAGTGGTTCTCAAACTGGGGTCCCCGAGCCAGTGCTTGGGTGGCCACAAACAAACAAACAAAAATGGATGGATGCATGGATATATATAAATACATA
>JAVCKU010000031.1:4499969-4512540 GCA_032273985.1 Hypsolebias coamazonicus
AAAACAATTATTTGTTTGCTTGACATTATAGCAAAGGTGTGTCTCAGTTGAACTTTTCCTTAATAAATGCACTTTAATGGTCGAAATGGCTTAATTTATGCCTGGGCGGCACCATCCATCCATCCATCCATCCATCCATTCATCCATCCATCTATCCATCCATCGCAGCCGGAGTCACTAGCTAACGTTCCTCCGCCTGTAGCAGCTGAGTGATGCGAGCATGCACCGGAGGACTCGCTCTTGCAGTTCTTTGAAAATTAAAGTGTCAGTCAAAAATTGCGTTATGAATATGGAAAAACAAAAAAACATGTATAAGAAGCTTCAGCGTATAAGTCGCAGGGCTGACAAATCTATGCAGAAAACTGCGACTCATACGCCAGAAAATACGGTTCATTTTACTGTAGATAAAATGTATAAACGGTCACACAAGACCATACAAATGATTCTGTCAATTTGAAATTAATTTGTTATTATTATTTTCCTTATCTGTTTTTGCTTGTTTCGTTTACCTGTGCAGGTGGCAGGCAGGTACAGGGTCATGGTGGAAAGCAGCATGGCCAGCACTGATGACATCATTTTTAACTGTGGTGATGTCATCCAGCTGCTGCATGAGGATTCATCAGGAATGTGGTAATGTACAAGAGGCACATGTTTCTGAAATCTTGGGGGAAAAAACAACAACTTATATTTGTATGCATCCTTTGTGATTGTCTATTGTTGTTATTGTCCACTGTTGTCATCACTCTTTGTTAAAATTCAGGTCTCTCTTGTAAACGAGTCCTCGTGGCTCCATGGGACTAATCTGTTTAAATAAAGGTTGAATTATTATTATTATTATTATTATTATTATTATTTATTTATTTTTTTTGTAATTTCAGGATAGTGAAGAATATCAGTCGTGGTGAGGAAGGTCGTGTTCAGCCTGAAGATCTGCACAGGATTCTGGGAGAGACCTGCTGAGAGTCAATCCAGACAGATTAGATGACCCAGCATACTTTCTTCTGTTGTTGCCTCTGGTTTGGGCCACTATTCACCCAGACATCCCACCAAACCCACAGACTCCTTATTCCACGATGTAAAGGAGGCGTCTGATTCATACTGAAGCACATCATCCACAGACTTTTATTTATCAAAAGATGGCTATCAACCTCAGTGTAAACCTTGAAGGACTGTAAAAAATTAAAGCCATTTTTGTATATTTTATCAGTGATGCAGTAGACGATCGAACTGGCAGCGAACGGATTTTATTTTCAAAGTTAGATAATTTCTATTTTCTTATTATGTATCACAGGAAGCATACTGACGTTATTATCTGTGTGCCAAACAGCTACACCAAGCACTGCAGGTTCTTGTGTAAAAAAAAAAGAGATTTATAGAGGAAAATAGCTTTATTGTGTAGAGCTGCTCCTGCAGCCGTCTTTGTTGTTAGAAGATGTTTCTGATGTGTGCAGAAATGGCCATGCTTAATCCATCTCTTAGTGGCAAAACCTAGAAAGTCTTCCAGTTGCATTTACTTGGCATAATACAACAACAATAACAACAACAACAAAAAAAGATTATTGAAAAATGGTTTCATGACAGGTTCTGCAGCTCACTTAGGGGGTTAAATGTAAAAAAAAAACAATAAATTTGCTGCTCTGCATTTATTAATTTTTTCATGTATGGCAATAAGACATATTATAATCAGAATATCAAATTTTATATAGCCTTTTATAAAATCCAAGAATACTTTACGGGATCAGATCAAAAACAAGTCAGTTCAGAGACCCGAGAGAAAAAAGGTTTAAATAGAATTTTAGCAGCTTTTTAATATTTACAGAGACAAAGTGTTGTAAATACCAACACATCATAACTTCAGCTAAGAGTTTTTCCAATTAATGTTGCATTCTGTGGAGCAGGCAGGCCAGTTTCAGAAGACCTGGGGTTCTGGGATGGAGGTCAGAGAGATGCTGCAGAGAATCGTCATACTGGGGTTTGTGTGTGGGACAAAAATCGTTGTAATGAATCTGGGACGTACCGGAGTTTCCAGTGTTTGGTGCTGGTGAGAACTCGACTGAAAAGTTTTGGCCATTCTGAAGCTTTTCTTAAAGCTTCACCAACATCACTTCGTTACAGCAGTCCTAATGGGAGGAGGTGAAAACATGAAGGTTTTTTCTGTTGAGTTGACTGATGGAGTTATGAGACGTTTCTCAGTTAAAAGAAATACTCAGTTTATGACGTTTGTTGTGTGACTCAAATTGGAGTGGAGGCCAGAGTAACCCAGATGTTGCAAATCTCGTTTGACGAGCAGATGGAGTCTCCATCACTTCAAAGAGACACGGCCAACCTTCTGATAACAGCACTAATGCTGATTTTTTTTAGCCCATTCTGAATTAAAGCAGAAGCACAGATTGTTATTTGAGTGGGTCCCAGTTCAAATATTAGTTAAACTCTTCCACAGAGGACAATCCACCCACTTCCAACAGAATTAAGGAAGGGGAATGTTCTTGAAACTCAATTAATACTGTTTATTTACAAAAGTTTTGCCTTCTGAAGGGACATATATAAAAGAAAATACCCCTCCTCAGGGTAGCGTTATGACCAAAGTTGTTTTAGTTTTGCTTCCGTGGAGATTTCTAAAATTCTGCATTGTGGAATGTTTCTGTAAGACAGGAACTCAGTGGGAGCAGTTTCGCCTTACGGTAATGACAAATAATTATTGAATGTGCCAGACTGCATGGTAACAGGTTTTGCTGCTTTTATTGATCACTGCTTTAAGAATGTAGAATCATTCACTTCATGTTTCACTTTGGTTTTTATGCCTATTATGGATTTATTTGGAGTTTGCTGCTAAAAAAAAATCTCTGCACTTTGTCTTCTGAATGTTTCTTAGCGGCCTTTTTCATGACGATGAGATCATTTTTTGTTGTTCATTCTGTGAGTGTATGCTTGCAGTACCGTTTTTTTTTTTTTTTTTAACACAAACAGGAAAAATATGTAAAGGGTTGGGTACTAACAGAAAAAAAAGTGTGATTTAAAACTGATATAGAGCTAAAATGATTATAATAATTAATATGACCAAATATTTAAATTGAGTAATTTTGAAACTGCCTTGTTGGACTTTCCATTTTGTAAAAAGGGAGCCTTAAAATAAACGTTCAGAGGTTTTAAAAGCAGCAATCAGCAGCACTTAATCATCAAAAAGATTGTAAGTAATCTCAGTGTAGACAGGGTAATAGAATATTTGAAGCTACTGCTGACAGGTATTGTAGAGAGGTTAATGTGAATATGTAAATAATACATTTTAGATGCAGAACTAGTTATCTTTAAAAAAAAAAAAAAAAAACAGACACTTTTTGGATAGTCAGAAGATGCTTCTCAACTGTCCTGGACTAAATAACTTTATTCCTTCCGGTAGTTCAAGATAAACTGCATAACGATTCAATTTCACTATATTTAACAGCTCTCTGTGTATCAAGTTATCCTTAGAATTAGAAACATTTCATTACACTTTTTTTAAATTTCTGAACATTTTTGAAGTCCACCCAGCACTGTGACATAGTTCAGTCACGTTTAGCCACATTACCTAGACCTGCTGCTTTTGCTCACTTTGCACTATTTTACTTATTTGACTCAAAGCTTGCAATGTAATGCTTCATGTAAATGACTGTTTTCCAAAATATAAGCACACCGTTATTTGATTTGATTCAACCTGGCTTGTGTGATTTATTTCAGTGTGATCTGCATTCTGGTCAGTTGGTCCCTTAACGCAATTGATAAAATTTTCTCGACGAGAAGACAAGCTTCAGGCGAGCCGAGTTTCCCCGACGAGGCGCACGCAGCTGGATATGTAATTGATTCCTGGAGCGATTGGAAGGTGATGTGTCTATCTCTGCTGTCCATCGATGGTGTTGTAGACGCGTGTATGATTGGAATCGGCTGCTTCCTGGTTTATCAACAACCAAGGAAGTCGTCGGCAACAAATTTGGCCATGGTCAGGCTGCCTGCCTCGTGATGGTTTGCTCCGTGCCTCGAGCTCCCAGACTCATTTTGGCAGGATGGATCAGATCTCGGGGATTATTCTCCAGCACGGACCAGCAGTGTGTCCACCTAATTTGGACGTTTGGGATTTGTGAGGACCAGCAAAGACTCAAGGTGGACATAAATCAGTAAAGTTCTGCCTGTTCCCAAAACAAATGTTTATCTGATTTCAGCTCCCCGGCTGGCCTTGACAGGCCACCTTATCTCATTTCGCCTGGAGGCTCTGTAAATTTGATTCTCTGGCCCCTCCCCTCCCACCGAGGAAATCTGCAGACCTATCAGAGGGACCCGGCTGAATAAACATGTCATCATTTCAAGACTTGGATTCTCTCTGGCGCCCTGGGTCGGCCTCGGCACAAGAGCGTTTATGGATCTCATCAGAGGGAACTGGTTGATGCTTACCACTCTTGTTATCTCCCCTCCTCTACGGAACATCTGCATCACTATGTGCCTATGCTCGTGGTGTTTTTTTTAAAATTTATTTCAGGCTCTCCCTCCTCGGCCAAGGAGAGAGAGATTGGTAGGATTTTTTTCCTCCAAATCCTATACATGTGTCACTTTCATCACTTTTTGTCTGTCTAAACAGGTCTCACTTGTAAATGAGTTTTTGAGGCTCAGTGTGATTTATCTGTGTAAATGTTGGGAAAAAAGCACTAAATAGCAGAAAGGTTCCACTTTTTTTACTTAACAAATTTCCTCTCAGCACAGATGCTTGCAGATGTGATGATGACAGAGGAGCAGTTTTCAGAAGCAGTTTGTACTTATAACATATACATGTATCAATATTTAACCATATTTTGAGATTTTAATCCAGTATTCCTTCAGATTGTCTTTCCCCCATTATGTTTTGCCCTTTTTAAAATACTCCACACCTGTTTTTAATTTGGCTGATTGGCCTCCTGCTTCGTATCCTCCACACACCTGTTTTCCATTTGTCATTACACTCCTAGCTAGAATCAATATTTAAAACAAATACATTATCTAGGCATCAATAATTAACATAAATCTGGACAAAAGCTGAAAAACATGGATTTTAAGAATCTACTAATTATTTCACACATGGTTAAATATTAAAAACCATTGATATATTTATATTTTTAATCTGTCTTAACTGTAAAGCACTTTGATCAGCTTTTGTTGTTTTTATGTGCTATATACATACTTTGTAAATTGACACTGACATTGTATCTTTGCACTTAAATTACCTAATGTACGTTTGATTTTATAAAATGGAAATGCATTTTTCTGTTGTGGTGGTTTATGAGGGTAAAAACTTTCATAAGTCTTCTGAGAAGTATCTTTATAAGTTTAGTGAAACAAATGTGTTCATTCAAACTTTAGTAGTATTTATTGCCTTTATTTTTCTGTACCACTAGCAATAATATACTGGCTCTTGACAGCCAGACTTTCTGAAAAGCATTATTTGTTCACAAGACAAAAGCCTACAAAGTTGTCTGGACAAACATTTTCATTCCTTAATGAGCCACAGCTGGATTTAAATTGCCTAATTCAATGAAAATGTATCAGAAACATAATTTTGCATGCCCCACATTGTTTTATGCGTACCAGAAAGTCACATCGTTTTAGGAAAAAAGGGCTTGGTCTGGGTTTTCAGTATTCCTAAAAATGAAACATTTGTTTTAAGTCAGTGGTTTTACATAAGGTAGCAGGAAAAATGTCAATAGTTTGTGCTTTATTCTGATGCACAGCATTCAGCTGCTACAACTTGATTCGCTATTATCAAATCCATGCTTTTACTAAACAGACAAGTTAAACTGGTGCAAAAAAATCTTAGCTGTGCATCAAATTCAGCTGAAGAAATTATTCACTGAGTCTTCTGACTCATGCAACTAAATCATAACCGAAGGGATGTTTCAGTAAAGCAAAACAAAAATAAAGATAAATGTTGGACTAAGAACATTTTTAATTCCTAAATATATCAATCACAAAAATGATTTCTAGTATATTTTATTGGAGTCAAAACTGACGAATGCCTGAATCCAGCAGAAGAAAATCTTTGACCAAACAAACTAAACGCTGCTGTCTTATTTATTTATTCAGCCTCTATGATCCCTGTTGTATTACTGATCCACTTGTAGTAACGTGACACTCGCGTGTAGATACCATACTTCCCCTTCCTGGCGCACTCCTCCCCCCAGCTGACGATGCCCGTCAGGAACCAGGTTCCTTTGTAACTGGTGGCAAGTGGCCCCCCACTGTCCCCCTGGCAGGAATCCATCTGCCCGTGTGGATAACCGGCACAGAACATGTACCGAGTGATGTGGTCCCGGCTGCTCTGTTTACACAGGGTCCTGTCCACGTGGGGGACCGACAGCTTCTGAAGCTTGGTGGCCTCGGGGCCCTGGAAACGGATCCTTCCCCAGCCGCTCACCAGAGAGTTTGTAGACCCTCTCAGGAGGTTCTGTGTGAATTCTTTGGGGCCCAGGCAGATAGGACGCCTCTGGTTTGACAGCTCCACTGGAAAGGCCAGCTTCAGCAGTGCAATGTCATGGTTGTACTGGGACTTCATAGAATTGTACTCGTAGTAAACGTGCTGCTCTGCCACAGAGTGGTCTCTTTCTGGACCCTCGTGAACAACCACATCATGTTCACCTGAAAGTCAAAAAGGACATTTACATTTCTCCCAATTGAAGCCGTTAAAAGATATACTGTAATTTCCAGACTATTGAGTGCACCTGAATATAAGCTGTGCCCACTAAATTTAAAAATACTTTTGGTAACACTTTATTTGAAAGGATGATCATAAGGCTGACACGACACTGTCATAAGCATGACATACACCTGAACATGAACGAGTCTTTAAGAATGTTCATGACCGTTGTCATAAAGTGCCATTTTGTAAATTATGACACCTTTAATGCAAAGTTGACACTGGTCAAAATGTCTTTGTCTTGACAATTTGACATTAATGAAGAAATCATAACCTGTCATAAATGTTGTAACAGGTATTAATTATCAAACTTTAAAGTTACATTACAGTACTCTGGCATTTTGTGTTAGTCTTAACTTGTAATGTTAAATTGTCATGACAGACATTTTGACCAATGTCAACTTTGCATTAAAGGTGTCATAATTTACAACAGTCGTGAACATTCATAAAGACTCGTTCATGTTCATGACAGGTGTTATGTCATGTTTATGGCAGTGTCATGTCAGCCTCATGAACACCCCTTCAAATAAAGGGTTACCTTAATATTTTTGTACATATATAGGCCACACTTGTAAATAAGCCATGGGTGTCCATTTGTAACATGACATACTTACACCGATTTTTAAAAACTTTTAATTAAATACGTATCGTTAACATACAAAAATGCGTATGGTAAATGCTTTTTTCCGAACAGTGTCCGTCACACGACTGGTTAAAAAACAAAATACAGTAGCCTATCAAGAAAAATCGCCATGTTCATCTTCCTCATGTGCACTAAAACCACTAAAGCAGTCTTCTTCAGTGTCAGAATTAAACAACCTCAGAAAAACTTCAACACACACGTCCTCAGTCTCTCTTTCGTTGTTGCTCTCAATGTCACTTTTGTCTCAAGGCAAATTCACAATTTGATTTACAATTCACACTTATTTTGAGTGGCTACAAACACTTTGTTGTTCCCCAGCAGGGAGAACCCTCTCTTGGGGCACAATGGGGAGGAGAGAATGAGAAGTTCCCCATACCCCCTCCCCAGTGGACCAATGAAACTTGGTTTCATTGGTTCACTGTGACCTGTTCGGTAATTTCACTGGTCGGATTTTTTAAAATCTTTATTTATTTAAATAATCTCATTCAGTCACGAGGACCCACCCCCTGAGAGAGACGTGTATTGGGCAGCTATGTGAGTGCCCGGGTGTGACGAGGCTAAATGTTTTGGCAGCTGTTAGCCCGTTAAATCAGCATCGTATAAGCTGCAGTGTTGAAACCATGTGAAAAAAGTAGTGGCTTATAGTCCGGAAATTACGGTATCCACAACAAGTAAGATATTGTTAATTGAATCTCCATGGAACCTCACTTCAAACATTTAAATTATTGCTTTAATACACAAGTTTTTTTTTTAACACAGATAAATATAAAGGACTTTGTATTAAAGTATATAATGAGGTTTTCTTACCAACTCTGACAAAAAAATCTGTCCTTCTTTGACCTGACTTCTCCAGGCAATGGGCTGCAGTAATCACCCAGACGTCACTGATCAGAGAGCCTCCACAAAACGGCTCGGCTCTGTTCAGAGTCTCTGAGTGAGTCATCAGGGCCACCTGTCAACAAAACACCCGTCCTTTAAGAGGCTGAAGTGACTATAGTACAGAAACAAAACTTACATCGAGCATAATGTGGGAGGAGCCAAAGTTTAGTTAGATTTTGACTTAAACATCCAACGTTCCCATTTTTATACGTTATATTATTGTGTTCTCATCACAGCATCAATCTTTAGTTGCCAGCTAAGTTTTGCTACTTTCAAAGAAAATCTTTTTAGATAAAATGAGCGGTTATGTTAGTGTCATTCTTTAAAAAAAAGCAGAGTCTCTTCTCTGGATTGAGCACCAATAATTTGAAAGGATGTATTTAAAACCTTTCAACTAAAGGTTTTTCTTTCTTATAGTTTAGATGCCTTAAATAATTAATCAGTAAGACACATGCACACAAGAAACAAACTCACTGAACAGCAAAATGGAAGAACCACATTAAAAAAGCATCAGAGTTTTCATCTCATCCACAGTTTTCCATTTTGCATCCTGAAGTTTATTACCTGCCAAGGTATCTCTCCAGGAATGGCCTCATCGCCTCCTACGATCCTCTGGTCAAGGTTCGTTTCAGCTGTAATGTTGGGGAGTTTGGAGAAACCCCATGAGAGCTCCTCTGTGGGGGGTTTATTCTGACTTGCCTCGGCACCAACAGCACCCTCAGCTCGACTTAACCTAGGACTGAAGTCCACAGAGCTCGCTTCATCTGTCAAAGACACGACGGGCAGGTCTGACACATTCATTGCAGGATTGAGTTCATAATCTGTATCCACATCATAGTCATCAGGCTGGTTATTGTAGTCAACAGAGGAATTTTGTCTTGTTGGAGCAGAGGATGCCCCCGTTGATGATTGCATCGGCATGATGGACCTGGTGATGGAGCCAGAGGGCAGGACCACATGACCACAGCTGAACTGCACTGAGGGAAAATAAAACAAATACAGAAAAAGAAACACACATTGTGATTTTATTTAAATTTTTATGTATGCTAAATGTAATAATATGACGAAGAACAGTCTTTATCAAACAAACGTTCTATAATGAAAAACTATTTGGAAAGAGACACATCCCTAAAAAAATTCCACAAAACTTTTAATAAAGAGCAGTTTTCCAAACATCTGTGCATCTTTTAAAAACAGAAAAACATCAACAACTTTGTTAAATTACAAACGTGGGATGGCAAGTATTTGTACTTGTGTCATCACACCATTTCCCAGACCTCACACTTCACTGAAGAATTCAAAATATCTTTATTTTCACAGAAATATAACTTTGGCTAAACAGCTAATATAATAATAATGATTCAGAATGTTTTTTCTTTAATAATAATAATAATAATAATAATAATAATAATAATAATAATGTGTTATGTTTTGTCATCATTGTATGTTCCCATACAATGGCGAAATTGGCTCTCTGCATTTAACCCATCCACCACCAGGCGGAGCAGTGCACAGCCTTTAGAAGCGCCCGGTAAAGCTGTCATTTCTAATTCGAACCCAGAGCCCGGCCCCGCCTGACCCGGATTCGGACTGGGCCGTAATAATGTGCTTAATGTATGGGCCGGGTCAGTGTCGGGCTTTTTATTGAGTCAGGAACACATGTGGCTGACAATCCAATAAATGCAAACATGGCTTGCCATACTGCACCTGCCGCACGTGGCCATTTGACCGTGCGGTGACTAGCCGGTTGAAAGAGGTAAAAAGTCCAGTTAAGCTTCAGATGGACTGCTACCAATGATCCATCAGTCTAAATAAACGTTCATTCAGCTGCTGAACTCAGCGCACATGCGCGGCCGAGACCCAAACAGGTGAGATCACAAAATGTCCGACATCTCAGAGAAGAGTCCAATACAGGCAGAAGCAGGGGGGAGCATTTGATGCACTTTGATGGCTCCTCAGCTCTGATCTGCCCCCTCAGCCGCACGCATCTGCCAACCGTTAATAATGGTTAGTGGTATGATTAAAATGTCTGGGTATTTTCTGGGTTTGGACCTGTAATTACTGTTAATTTGTTGGATCGGGTGGGGTTCGGAGATGATGGCTACGGGCTCGGGCCGGGTCAGATTATTTGGACCCGAGTGCAACTTTAGCACCCGAGGAGCAACAGGGGATGGGGTGTCCTGCTCAGAGACACCAATAGATGTGCAATGACCAGGGATTGAACCCAGGGTCCTGAGTCGGCTGCCCTGCCCCTACACGCTTGTGGTCATTGGTTAGGCAGAAGACTTTTCTATGATGTTGTTTTCAGAAGGTCCACAGGACAATGAAAGAGTGGAGTGTGAAGATTTAAAATGATTTTTTTTAAGTAAACTACAATTTAGGAATTAAAAAAATCTTTCTGTTTTAGCTGAAACAACAACAAAAAACCCAACTTTGTTGTACTCATGAATAAATAAATAAACATTACTGTGTGGACAGGGCCTTCATTTGACCATCAGTGCTGTAATAAAAAGGTCGGGCCTGGTTTGTTGCTGCAGCTCCTTGAAGCTTGATTGGTTCTGCCATTTTGTTCTACAACAGGAACAGGTTCTCAGGTGAGTTTTGACGTTGGAAATTCAGACATTTAAATGTTTTGGGGCGGCTATGGTTGAGTGGTTAGAGCAGTCGTCTCATGTCGAAGTGTCCCTGGACAAGACACTGAACCCCTCATTGCCTCCGATGTGTGTCCCATTGGTGTATGAAT
Source organism: Hypsolebias coamazonicus (assembly GCA_032273985.1). Lineage (NCBI taxonomy): Eukaryota > Metazoa > Chordata > Actinopteri > Cyprinodontiformes > Rivulidae > Hypsolebias > Hypsolebias coamazonicus. Next base: position 4,510,926 of record JAVCKU010000031.1, read on the forward strand.
GTAATAAAGCGCTGATTAGTCTCTTTAGAATGATTTGTTCAATTAGCTTTGTATAGAACTAGTAGAGTGCTGTATGAATGGGTAAATGAGGGCACAGATTGTAGAGTAAAGCGCTTTGAGCGTCTTGATAATATGCTGTGCAGACCATTTACCATTTCCTTCACACTGTTGAAAGTGTGGCCTTAGCACTACACTCCTTGGACATTTTTCACATGAGGATGTGAATGTACATCCCAGAATGCATTCCTTGAAATGTACTTTTCCTATGACAGCATTATGTTACAGTGGAGCACAATCCAATCCAGCAATGTTTTACTCAGCAGCTTCCTTTCCCCAGGCAGACAGTTTCCTGTTAACACGGGCGGGTCAGCGGTTTATCAGTTTGTAGATCTGCAGTAACAGATGCCGTGGATGTGTGTGTTTATCACATTATATGGATTTAGCTGAGACTTTTTATCCAAAGTAACTTACAAATGAAAGAGGACCATAAAGGACTCCGGAGTGATTATTACACTGAGTGACTTTGCAAAGAGAAAAGGGTTGAACATCTTTTCAGAGGAGTCTAAACATCTACATAGCTCATTTCTGGTCAGTGGAGAAAAGAAAGCTTTACTGTATACGTAAATCCACGTGTGCTATTAATACACATGTATTCATTATTCATGCACCCAATATGAGATCCATGTGCAGAAAGAAGATATTTGATAAAATACGTAAATGAACAAAACTGAAAAAACGTTGCTCACAGCAAAAAAGTAATAATTTTGTTTTCTGAACAAGCAGCAGTCTGAAGTCTTTCCACTTCAACTTATAGTATCATCTTGACTCAACTGGGACTTCAGCTCAGGAAACTTAACAACAACAATCAGTATAAGTATCAATGAAAAACTAATATGTGCACAACTGGAAAAACTGCCACAGTTCTGTTCTGAAGTAACCTTTAATTTATGCACAATCCAAATCTCAATGAATTGTTTTCTTGGCTTCAGTATTGGCTACATGTTCTCCAAGCATGATCATTTTTGAGCAGAATACTCAGCAACAGAGACTTACTCTGTCATAGATTGGTAGACAATCTACATGTGTTCTTGTGGTCCAGATAAGACGGCAACAGCAGGACAGAGGCTTGTAGACTGTCTGAATAAAATTATTTCTACATAGATTTTATTAAATATTAAATAGTTCATCTCCTTAAACATCTCTAAGGCAGTATAGTAAGGTTTGAATAGTAAGCTCGCTATTAACTGTAATGGATAAATACCGGTAAGTCTGGAGCTCATCAGCAAACAGTGAAATGCTATGGTACTGTATATATTCTAAAAATGAACCTAAAGGAAGCATTCTCATCCTTTTTATTTAAAGAATTAAATCTTTAGTTCTTGATTTGTTCATGATTCGTCTGTATCATTGACTCTTCATTTGAGACTGAAGAGTCAATGATACATTTGTTTGATTTAGACTGAATGAGTTCTGCAAACAGACACTTTAATTTCATTTTTTATTTACTTTTTTTATTGTATTGTATGTATATGTGTGTATATGTGTATGTATATATATATATATATATATATATATATATGTATGTGTATATATGTATATAGATTTATGTATATGT
>JAVCKU010000031.1:4524321-4537694 GCA_032273985.1 Hypsolebias coamazonicus
CTCTCTCACTCACACCTAGAGACAATTTAGAGTTACCAATCAGACTAACATGCATGTTTTTGGTCTGTGAGAGGAAATTGGAGTACCTGGATGGATAAAACCCACACATGCACGGAGAGAACATGTAAACTCCACCCAAAAAGGGCATCAGACCGGGATTTGAACCAGGGACCTGCTCGCTGAGAGGCAGCAGCTCTACCAGTTGTGCCACGGTGCTGCTCCTATACAATATATATGATGAATATGATGGTGCTCCGGGGATCATCTGTGAAGCACTTTGAGTATGTTAATAAGACAGATGCGGGTATTTCGAGTTAATTACCTGGTTAGTGTGTGACACCAGGTGTCTTCAATATCGAACCTTTTAAAAATATTCTAATAAACATTTGACACATATCAGTCTATATGTAATAAATTAATATAATATGTTTGTTTCACTTATCATGAATTTATAATTATACAACCTGCACCTGTATGTAAGCATGAATGTAGGTATGAAAACTTGTTAGGATGATTATGAGGCTACTGGTTAAAAAAGATACTTTGAAAACACACGTAATTAAAAATCTCCCTCAACAACCAACCACCCAGTACATGCTTAAATGTACCTTATAATCAGATGATTTAGATGAGAAGTATATAAACTATCAACTTAAGTGTGACCACTTACCGATCTGAAAGGAAATTTGCTCTGCTGCCTTTAAAAGGTCTTCTAACTGTTTCCTTCCATAGCAGGATGGCTTTTTCAGGGTCAGGCCATCAGGCAGTCCAGAAGCATTTATGATGATGCTGTGATTTCGAAGAGACTGGTACGGTAGCCTCCCTCTACCCCCTGCTTCGTCTAAAACGAGAGTCAAATGTTTAAAAATATAGTAAATATTTGCAGTTAAGCTGAGGAAAGACAAGTGGATGATTACTAGAGCTCACAACTTAATAGTCACTTGGTTCTTTGATAAGGTGTTTCAGTCATTTATATGCAAAGACACACATTAAACTAATATTTATTGTAATAAAGGAAACTGATAGGAATGACTTAGTTTGGTCATTTTTTGAATGTCTGCAATTATTTTTGGTATTATAATGTGTCCTTACTGTATTTTTTGTTGAATAGATCCCGCACTTTCTTTACAAGATCATCAACTGGCTCTTTGTCAGCAGAAGCAGATGAAGAGTTTGCTAGAAACAGTGCAAAATAAATGAACGAATAGAGTTAATTGTGCCATTATTTATTATTATTTAAGTTTAAGGTATCCATATCAGTTTGTGCAAACCTTTAAAATGAAAAGCAAAACTGTTGAGTGTGTCTGTTGAAGCCAAAAAAGCAGCACCTCCTTTGCTGCTTACTTGAAGTACTTCCAAGTTGGGCCGTTGATGGTCGAACAAAATCGCAGCTGTATCCACACCCATCATCTCAAGACTGGACACCTTGAACAGTGTTTAGAATGAGAAAGCCATGCAAAACATTAGGAATACATGAGCTGGGAAAGATGTTACTGAAGTAGTTTACTCAAGTCAATAATTACTCAAATACAGTACAATATTATGCAATTCCCTTACACTTGGTAAGAAAAGTTATATCAAATTAATAAATTCATGCTAGTCTATTAACTACTGTTTTTTAAATTAGAAAACCATGGGTTGCTTTCACAGTGATGTGTGTTTGCCCCCTTACAGATTACTTTTGTTTAAGCTTTTTTGTCCCACCTAAAGCTTTCTGATCCTCAGTCTAAATTTTAAATAGCAGCAATATAATATGAGTAAATATAAAAAAGCAGATTCGAAATGAGGATTTCATTCATTCATGAAAAATAGCTATCCAAACCAACCTGGACCTATTTGAAAAAAAGTAATTGTCCCATTTGTATAATACCTTAAGTTGTACCACCTTTAGCAGCAACAACTGACACTGGGAGTTTGTGATAACTGTCCAATAGTGTTTCACATCACCACTGTGGAAGTTTGGCTCACGCAGCCACATTGGAGGATTTTTGGGTATGATAGGCATGTTTAAGGTAATACTACAGTATCAGAAATGTATTTAAGTCCAGACTTTAGCTAGGACGCTTCAATTTTTTCATTTGTCATTACTTAAAAGTTAGCCTTGCTACTGTGCACCAGTTCATTGTTCTGTAGCCTAACCAAAGTGTGACAGGGCATAATGTTAGACAGTCATATTTTGTTACAGAGCAAAAGTCATGATTCTATTAATTATAACAAATCACCAAGCTCTTGAGGCAGCCAGCAAAATACCCCCCAAACCATACCATCACCATGTTTGACTGTGAAAATGATAAAGTTTCTGAAACTCTGTTAGTTTTAGGTCAGACATAAAATGACATGCAACCTCCAAAAAGCTCAACTTTTGTCTCATCAGCACACAAAATAATTTCCAGAAATCTTGGGGGATCATCAAGGAGGTTTTGGTAAATGTGAGACTAATCGTTGTGTTATTTTTGGTCAGCAGAGGTTTTCTTCATCTCTCATGGAGGCCATTTTTTCAGTCTTTCATTGTGTTATATCTTTAACTGTGACCTTTAAGTACGGCAGTGAGGTCTGCAGAGCTTTGGATTCTATTATGGGTTCTTCTGTGACATCCATTATTCATTCATTCGTTCACCTTAGGTGCATGCTTTCTCCACTTATTGTGCAGGCTGTCACTGTGGTTTGCTGGCATCCCATAGTTTAGAAATGGCTTTGTAAGCAAACTGATAGATTAAAAAATGTTTTTCAACATTTTTTGAATTTGCATTTTGAGATTTTTCAGCCATCAGAGAGGTTTTATATAAATTACTTATTATATCTGCAGATGAAATAGTATTCAAGCCAGGGTTCGGCTAGTGAAATTGATCTGGACTCATTTTGAAAAATTGTGCTTTATCCCAGTTAATTCACGATTTAACAAGGTGTGGGAGCAGTTACTGTTTCAACACTTTGGGCCAGGTATGTTTAGATATCTTTTTTCCATTAATGAATGAAATCATTATTTGAAAACTGATTTTGTGTTTACTTGCATTACCTTATCTGATAATTAAAAAACTTTAGAAGTTAAACACAATGTGACCAAGAAGCACAGAAGAAATATGTGATGTGCAAACAGCTTTTCACATTCAGTAACCACTAATGGTGGTGAGCAACTGGATTGTAGCTAGAGCTTCAATGGGGCTGACTGACAGAGGTGTGGCTGTCATGCACCAGCGTCACCAGACCACCACCAGCACGCAAGGCACAATGTCTGAGACAGACGGAGCAAGAATTCAAACCGGCAACCCCCGGAGCAAGAATTCAAACCGGCAACCCACTGATTACAGGTTAAATTCCTTCCAGCATCACCACTAAATATTTTAAATGGCTTAAGGTTCTTAAACGTTTTCAAAAGTTATTAGTATATGACAAACCTCAAACCTGAGCCGCTTCATATGCTTTTTCAATTTACGTTTCCTCATCTCAGGGCTAAGATGGTCCGTTCTCCCTTCAGCTTTCAGACTTGCTGCCTCCTCAATGTACTTCTTCCTCTGTGCTTCCCCTAAAGAAGACCATTTCTGCTTAATATCTTGCAGGTTACCTAAGGGGGGAAAAAAAATCGGCAAGCAATCAATTTAGATTATACCAAGCTCATATACTTCACCCCAACTCCATTTGTGTAAATGTGGAGAAAGACAAGGAACCCCTCTAAAATTAGATGTGAAATGGACAATGCATATACAGGTATTATACAAGAAAGCCAGCAAGATAGGATTCTTCTTCCAAAATATACAGGTATGGATATACACATCAATGTTTGTTATAACAGCTATAATAAATCCTCTCTTACCCTTGTTCTGCAGAAGATCCCTGCAAAAAAGATTGTAGGCAGAAAGGTCGCGTGTATATAATTTTTTCTTCGGTCCTTTACTGACAGAAGACATTTTCAGAGATCTACGATAATTTCCTATCCAGTTCTAAAAGACAAAAAAAAAAAAAAAAAAGAAGGAAAAAAAATTATTATAAAACACACACTTTTATTCTATTTTCATATCAAATTGCTTCTTGCCATCAGAGTTGCAAAATGTTTTTCAGTAATAGCATGGAGAAACATACATCTATAACAGCTGGTGCCAAACCAGTGGCCTCTGCTGCTGCTGTTATCAGCGGTGATCCCACCCTGTTCATTCCTTGCTGGTAGGAATTTTGGAGGAGGACCTTATGCTCCTCAGAGATAGCTGTTCTCTCTTATCATGAAATAATTAAAAAAAAAAAGCTTTGGCAAATACAATATTGAGGACAACCACATATTTTGAGCCATCTTGCATTATATCTCATAATTTAAGAGCTGTTACACATACCTTTTCTTGACATTCGACCTAAAACAAAGACAGAAAACAAAACCATGGCTATTAATAAACAGAAGGTAACTTTTGTATTAAAACAGAAGGTAAGTTTTTTTTTATTACAGTACATTCATTAAAGGCTATGTAAAAGCAAATCAAAGACATATTAAATTGTTGTGAGCACTAGGGATGCAAGTTACCGATTAATGAGTTAATCTAAAGTTGATTGATCTTATTAAAATTAAAGATTAATTGTTAATAATGAAAAAAATTATTAATAATGATAATAATGATTAATGAGTTTGATCTTGTATCCAGAGGAACGACCACCTTTCCATACTAAAGGGATAAATTTTTTTAATACGTTGAATTAAATTTTAAAATCTTTAGATTTTAACATCATATAAACAAACATTTGTGGTTTTCTCACATTATTAAACTTATACATATTTATAAAGTATAACAAAAAGAAATTAGAACAGAAAAATAGCTAAATAATAGAAAATGACTACATTAATAACGAATAGAAAATAAGTTGTTTATGTTAATTTATATTTATTTATTATATATTTAATTATATTTTAATATTGTATTAGAATTTTATTAATAACATATTATCTTCTAGAACAGAAAAAGAAAAGCCAGAAAAAAATATATATAACAGAAGCACTGTCTGTGGTTGCTCTTGAAGGAACGTTAAAAGTTATACCATTGGTATACAGTACATTACTTATAAATTAATATACATTACTGGTTAAAGCTTGGCTCAATGAACTGCATTAACATTAATTAACTCATGACAGCCATCAAAATAAACCGTGCTTATTGGCACAATCTTTTTTCCATCACATTGCAATGTATCTGCGTTTTCCCCTTCACTTTTTTGCCATCAACTCCTTGCCTTCTGGCACATCATCAGTTTATGGGTGACAAGTTGACGCTGCTCTGCCATGCAGCTTGGCTGAATGAATGCTATTAAGGTGAAACTTAATGAGCAATTCGAGTGTTTATATATATATATATATATAAACTCATCAAGTGCATCTTGCATCCAGTTGATGTGCTGCGTGCATCTTGCATCTGTTTTGCCCATCTGTTTTCCGTTCTGATTGACCGGGTCATTTCTCTTCACTTCCTGTCAACAGGCTGCCAGCTGCGCCCTCTTCTGGGTGGCGGCCAAACTACAACACTGAAAAATGTCTAATCGAACTTTATTAGTTAATGGATGCAAAGTAATTTTAACTTAATACAGCATTAGTCCAGAATTAATCCTAAATCGATTAATTGTTTGCATCCCTAGTGAGCACAACTATGAAAATTTAATAGGCCTATAATGAGCTAAGTAGCCCACCTGGTCGAGCTAAAAGTTAAGAAAGATGTCATAAAAGAGAGAATATTACCCAGTGTACACTTTTTAAGTACCATAATAGACACATAGGAACATAACGCACAGCTAAGCGTTAGTTAAGTTAGTCGTTAAAAAAGGTCACATATTTTTTTAACCTTAGCATCAATGTCGCAAACATGTTGGTATTGCTTAATAACAAGTAACAAGAACATTTCCTGCTAAACTCGCATAAAGTAATAAAGTTTCACGTTTTCCTTATTACAACAGTTTCTGTTCATGAAAATACAATGAAAAAATGATGAAATACATATTATGGTAGTTACCTGCTGTAGCTTTGACCTCGTGCTGTAGTGCTGTGCGGATCGATAATAATAAAAAAAAAAACAGACCAGAGGGGAGGGTTTGACCGACACGTTACCTGCAGTGTTGCCAGGTTTCGCGATACGGTGAAGCGACGAGCTCCATGAAAGCAAGCCCAAAACAAGCAACCCATTCTTTGACAACAAGCCCAACTGGCAACCCACCATATTGTGAAAACAGAGGCAGTTTTTATACAGTATAAATATACATTTATTGTAGCATTACATATAAACATCAAAATTATGCTTAACACTTTGAATAACATACTTTTACATGTTAAAAAAACAACATCAAATGTCGTCAAATGATACAGAGAAATTGTGATGAAACCGCCTTAATCTTGTAGTAACAACCTTTTGATTTAACTTATTTTATTATTCTTAGTGTTTGAAACACCATTTTCACATATTTTGTATGATTGTGTCCTGTTTTTTTTTTTTTTCGTAAATGAGCTCCACTACTCGTGAGTTTAAAATAAATTACTTTGATGTCTTGAATTCTTTATGCAGCTTTGATTTTCAATACTATTGTACTGTCCACAGCTTTTTTGTTTGTTTGTTTTTTGGTATTTTGTGAGTGTGTGTATGTGTGTGTGTGTTTGTGTGTGTGTGTGTGTGGGGGGGGGGTGTCAGTCAACGGGCACGTGACGTGTATTTGCACAAAGTAATGGTATCGGTATTGGTATAATCGATACTAGCCTGTCTATGGCCTGAATTTTACTCAGTATCAGTATCGGAACGTAAATCCTGGTATCGAACAACTCTATGGTAAAACGGAATACAGTATGTCGGAACTGGAATCTTGACAGCCAGATAGTCGAGGTTTTTCAGGCCAAAAATCTGTTAAAAACTGCCACATCACACATAAACTGGCACAATCAATATACAGTATTGTTAAATATTTACTGTTTGAACATGAACACACGTCTACGGTGGCCGACGGGTGCAAAAGTACAAAAAACTCTGTAAAAAGAATGACCCAGCAAAACTAATAGTAAGTAAAAGTCACTGACCCAGCCCCACCACAGCAATGTCAGATCACATTTCAAAAATGATGAATGATTGATTGGTTGAAATGTGTTTAATAGGTTTGTTGAAATATGAAGAAGTAATTTGTTCAATGGTTGTTAATGGAGAGCCTGTATGCTGCCATCTGCTGTATCTTCTGAGTACTGCAGTTATACTGTACCGTTCAAAATATAATAATAAATGAACGCACGTTGAAACGCCTGTTCTCGTCAAGGTTGACTCAAAAACCACTGAGCTGACTCCAAATCCACACAAATTAGCCACACTTTTGATGTATCTGTGTATATGAACATAATTATGTATGTGAATGGATCAGAATTTCGATCATATCAAACAAAGGAAAAAAAAAGTCCTCAAGTGCTTTATAACAAATTAAAGCCTCATCACAGTTAAATCTGGAATTTATTTGAAGTAAATCGGTGATATCCAGCTTAAAAGTAGTAGCAAAATAGTAAATAAAGGTTTTAAAAAAAGTGACCCCCAAAAAAACAAAAAACGAAAGCTTCCGGTTTTAGACGCGGGCGGAGCTGAACATTATCAGCGATAGTAACGTACATTTAAACATGTTAGGAGGTACAGGAGGGCCAGTTTAATCGATACCTATGGGGATGATAACAACTGATAGCGCCCATTTAATGGGCTGATAACATTCGAACCGGGTGGATCGGACAGCATTTGCAGCCATTTTCTTTGGATCCACCATGGGACAGACCTTTACAATAAACCCTTCCTGTCTACAGCCATCAGTATCTATAACAACTCAATGAAACAAGGATAACGAGTTACAACATTTAATTTCCCTTTGGGATTAATAAAATACTTTTGAATTAAATTTAATTGAATTGAAAATATCTCACAAACCACAAGATGACTTTTATGAAACTTGATGAACGACTACAACTGATTAGCTTTCGGAGTCAACTGGATTCAAGATGGCCGCCACAGCTGATCGACATGGAAGGGGACAACTCGTGATTCATTCACAGCTTCAGACGTTGACCAAACGACTCCATCACTTTTCACCAAAACAGGATCTCAGTGTAAAAAATCTGGCGGGAAAGATGGCGGGCGATGTGCATTCTCTCCGTGCGTTCGAGATGTGCCTGTAGGCTTTTAATTTGTTCCTCCTGCCATCAAATAAGTAAACAAATTATTCCTCCTTTTGTTTTACTTGCACATTTCTCTTCATGTTTTATAGCCTACTTCATTTTTTTCCTCCCTCTCTGTTCCCCCTTTTCTCTCGCAGGCGCACTCCTTCCCTCATTTCTCTCCCTCTTCTATTATCGCTCCTCTCATTCATTTAGTCACTCGTCTGTCTGCCCCTCCTCGCCCCCCTTTCTGTTTATTCTCCTCCTCGTGCATTACATCCATCCTCAAACGACCCGCGCGCGCACCTCCTCGAACTCCCCTCCCTGCCCATCACACATCAGTGTCTCAGTGGAACATGTAAATATCACGCCACGTGGGGGGCTACAGGTGCCCCTATATCTGAAGCAGCCCCCCTCACCCCCTCCTCCCACCTCCTCCTCCCCGTCCTCTCGCCTCCTCCTCGGGTGCGGGCAGGGCTGCAGCAGTTTTATGAACGGCGCGGGCGCGTCATGCTCCGTCTCTCTCCGGCTGAACTCCCGCCGCGTTTCACTGACAAACATCCGGCTCGGCGCGTTTCTGCCTGCGTGCAGGAGCGGAGCGGCGCGGAGCAGGAGCAGGAGCAGGAGGGAGAGGAGGAGAGCGGGAGAAGAGGCGACAGCTGCAGTGATCATCATCATCACCAAGAACACTCTCCATCAGCTGTTCTCTTTCACTCAGACCTGGACCAGATCATCCACATCCACGCTCTTTTGGACACTTAAAAAAAAAAAAATAAAAAAAAAAATCAATTGAGGGGTTGAGTTTTTACCACTTAGACCCCCCCTCCCCCCATACCCTGGAGGGGGAATGGGATGGGAGCCGCTGGAACATCTCCGGGTCCATGAGGAGGCGCACCGCGGACGCACGGATGGAGGATTCTGGATCATCTCGTGTTTCGGAGCCACCAGCCAGCAGCGGCCGGCGTGTGATGCCAACTGACTTGTGGGTGGTGTAGAACCTCCCCCCCCCCCCCCCATCTCCCTCCTTGCACCGAACAGTCCTCCCCTTCTCTCCAGCCCGGGGACGCGCAGGCTCGTCTCACTCGCTCCACATCAGCATGTCCCGGGCAGCGGCCATCGCCAGCTCCCTCATCCGCCAGAAGCGGCAGGCGCGCGAGCGGGAGAAGGCGAACGCGTGCCGCGGCAGCAGCAGCCCGAGCAACAGCAAGGGCGCCGGCGACAAGCCGAGCAAGCTGAACGTGTTCTCCCGCGTGAAGCTGTTCGGATCGAGGAAGAAACGGAAGAGGAAGCGACCTCCAGGTCTGAGGGATGGATGGATGAGGGAGGGGGGGGGGGGGGTCAGTCTGAACATCATGGGGCTCCAGCATCACCTCATCATCATCTGTACCACCATTATCTCTACAACGCCGTGTTTTCATCCTCACTTCCTCGTCTGCCTGCATGTGTTCTTCATGCTGCAGGAAGCATCTCATGACTTTATTCACAGTGATGCTGTAGCAGCAGGTGTCTGCATGGAACAAACAGAAACAGGATCATCTGGTTTTAATCCAAGTTTTCAGGTGTCAGGGAGGTCAGCTGGGCCCTCGTTGACAACCTCTGACTTTTTCTGCTTCCCCAAGCGAGTTGGGTTTGATACATTTGATTGTTTGACCATGTGTCTCCTCTTGCCCCCCCCATCTCCTCTCAGAGCCCCAGCTAAAGGGCATTGTGACCAGGCTCTCCAGTCGACAGGGCTTCCAGCTGCAGATGCAGCCCGATGGCACCATCGATGGAACCAAGGATGAAGACAGCACCTACGGTACATCTCACCAAAGTCTGATTATCTTTCATTTTTGCTTCATTTTTTTTTCAAAATTCAGTTTAACCTAACACTTGTGCAAGTAATCTATCTCCTTATTGATTAATCAGACACTCTTTGTGCAACACTGATTGAGCTTTTTGGTGATAAAAAGCCAGCAAGTATTGGGAAGTACGAAGATTATCATGGATCTAAAGCCCATTGATGTTGTAAATAAATTTGTATGGCATTCAGCTGCTTATCAACAAAGTAAATTTCTGGCAATTCACTAATCAGCTTGCTTTCAGCTTATAAATCAGTGTTAAATTAATATAAACATATAAAATGTTCTTTAAAGCACTCATGGAAAAGTATAAAGTCAGACCTAAAACATATCCTGAACACATGGTGCAGTTTGAAGGGTTTTACTGCAGTAGTTTTCCAGATACAATTCTGAAATACGGGTACTCACTCAATATAAACAAAGCACTTTTATCTGCATATTTCACTCAACATATCTGAGCACCTGCTGTCAGACTTCTCTATCCTGGAGGATGTCACATATTTTCAGTCACTGTGGTTGTTTCTGTAGGTAAACAAACGCACGCGGTTTACATTTTCACAAAATAGTAACTTTAGAACATATTAACATCGATTAAAGTAAAACCCTGTGCTGCTTTTGATTCCTACTTCACGGAGTTGCTTTCACCAGTCCTTGGGACATTTCACTGAGCATCTCTAACATGCACTTAAATGTTTTTTTATTTTTATTTAAAAAAAAAAGCAGATGCTAAACTTCACAGATGTATTTCTTTAATAAATAAAGAGAAACTTTAATTTAATCTACATCATTCCAACAGGCTGAAGTATATGTTGTACCATCTTTATAAGGTCAGTAAACATAAAATAGAAAAATATTTAGTACTGAAGAGACTGAAAATATGTTTTTTTTTCCCAACATAAATCATAGTTTGGGTTCTTATTGCCTCAAGCGACTTAACAATATTGCCTTATGTCAAAGGTTTGATTTCTAGCAAGGGGTGATTTAATTTCCTACTTTTATATGCACTTTGGGGGTTAGCATCCAACTCCAGCTAAATCCAATTTAATGATAAAGTTCACTCTGAGGAAACAAATTTGATCTGGGACATTTAATTCAGGCAGTCACTCAACGACATGTCAAGTGCTCATTTAATTAGCAAGAGGGTGCTTTTCCTCCAAATGTCAGGTGGCGATGCAATCTTGAACAATTTATCTGCTTAAACGGATTGATGAAGTATCATCGCAAAACACGGTGTGGGTTTTCTTCTTTTCATCTCAGGGAGAAAAAAAAAAAAGAAACGTTGCACCCGTGAACGCTCTCATTCTTCTGTGTCGCGCAGATACAAACGCGGGTCACGATGTGAGATTAATACGGCTAATTCAATTCACTTGTTGTCCCTCAAAGAGCAGTGGCCGTCCCCCTCGCGAGCAGCTCATCTCCCGTTTATCTCCGCTGCTTTTCAGGCCTCGACTGTTGGCTGCAAAACAAACATGTGGAAGCGCGCGCTTTAATTAAATGATTACATACAGTGTACATCATGTAAACGCCTCACCACATGAACTCTGCAACCCGTGACCGGGTTTGTATGGATAATCCCCATAATCTAAGTCTCCAAACAGCCACAGTCATTAAAAAAGAACATGGTTGGCTGAATGACTGTAATTAGGCAACAGCTTGAACCATAAAACTCTTGAGATATAATTATGTCCCTTCTACAGCCTCTTATAGATTAGAGCAACATTTTCAAGTTTGTGGGTTGGAAGTGCAACAACAACAACAAAAAAAAACATTATTTGGAGATAAGCATCTATCGTCTTTGTTTTTGACAACATTTTAAAGTAAGCGCTTACTTTGAAAAATCACGGAGGTATATTGGTTTTGGTCAAACCTTGAAAATAACGTCATGTGTAATGTCCCGTGAGATTGTGAGCCGTTTACTTGACGTATTACTAGTACGAGTAGATGTTGTAAATCACTTTCAGCCCCTACCGCACCAAAGGTTTGCACAATAGCTATAAAATGATCTGACTTATAGATGTTTTTTGTGTTGGCTAAGTATGATTAGCTGTGGCAGCCATCTTAAATTAGACTGACTCCATTTGTTAATCAGTTGTAAATGTACATCCAGGGATGAATTACTTAGAAGTTCATTCAAATCTGTTCAAAGATGAGATATTTTACCAACAGACAATTAGGAATGATCCAGAGTTTTAAGCAAAGATGCCATGCATGCTGTAGTTCTTAGCTAATGTTTTGGGCATGACGCTTATCTACCACAGCATCAGATATTTGCTCAATATCTGAACAAGTGACTGGGTTGTGGCGGCCATGTTAAATTTGGTTGAATCCTAAAGTTACTCAAAGACGTACATACATTCATAACTTTCTAAGGGTTTCATTAAAAACTATCTATAGTTCATGCAATGTTTTGGTAAACTGTCACCCACAGACAGGAACAGACGATGACGTTTTGATGGCAGGCGACACAAATTAATATCGTCAGTACATGAATCCAAGGAATCTTTTAATCTTTAATCTTCAAACCATAGCTGGAAAAAAAATAACAGTACTAGCAATGAGAGAAAAAAACAACATAGGATTTAGAAATATGAGTTTTTTTTACCTCTGCCTTTTGCTGTTTTTGATTATTTCAATCCATCCATCATCTTCACCCGCTTCTTCTTTTTCTGGTCACTGGTGCCCACATCCAGCCTTCACTATGTGAGAGGTAGGGGACACCGTGGACAGGTCTCCAGTCCATCACAGGGACACATAGAGACAAATGAGACAAACAACCATTCACACTCCCACCTAGGGACAATTTAGAGTTACCAATCTGCCTAACAGGCATGTTTTTGGTCTGTGGGCGGAAACTGGAGTACCTGGAGAAAACCCACGCATCACAGAGAGAACATGCAAACTCCACCCAGAAGCATCGACGGATAGGATTTGAACCAGGGACCTGCTCGCTGAGAGGCAGCAGCTCTACCCACTGTTCCACCATGCCGCCCATAGATTATTTCTATTTACAATACTGTAATTATTAACCGATGCAACAACCCACGTGTTCTTTTGCATGTTACAGTTTTTAAATGTTCACGCAGCTTCTGCTCAGCATGGCCTCGTACTTCAGAGACAGGAGCAGCAAAATTTTTATTATTTTTTTTTTAAATAATTTACTCATTTTAAATTAAAATACAAAAAAAAAACCATTACAACATATTTTATGAAAAGAAAACATAAAATGAAAGGTGGCAGAAAGAAGAAGAAATCTTATTTTGTCTCCCCCTTTTTTAAAACAAGCAATTCAAACGATCAATTTCAAAACAATAATCATCCAAGAATAACAGAGCAAAAAGAGTAACTCATCAAAATTTACAAATTTCTAGGACATTCAACATTTAACATAACAGTATTTTTTT
>JAVCKU010000031.1:4537794-4551458 GCA_032273985.1 Hypsolebias coamazonicus
CGGGGTTCAGAAAAGCCAGGATGTTTGCTGGACATGGAGGAGGAAGAGAAGGCAGTGCTCTGAGCTGCATCAACTACCGGGACCTCACGAGTTGGCAGAACTCTTGGCCAGCGACACAGAGGATGAAGAAATCAACGGGTTTTAATAAAAATAAATAAATAAATAGGTGTTTCTGTCATCATTATGGGCGGGTGAGCATGTAGTAATTTTAAAGCAGCTTTTTTTTTGTCGGCTTCATTTTGTTGGCTTCATTTTGCCATGTTTTAACTGTCAAAGTGCATTTATTAAGAAACGTTCAGCTCAGACACACCTTTACTATAATGTCAGCAAACAAATATTTTTTAGGTGTTTATCATGTTAAATTTAAAAAGAAATGCAGCCTTTCCATTCACTGCGCGTGCCCGTTTTGTTGCAGATAGGCAGCGAAACTATTTTTTTAAATTCAGCTGATTTGACCATTACGTTCATTTATTAAGGAAAAGTTAAGCTCGGACACACCTTTTATATAATTTTCAGCAAACAAATAATTGTTTTTAAGTGTTAAACTTGTTAAAGTCCTTCCGTGTACACTCCTGTGGCCATTTGGCAGCCAATCCATTTTTGGCAAAACACCGGCCCACATTTCTGGGTTGTCAACGGTGACGCGTAACATACGCAACGTGTCAGCGGTGACGCATAATAGATGCGACTTATACGGCGGTGCGACATGTTTGTAGCTTTTTCCACTTTATTGGACATAATTGGACTGATGCGACTAATACGGCAGTGTAACGTTTATGGTGGAAAATACGGTAGTTACATCCCACCACTGCTATGTACCCACTGCAACGCTGGTCCTCTAATACCATATTTATTTAATTTATCAAGGAGAATGGTATGATCGATTGTATCAAAAGCTTTTTTTAAAATCAACAAATAGACTTACACAATGTTGCTTTTGATAAATAGCTGTAGTAATTTGTTCCATCAACTCCACAAGAGCCATGGATGTAGAGTTCTTTGATCTAAACCCATATTGACTGTCACTTAAAATATTATGTATATCAAGAACTTTGTCTAATCTTGTTTTCTAAAATTTTTGAAAATTGTGGCAACAAAGATATTGGTCTGTAATTGTTAAATACACATTTATCACCATTTTTTAAAAAGAGGAACTACTTTAGCTATTTTCATGCTATCAGTGTTTTTGTGCAGATTCCAAAAATGCAGCTTCAGTGAATCAGCAGGGAGGTTTGCAAAGCTGGTTTTAGTTTTAAAACATTCTTTAAACTACCAAGTTTTTTGTGGATTTGTTTTTATTCTTTCCTGTGTCAACAGGTTCCAGATTTGCAGAAAACAAAAACCCACTTCAATTTTGTGCATCTACTTTTACCTCCTTTTTTATTTGTTTCAACTTTTCACCAAACCAATACAAGAGAATAATAAAATGACTTAATATTGTCCTCATAATGATCTGAATCGAATGAATGAAAAAACAAACCACATGTTATTATGTAACAGAAAGAAAATGATCCAAGTCCCATTTAAAATTGACAGTATTGAAATTCATGGAGTTAATGAAATAAAATTTTTGGGTGTTGTTATTGATGAGAAGCTGACATGGAAATCTCATGTAAATTACTTAAGAATAAAAATAGCAAAACCAATTGCATTACTGTATACAGTAAAAGAGCTTTTGAATGACAAAGCTTTGTATATATTGTATAATGTAATGATTGTTCCATATTTAATCTACTGAATTGAAGTTTGGGGGAAAGCATGCAAATCAATTACAAATCCTATTTTTATTTTACAAACAAACAAACAAGCAAAAAACAGTTTAAGAATTATTAGGAAGTGCTATGATCACCCAAAAAATATATTATTTCATCAGTTGAAATTATTAAAATGTTATGATTTGGTTGAATATAGTATTTTACAAGTCATATATAAAGCTTATAAAAAATATTGCCCCCAAATATTCAATTAAAATTTGTTAAAGAGAGTCATCATTACCTGAAGGGAATGGAAATGTTTGTAAAAAACCTCCATTTAGAACTAGTCTGAAGGAGCTGAGTTGTAATTCAGGGAATACGATTGTGGAATTGCCTTGATATCATCATAACATTTTCTAAAACAATTTACATGTTTAAAAAGATGATTAAGTTAAAGTTGTTGGTGCCAAGTGAAACATGTCTAATATTTTTGGTTTCACTTTGGAGATGTTCAAGCCTAAGTTGTTTGTTAAAAGTTATTTTATTTTATTTTTTTAATAAGGGGCAGATATAAGAACGTGTTTCTTCTTTCTGCCCTTTTCATTCAACTTTTTTCTTTCTTTTTGGTGAATTTGTTTTGTTTATTTTAAGCAAATGAACAAATGAATTAAATAAAAAATAAACAAGTGATCCATGAAGTAATTCATTACATGTAGCTGCTCAGTTTTCAGAAAGCCAACCTTGCTCTGTAAACCAACCAGCCTGTAGAGAAGATTTTTTATGATGCATTGAACTTAGCGAGATGTAAATCCAAATGGCCAGAAGGAGCTCTTTTACACCACTGCTGATCACAAGATCATTTTAAAATGTGACGCTTTGCAGGGAAAATTTGCATCCATGTATTCACATGAATTTTACATTGACACTTCCCACCGACGTAAACATTTCTGCAGACCAGTCACACCTCCCACATGGTAACCACACTCTCCCACTGAAGCAGCCCCCTCTCTTAGGAGACAGCAGTAAACCCCACAAAGCCTGCTTAGAAACAGCTCAGAGAATGTGTCTGCAAACTCCCATTTCAAACTTTGAGTGCAATCCACAGAGACTCTGCCCCACAACTCTCCAACCTTTTGAATCGACACCCCAGGACACCCTGAACAGAGCTGTGCTCAGTCATAGGTCATAATGTTATGGCTGATTTGTGTGAAACAATATGAGCAGTTTCCCCACAGAGTTACGTGGTTACATGGATCAGACTGAGAATTATAAAGATGTTTACTACTTAAAAACCTTGAAAGGTTTCAGATAAAAATAGTTGAATTAAACGTTCAAAGTAAAAAAGAAAAATAGCTGTAATCTCATAAACCTTGTCTTCTTACGATTTATTTACCAAACCTTTTAGTGTTGTTTTGTTTGTCGTTGCGTGCCTAAATCCAGACGCATAATAGCTTCTGTGCCTGACTGAACATTTATAACAGCGTCTCTGCTGCAAAATGGAGGTGTCATTATGTCAGTGATATTGATGAGGATCGTTCTGTTTCCCTCTGTGTCGTTCCTTGCGTGTGTAAATGTGTGTGTGTAAATGTGTGTGTATTCATAGCTGTGTTCAACCTGATCCCCGTGGGGCTTCGTGTTGTGGCCATCCAGGGCGTCCAGACCAAACTCTACCTGGCGATGAACAACGAGGGCTTCGTCTACACCTCTGTAGGTCAAACAAAAACACGAATGTCAGCACATTTATCACAGACTTTCATCATTTATCACCAGACACAAACCTTCATCATTTATCACCAGACACAAACTTTCATCATTTGTCACCAGACACAAACCTTCATCTGAAGCAGAAGCTTACAGTGAGAGTAGACTCATTATCGTCTTGTCATCACATCAGCACTTTGCTAAAGGTGCCAATGCACAAGCATCACACGACTGCTTCTGTTTGAGTTTTGATTTGTAATTCATCCCACAGCTTTGGAGAAACCGCACCAAACAGTCGTGCTCTATGACTTTAGGTGGCAGCATTTCATACGGTGCAGATAAAATTGGCAAAACATGTCCAAATAAAAAATCTTGGATTGTTTTTTCCCCTAACAAGAGTATAACTCTCCTATGAGCTCTACAGCTCAAACTTCACAGTAGAAACATTGTTCCAAATCAAAACGGGTCCTAACGTTCTGTCTAAACGTTCCCACACACATTGCACCTCTTTAGTGCATCAAAACGTAGGTATGTCTGCCTTATTTCACACAGTGTGTTTCTCACTTCTGGAGGACTTGTTCTCTCAAATTGCCTCAAAGCAGAAAATGCTCAGGTTTTAACTTGACACATCTCCTACATGAAACAATGTAGACACATGAAAGTTGAGCCCGACCCTCCTGCCACTTGTGGTTTAAGGATTTTGAAAATATGATTAATAGTTTTCACAAACAGCCTCTTTGTTTCAGGCTTGATTCCTACTCGTTTCTGTCTGCCTTTTTTTTTTTTTAAAGAGTCCGTTCTGCATACATGTCAGAGTTGCATACATGTAGTTAACAAGCATTCTGCAAGAGGTCCGCGATGTTTAGAGGAGCCATCCATTTATCATACACTACAAGATCTTACACTACAAGATATGAAAAAAAGCAATTCAGTAAATTGTTTTGGTGTATTATTATGTATTTATACAATTTGAAGTACGCACGCATGATTATTCTACAAGAGGCCCGCTTAGAGGAGGAGCCGTCAGTTCATCATAAACCCGTTAATAACAACGTATATGATGATCACAAGTTCTAGAATTGTGCCGCTCTGGGTGGCTGCATGTTGGAGTAGCTCTACATTCATTCTGAGTTATTGCTTTTGAAAACTTTAATTCCTCTTTTTTATGGATGTAAATTTTTTTTTTTTTTTTTTGGATGATTGTTTACTCTGGTATCAGATGCTGAGCAGCTGGGAGGATTTTTACTGAAACCTTTTTACTTTGGGGCTTTTGTTAAGATGTGTAACCATGGAAACAAGGTGTTTTTTTTTTTTTAACAATCAGGAGCAGCTGATTAACATCTCAAAAGCTCAATAATATCTCAGCCACAGCTCCGAATCTCAAATGAGCTGAAAAGGAGGTGCCGTGGATGAATTCCCATTAACCTGGCAGCGGTGGGAAACTCAGCTTGTGACAACGGGAGGACCGGGATCATCTCCTGGCACCTACAGCTGTCCATGGTGACAAGGAGCTCGGCAGACTGCTGGGAGGAGGGACCAAAGCTCAGAGAGGAATTCTGCCTGGAATTCGGGTGGTTCTGCTGCCCTGGAGGACCGAGAGGCTCACCGGATCTCACAGCAAGCTGGATCGGGGTGGACGGATCGATATCGGTGGCAGGAGACCCTTCCTGCCCACAGCTATCAACGCTTGAACGAAAGCAGTATGATGAATTGGATTGAATTTGAATCTGACAGGTTAACTGCTAAGTCATTAGCTGTTAATAACACAGTGTGCTGACATGTCTGACAGTGACTGACAGGTAATCTGTTACGTCATGGTGTCATACGGCTGATTTAGTTACATAGAGCATATGGCGATCTGACAACGTGTGCTGACCAAACAGTGCAGTCAGTGCAGTCAGTTTGTGCTACGCGTATGACGATCTGACAATGTATGCAGAACGGACAGAATAACGTCTGTCAGGGAGTGATAGACACAGGAATGTGGTTGCCATGGCGACCCAATAAATCACTGGCAACAGCTTTAACATTCCTTTTTATACAGTTTATTCATTGAAACACTTTTATTAGTGTCGAGCTCGTTCCAAAATCGTTGAAGTCTTGGTGTCTTCACACCTTTCACATTCTTCTAGTTCGTCGTTTCATCGCCTTGAGGGTCAGCCGACACACACGAGGCTCATCTGTTGTTTCTTCTCATTGTTTTCGTGGCTTCTCACGACTGATTCCAGTTCGTTCCTCGTCCTCTTTTGTTTACCTCCCTTCGGTCATTCTTTGATGAAAAGATTTCTTCATGTCGTTCCCTTTGATGCGCGCACGAGCAGGCACGGCGCTTTCATTTGATCAGACGGGCCTGAAAGAGCCACTGGCTGCAGGGCTGTGCTTTCAGCACCTCATTTTAGCTCCTCGGCTCTGGGTGGTGTGGGTGGTGTGGAAGCAATAACAAGAAGAAGCCGGCACAAATATCGCACACTTCCAGCGATCTATACAAACAAAACTGTGCGGCCAAAAGATGAAAACCAGCGAAGAGAAAACATATAAAACACGGTAGTAACCTCTGTAATAATAACACCAAGCTGTCTTTCACATGAAAGAACATCACTTCAATATCTGCTTCATCATCAGGTCTGGCGCTGGAAGCTTTCTGCTGTTTTCCTGAGAGCGCCGGCCTCCATCATAACACTGATATCACTCGTCACATCTTCTAACTTGATATTAAAAACTGAAAATATTTATAAAACCAGTGCACACAAAGCAGAGTGCCAAGTCTCCTCGTTACAAACCTTCATTAAAATTTATACAGGAAAAAAAAAACCTTTCTGTATCGTTCTGTTTCCCTCAGTAACCTGGACACCATCTTTCCCAGTGGGCTGGTTGGTATTCTAGGGAGTAGCTGGTTGCCATGGAGACACAGGAATAAGGAAATGCAAATGTCAACTGTCCTAAGTTGGCGCAGTTTGTTCTGTAAGACCTGGCCGAGATGAGGAGTGGAGCACATTTTAAAGAGAAGCTGCTGTTACAAACTCCTCTGTAACTTTGCTCTTCCTGCAGCCTCACACCTCACCCTGAACCACGTCCACTTAATCGCTTTCCTTGTCGCCTTTTCTTTGGCAATTTGTCCTAATACACGTCGCGCTTTTCCCACTCAGGAGCACTTCACCCCGGAGTGTAAGTTCAAGGAGTCGGTGTTTGAGAACTATTACGTCACCTACTCGTCCATGATGTACCGGCAGCAGAACTCAGGCCGGGCATGGTACCTGGGACTCAACAAGGAGGGGGCCATCATGAAGGGGAACCACGTCAAGAAGAACAAGGCCGCAGCACACTTCCTACCCAAACCACTCAAAGGTAGGAGCAAAAAGAAAATGAGCTGCGAAAGAGCGCAGGTACAATTCATTTTTGTCCGGTGCTGAAAGGTGATAATGTTTTTGCCCCTGTGTTTACTGAAATGTTAAAAAGTAATCAATAGATATACAGTAGTCCCTCATTTATTGTGGGTCTTAGGTTCCGAACCGAGGCACTACACTACAGTATTTTCTTATGGGCAATGTAGTTCTTATGAGTGGCGATTACTGTGTAGGCTGACTGAGAGAAAACTACAAAATGGCAGCACCTGTCTGAATTTTATTTGATTTTTTAAAAACTTTTTCCCAACCACGTGAGTACATAAATTACTGTAAAGTTGACAAATCATGTGCCATGTACTGCACTGTACAATAAAAATTAAATAAAAAAATGTTAATGTGCATCGACAAACCATGATATAGTGAGTCCACGAAAGTCGAACCGTGGAGTAGCGAGAGACTACTGTTCCTCAACAACTGATTACTTTTGGAGTCAGTTCAGTTGAAGATGGCTGCCACAGCTAATCATAATTTTCAACACAATATGTCTACAAAGCACTCATTTTAACAGATATTGAGCTACAGTTTGATGTGGTAGTAGCTGATAGTGATTCACACCACATATTCAGAGTGTAAAATATTGTGATGTTGCACGTCATCGCCCATAACGTTGTTTTCACGATTTTCATTAAAACGGCCACAAGTCCATGGCTGCTCAGCATGAGATGAGTTCAGTGTAAAACTCTGCCATGAAAAGAGGCAGGTTGTTCTTTGTGGACCAACAGGCCTTTCATCAACACGTGAACATGTGACTTTACATGTCACTGAGGCAAAATATAAAGTTTTTCAAACTTTAATGAGCTGTCACTGCATTATAAAACACCTCCAAGGAAGTAACTCAACACAGTGTCGTTAAAAAAATAACATAGATTTTTCTTCCTTATTTGTCTCTAAAGAAAGGTGAAGAGAAACTGACAGCGCAATGCAAAACTGAATATGATTTATCTTGCAAGTTGAAAACAAACAAACGCACGCACGCACGCACAAAGAAATAGGCAGAAACAGAAGTGAACATTGGTGGCAAATTGTATAAAGTCGGTTAAACAAAATGAGATGAACAGAAAATCCAAAAATATAAAATCTGTCACGCCTAAAGAAAAGTAAAAGGTCACAATGAGACGTCACAGACTGTAGGTGATAATCTGAAAGTGATAATTAGTGTGATTCAGTGATAAATAACCATTGGACAAGAAGACCAGACAACATGGCAGTCATTTGCTGTCTGATAAATTCACTGAGGTTTGCAACAGTTTTATTCTTCCATGACAGGGGTGCCACTGAGCGGAGGCCAGTGGGGAGCAACGATCACCCTAAAATATTTGTGGCTCCTCCACAGTCTCTCTTTGGTCCAAGAGTTTTATCCTTGTGAGTCCAAAGCTTTTGTTTGGTGTACATTTTTAATTTCTTCTTGTTATTTAGGATTAATAAAAAAACCCAAACATAAAAACCTAATAAAACAAACAAACATGGTTTTACGATAAAACATGCACAGACACACACACATATAGTTTCATATTTAAATACATATATTTTTGTCAGATGTGTGTCGTTTATGATGGTGCTGTTTTATCTTCTGATTCCCAAATTTGGACATTAATCATGTACATTTATAACCTACATATTTTGTTCATGCAACAAAAAAGGTTTTACAAATAATTAGAAAAAGCTGTGCTTTGAACTTGATCAAGCAGGTTTTGTTCCACGTACCCTTTCAAATTAAAGCCGTACTTTTGACTTTATTTAGGGAAAAGCACTAAGACCTGATGTAAGGACAACTTACGCAGTGTGTAGATACAGAACCCAATAAAACTGGACTGTTGTGAAACTCTAAATATCACCTCTGTCCTCTGCACATCACAGAATCAATAATATTACCTGTACTATAACAAACTGAACTACATCAGTTGGTAATTCCTTAACCAAAGTTTTTAATTGGCCATTTAATAACAACATAATAGAATTTCTGATAAAAAAAATAAATAAAAAATAAATATGATTTTGGTTTTGGTGTGCCACCCCAGAACTTTCAGTGGCCCCCACATAGTTGCCCTTTTAAAAAAATTTCTGGAGGCACCACTGTTTCATAAATCAAAATCTTAAAGCTTTAACTTTATCCATTTAAAACTTATGGTATAAATAAAGAAAACACTGTCTATGAAAAAGTATCATACAGTACAGTATACGGAATATAAAAAAGCTGCACTTTATTTATTTACATTTGTATTTATTTATTTAAACAGTACATAGTTTCTTTGTATTGAGCCTCACCGGCCTAATAATCCAAGAAGATTTAATTATTCCACAGATTACCTGGTATTATTTATTAAATGTTTAACTATACTCACAGTGCTAACAAACATGGCAAACATAATATGTACAGGTAGTCCCCGACTTACGAACGGGTTCCGGACCTAAGGACCGTTTGGACCTCGATTTTGCCGTAACTCGGAGCGCCGGCCACATGGCGCCGTAAATCCGGATTTTCGGCCGTAACGCGAAACTGAAACCACATGGCAGCCGTAACGTCTTTTTAAACACGTTTTTTCAATGTAAAACACAGAACGTACTTAGAACGCCGTTTTAATGTGTTTCCAAGCAGTTAGCTAACAAAATACCCTAAAAAAAAAAATCGGGAAAAAAAAAAAACATAAAATGCTGCATAAAAAAGACAACGTAAGGTGTGATGACGTCACTGGGGGCGGCACCGTAAGTCCGAGTTGCCGTAAGTCGATGGCGCCGTAAGTTGGTGACCACCTGTATATGTATATGTAATAATATGTATAATATGTATAAGCAATGTTAAAAAAAAAAAAAAAAAACTTGTCTGGACTAAGGCCTGTAAATAATCTGCTTGTTCTGACAAACTGGATCAAGTTAGTTTTGTGTGAGTTTACTGAAACATTAGCAGATTAATATAAAAATTGCTTCATTTAGTCAGATCTTTGCACAGAGTTTCAGTTTTCTTTTTCTTTATCGTGGTTCAAATGAGTAATTTTAAATGACAAATTAAATAGCTGCCTCTTAACGTTTAAAGTTTTATTTTAATAGAAAGACGTCGCATATCGCTCACTTTGGAGTTTTACATTAAGATCATGTGTCATATGTTCTGAGAATGACTCTCAGCTACTACCACATCAAATCTTAGCTCCATATTTGTACATAGTGACAGAGTTGTAGCCATGTTTGTGTTGTTGGATGTTCATTAGTTTTTCTGAATTGTGCTGACTCCCAAAGATAATCAGATGTAGACGTACAGCCAGTTTCTCTTCTGCAAGTTCCATTAAAATTCATCCAGTGGTTCATGAGAAACTTTGGTAACAGACACACACACACACACACACACATTATCACTGTTCTGCAGTGCAGTATAGTTAATACACAAACACACATCATGGCTTTTGGGCATTTTTTAACATGTCCATGTGATCACATGGTCACATTTAAAAAAGCAGCTGGTAATTTGAAAGCCTCTCAAAGTTTATTTTTGGGACTTTGTTCAGTGTTTTAATCTTTTTTGTTCAACCTTTTAAAAAAGGTTAATTTGTCAAAGACATTAGCTAAAAGTTTAGCACCCAGTTGATGATCAGCTGAAGGGTGATGCATCTCAGGTGCTTGCTGGAGATTTTTCTGTTTCCTAAAGACGTGACTTTCAGATAACATCTTCCCGTTCATTGAGTTTTTGACTCGCACTCGACACGTCGTCTTGTTCGGGAACAAACCTGAAGAGAAAACGAGGCAAATCAGCGCCACAACAAGAAGAACTGTTATTCCATTATCCGAACGCAGTTCCCTGAAAACAGCAGCCTGTGCTGCCGCTGACAGCTCCTCAGAACAAAGGAAGCCCAGCAGACAGCGGTTAGCATCTGTCAGTTCATTGCTGCGGTCGTCTGATTTGCAACGTGGCTGATTTAGCTCGACGCCTGCGTCTATCTGCAGCAGCTTCTAATGGAAGGCCTCTGAAAACCCGCCTGACTTGGACAAAGCGGCAGCCGCTCAAAGTTAGCCCGAGAGCGATTTATTTCCCACAGGGACAAGGGAAGAGGCAGAGCAGAGAGGGAGGGTGGATATTGGATTTAAACTCATTAAATGGACGCAAACACGAGTCGAAACAAACGCTAAGGCTGCGCTCGTGTAACTGAGCAACTGTTTACTAATTGATCCCCCGGTTAATGAAACCGTGCTTTGCTTGTTCATTTCTTATATTATGGCAATTAACGCCAGGGGGTTGTAATGCAATGCTCTGAGGCATTGAGTGATATAAATCAGATGAAAATCAGAGATTAAAGAACACTTCTTGTGCTGGAGACTAACCGCACTTAGCGAGCACGTGTGAATACGTGTAAAGTGAAGTGTAAAGTGCTCGGAGTGGTCGATGAGACTAGAAAAAAAAAGCTTATGTAAATGCAGTGCATTTATGATGTCAAATCTGAGTGGTTCTGTAACTGAATTAATAATTCATGTGCGTGCGTGTGTGTGTGTGTGTGTGTTTGTGTGTGTGTGTGTGTAGTGGCCATGTACAGGGAGCCGTCCCTCCATGACCTGACAGAACTCTCACGTTCGGGCAGCGGCACGCCGACCAAGAGCCGCAGCGCTTCGGCCCTTCTCAACGGCGGAGGGAAAACACCCAGCAACAATGACTTGTCCTAGCCTCTCGACCCCTCACACACACATTCACATAAACACACACACATATATATACATACACACAAATCTCAGGCCAATATTCCCACACACCAGGCTTGTGAGGGGTGGAACAAGGAGAGGAGACAACGAAGGAAGAAGAAGGATCTCTTCTACTTCTCGAAGCCCACTGTGACTGACTGTGATGTAAATAAATCAAAGACAATCAATCTTTATTTTGGGGGGACCTGTGACTCTCGACCCTCATGCTCCTCCTGGAAACTAGATCATACAAGAGAGGGAGAGAAACACCAAGACGGGACAGAGCGAGTCAGTCAGTCACACTCGAAGATAAACAGACTGTTACAGAGAACCAAAGAGTCCACGTGGCCAGAGGGCAGAGCGCTACAGGGAGCTACATGTTAGGAAGTCTTTACTCGACTGTATGTTTACACAGAGCTCATGGGGTTCAGTCATATTTTTGAAAATGACTAAAGTATTCCTTGTACACTTCAGAGGTTTTATCATTTGTTTGCATGCAGGTGTGTGTGTGAGAGAGAGGTTGGGTACACGCTGTGTTTGCAGTAGGTGTGTGTGAGTGTACGCATGTGTCTTGGGGGTGGGGAGTTTTACCTTTTTAAGAGCTGTTGTATATCCGACAGACCTCCTGAGGGCTTTAGCAGGTGACATATAAAGTTTACTGTATATGCTTCCATGCTTACTTCTTACAAGCACTGCTGTTGTTTACCTTTTTGTTTGTTTGCTGTTGTCCCCTTGCTGTTTGTTTGCTGTTGCATGGAAGCTTGTGGACCTCTGCTCAGTAGCAGCATGCTCAAGGTCCTTTCTCTCCTCCTGGTCTCTGATGTGACTGACCACAACAACCACTAGTGAGCCCATAGTGTGATACCAGAACACTAGTGAACCAGTGTGAGGGTGTTAGAACACTACTGGACCAATAGTATTGCACCAGAACATGTGTGGACCAATGGTGTTGGACCAGAACTTTGGTAAAAACCAGTGGGAGCACAGATTAACTTCATATTTTGGTTCCTGCGGACAAACTAGAAATGCACTAAATAAACTATTTGTAAAGAAGTAAATTCCCTCTCGTCTACATTTATATCCACGTCTGTTGTCAACTCTGTTAAGTGGCAGTTACATTTTTTTTAAGTAGTGTTCTGTGGAAAGGTTGTAAACAGTATCTTACCTGTTAGAGATAGTTATTGAGATAACTAAAGAAGTTGGAGCCACATGGAAAGAGCACCCCCTGGTGGCTGGCTGCATAAAAACTCAGAAGTCCCACTCCTCCTTGAAGACTAACAGTGCATTTTCCTGACTGAAAAAGTAAAAATACATGTTAATTTTTTTTTCACGTGTTGGTTTTTGTTGATAGTATTTATTCTTGCTGCTATATGTCCAAATATGTTTAATTTCAACTATTGTTTTGAGGCGTTACAAGCATCTTTTTACATTGTGACTGACAGGAAGACAACCCATAAACAAGCTGGCAGGGTGTGCAGGCAGCGCTTTAGCCTACACATCACACAAACTCTGGCTCCAAAAATACAATACAGTATGGCCGAACTCTAAAAAAAAAAAACTCAACATTTTCACCGCAATTTTTAAATTTATTGGAATCTCTTTTTCTATTTGTTAATGTAAATGTAAACATCTCTTTGAACAAACTCAGTGTAGAGATAGTTTAATTTTGGCGAGTGTAATGAGCTAATGGCGAGTCAGAGCAGGCCTCAGAATATAGTGGGTTGCTGCCATCTTGAAAGAAACTCCAATTAAAAAAAAAAAAAACTAAACTTTGCAAAAGCTGTTTTTAAAACATCCTGGCAACAGTCACATTCACACTAGTCATTTAGACAGATCTCACTTTTCCCGCCACTACAGCTACCTGCAGCTGCCTTTGTTTACAAAAACAGTACACTTCTAAGCAAAAACATGGCAGTGTAAACATTTATAAAATAATATTCACGAGCCAATGTAAACGTTTTGAGTTTGGAATCGGAGTTATGAAACAGTAATCTTTGGTTTTGGCCCCACTCTGATAAGCCGTTAGCTTAAAGCTAATCTCTATGAACAGAGGCTGTTTAAAGAGCAGTCTACAACAAGTAAGATAGTAACTGTTCATAACCTCTCCACATGACCCTGCTTTAAAGGATCTGAACTGTCCATGTGTAAGTTTACAATCTTAGGGGAATATAGTTTCAATAAAACCTGGACATTTTAACTAAATTAT
>JAVCKU010000031.1:4591801-4601983 GCA_032273985.1 Hypsolebias coamazonicus
CTTCCTCATTCTTTGATTCTTTCCTGAATGCAACACACAGTAGTTTAGTTAGACAATACATTCTGTAGTGCCCCCCTGCTCCCCTTCCTAAAACATCAGAGCCACAAGCTACATTTATAATAAGAATAATACTAATGTGTTATGTATTGTCATGTATGTTCCCATACAATGCCAAAATTGGCTCTCTGCATTTAACCCATCCACCACCAGGTGGAGCAGTGGGTAGCTATTGAAGGCACCTGGGGAGCAATTGGGGATAGGGTGTCCTGCTCAGAGACGCCACAAAATGTGCAATGACTGGGGATCGGACCTGGGATTTTCAGGTCCCGAGTCGGCTGCCCTGCCTCTACCCCAACTCAGCCCCAACATGTTTGCTGCATTATTTAATATGCAAACTGTGACCGAGGACAACAAACACAATGTATTTTATCATTATTATAACTATTGGGAGAAATGTGTTTCATCATTATGGTAAATATTTTAGCCTAGCAACAAACAGAATGGATGAAATAAATACCCAAGTTCATGTTCAATCATCCAGGTATAAAATCCAACAATGTTCAGTGAGGTCATCTGGACAGTTTATGTTTGCTGAGACATTTCGTCCTTCATCCAACGGACTTCCTTAATCTGAGAAACCAGCAAACAAAACTGATACCTACAAACAGCATACTCCATAGTAGAATTTTTTTTGTTTTGTTTTGTTTTGCTGGTGCTAAAATGGCCTCCAGGGCCTGCCCTTTCCCCCGTCAACTCCTCTGAGACAGTCATGCCAAAGTGGTTCAAACCACCAAAGTTTATGCTCAATAATCCAGGTATAAAATCCACAATGTTCAGTCAGATCATCTGGACCTGGGGAGGAAAAATACTTCTGTATTTTGTAGACTTTAGTGCTGCTGCTGAGCAAAAACATCACTAGAGACTGAGAGCATACTACGCCGAAAATGTGACAATGAATGTATATAATTTTAACATTCTTTACAGCAAAACTTCTTGTTCCTTGGTCAACCTCTGTGCCATCTGGGTCTCAGTTTGATAATAGAGGCAGATCTGCTAATAGACATTTACCTCCAATCTGAAAACCTGTAAAATATGTCAAGCTATAAGAATGCAGGACCAGTCAAGTACGGTCAAGTGCACCTGCGAATACTGGTAATGTCATTGTTGTTCTGATTTTATATGCTAGGCATGAAAACTAGAGTGAAAAGTAAATTTCAGGCTCTGCTCATCTACTGCTCTCTCTGCATATTTTTGTCCTTTTACTGTTGTCAGCTGCCTTCACTCCCTCTGCTTACAGTAATGTCAGTCCAACCAGCACTGCTCATTCCCAGTTCTGGTCCACAGCACCATGTTTCCACACATGTGGTGCTCATATCCAGCTGATTGCCTTGCAGGACCCCCATCTCTCATTTGCATCTAACACCCTTTAGTCTGTATTCTAGCTTCATGATGATAACATTGAGGCAAGTTTCTGCTTCCCTTTCTCATTTGATCTGCCTCACTGCCTTATTGGAGAAGACCTTTAACACCATCAATAGCCTGCCCTTCTCCACCGTTTAAACCCAATTAACAGATTCCAGGAAGATAGTGGGTGAATTCCACCAGAACATACTTTCCAATAGGAAAGTTGTTGATTCCAGTATACACAACAAGCTGTGTTGCACACACAGAAAAAAAAGTGTTTTTTTTTTATTTACTTCTGAGAAGTAAAGCTTGCCTTTTGTTATGTTTATGATTGCTGGGTGAGAATATGGTGATAAGGAGCCCAATGACTGCATCATACAAGAGACAGAAAAAAATTTGTTATGGTAATCTAGACTTGTGGTCAGTTTACTTTCTGTTTAATAACTCCAAATTGCACTGTTCCGTCTGTGTGTGTGTGTTTGTGTACCCGTCCACAGCTGAAGCCGACTGAGATCTGTGTGTGTGTGCATGGTCAGCCTGATAAAAAATGATATCTGGTTGCTGCATTTATGACACTGGCAGAGCTGACAACTGCTTAAAACATCACTGTAAGCCGTGGACTGTAAGAGGAATGGAGGGATACAAAAATATAAACACAAATGGGAACCAACACCGCTAAAAAGTCACATGTACAAATTAATTTTAATTAAAAAAAAAAAAAAAAAGGAATGTTTAAAATGGAGTCTAACAAAAGGCAGACATAGTAACAGACATAGAAGTGTGCTCAGAGGCAGAACAGACACTGTGAGCTTTCAGACTATCTACATTTCCTTATGATGGTTATGCCTGTATTTAAAGAATAGCCGTAAGAGAGACAGCTAATGGTGTTGTGAGCGTGACTGTTGTCACAGGTACTCACACAGATGAGTCGATGAGGAGAGCCAAGGAGGGGAGAGGAGCCTGCAGGAGATATAGACGCCGTCTCAGAGGTACGTCTCAGCTGGTGGGTCATAAGAGCCAAAAGTCAAAGTAAAATTTGCTCAAACACAGTAATTGATTAATACTGTCACAATAAAATAAAAACATCATTTTCTAAGGTTGTAGGTATCAAAACATAAATTATTTTTTTTTTCCCAGGTCGCATAGTTAAGCAACAGCAATTAGAGAGACAGGTAGGAAGACACTTGGTGTGTCATTTGGACAGAGAATGGATGATAAGGAAACCTGGTGGCGGAATAGTGAAGTGCAGGACGCCGTTCAAAGAAAGAGATTAGCCAAGAAGTATGGCAGTGAGAGGACTGAAGAGAGGAGACAGGAATATAAGGAAATTCATTCATTCAACCTTTATTTATACAGGTTAATGCCATTGAGCCTCGGGGGCTCATTTACAAGAGAAACCTGATTTCTTAAAAAAAGAGATGACAACAGTGGACAATCATGAAAGAAGCATAGTTTTTTTTTATTAACAAATTAAAATAAAATGGCAACCAAAAGGACAGTCAAAAGGAAAAAAGTAGCGAGAAAAAAAAAAAAAAAAAACAGCTAGGTTATAAGGCAGTGTAGGAAACTAAAAACAGGAACATGTCTGCAGTGGTTCTTGCCAGGAACTTAACAGATGCTTGAAGCCACTTAGAGAGGTCAAGGTCGAGAGAGTCAGATGTTTTTGCAAGATATTCTAGGAAACAGGAGCAGAGTAGGAGAAGGTCCTTTTGTCTAGTTCAGTCCTCACTGACGGAACACTGCAGGTAATAATGTCCTGAGAGTGCACGCTGTAGCTGCACTCACGCACTGACACGTATGAGAAGATGTATGAAGGCAGCAGACCAAGAAGTGATTTAAAGATGAAAATGTAATCATACATGACACTGTATCATACATGGCACTATCATACATGACACTGTATCATACATGACATTGTATCATACATGACAATGTATCATACATGATACTGTATCATACATGATACTGTATCATACATGGCACTTTCATACATGACAAAGTATCATACATGACACTGTATCATACATGATACTGTATCATACATGGCACTATCATACATGACATTGTATCATACATGACATTGTATCATACATGACACTGTATCATACATGATACTGTATCATACATGGCACTATCATACATGACAAAGTATCATACATGACACTGTATCATACATGATACTGTATCATACATGACATTGTATCATACATGACAATGTATCATACATGATACTGTATCGTACATGATACTGTATCATACATGGCACTATCATACATGACAAAGTATCATACATGACACTGTATCATACATGACATTGTATCATACATGACAATGTATCATACATGACAATGTATCATACATGACACTGTATCATACATGACACTGTATCATACATGATACTGTATCCTAAACACACGTCAGAGCAGCTGAGCTTTTCTTTCCACGCCTCTTTTGATTCTGCACTGCTTGCTGTACTCTGAAAGCTCGTTTGAGCGCGGGCAGGGAGCGGCTTCATCGGTGACTTGTGAACTGCCAGAAGCATAAACACAACACGAGCTTTGCTGCCATTTCACAGAACTGTCTTCTGAAAGAGCCTACTGGGACACCTGTACTTGGGCATTGTTAACAAAATGTTCTTTAGGACTTGGGACAAAGACTATCCCAAGTAAAGAGGGGTACAGTACTAGCATTGCCAGCGCCATGAGCTTGTAAAAACCGCAGGTTCGAGCCCAGGTTGCATCAGGAGAAGCACGTGGCAAAAAAACTTGCCAAATCTTTTGTGTCCGCTGTGGTGATCCCTGCAGAAGAGAGCAGCCGAAAGGAAAACGGGAAGAAAGGAAACTAGCATCTGGCTGTTTTCCAACACACTCTTCTCCTCAAATTATTTAAAATAAGTACTACAAAGATTTATGACTTAACTGAATTAATACAAACAATTGATCATTTCAATTTTCAACACGTTAAGTAAAACAAATATGTTTGCACTTTCAAGTATCTGAAGGCATGACTCTACTAAGACAATTTTACATCAAGGAATTGTTTTTTTACTCAAGTAAAAGATGCATATGTTTTCTAAATAAAGTATTTTTCCTTTGATTTCTGTATTTTGAATCTTTTACAGCAGCCAGTATCTCATGCATGTGTGATTCTGAGAGACACTGCGTGCAAACCTCACGAGAGCACAAGCCTAAAGATTATTTATGGGTCAGCTTCTCCCAGAATGCAGAAAAAATAATTAAAATAAAAAGGACCACATTAAGTATGCACACTTTCACAAACACACAGCACAGCAAACAAAGATGTTCACTGACAAATCACAAAGTGAAGCATAACTACAAACACAACAAAAGCTGGAAATATGAAAATAACTCTGAAGACACACGCACGCACACACCAAATTTCACTCACACACAATACTTCAACATGAGACGGCTCGTAAATATTTCCTAACAGGAGTCAATAAACCTGTGCAAGCTATTAGACAGCCCGTTAGTTACACCCGCATGTCATATTAGCCTGGCTCCTCGGTGTGAGAGGTGCTAGAAGTGATAAAAACATGCTAATAGGAGATTGAGGGGGTGGGGTGGGGGCAGGCGGGCAGGAAGGGGAAGCTCAGCGATGCTGACGTCAGTCTGCGGCGACATACAGCGTCAGCAGCCCACCCCACGTGCACGCGCTGACGAGGACTGGCTGTCGAGACGCACAGTGAAAACAAAATTATACAAAAAGGGAGAGTGACAGCACAGTTTCAAACACCTGATATTAGCTGATATTGTTGGAGGGGTCGGGGAGTGTTCAGCTGTGTGTCCTGCTCGCCTGAAACAGCTTAACTGACAGAAAAAAGCTGCGTCTGGATCACAGGGCTTAGACGGAGGGAGCAGACTGGGATTAAAAGAAACCAGTCTGAACGTTTGACCTCGACAGACTACTAAAAACATCCATACAACACATAAAACAAAAAAATGCAGCTCTCTACTGGATGTATGTAAATCAGACATGTCTTTCAACGACTGCAGACTTAGCTTTACTGAAAATTCAAGTTTGCACATTATGGAGGAAAAAGAGACAATATGGTACTTTCTCTGGGTGGAATCAGCCAGACAGTCAAAGTCTGGAGCCTTGAAAAAAATATTTTAACATCAGCCCTGTTTGGCTTAGCTGCACCCACAGGGCCAAAGGGATACCACAGGGTACCTGCACACATGTGGTGTTCACCTACTGGTATACTGTCAGGGCAACCTGGCAAGACAATGAAACATTATTCGACTGAGGAAAGAAACTTGCTCAAAATGTATTCCTCTTTTTCGCATTCATATCTGAGTGACAAGAGTTTTTGTGTTGATTTTGGTCATCATTTATCTGCTTCCGCCCTTCTTTCCTGTGGGGTCCCGCAAGGCTCCATTCTTGGACCACTTCTGTTTTCATTGCATCTGCTCCCCTTAGGGTTTATCCTGAGGAAACATGACATTTTGTTTCATTGTTATGCTGATGATTCTCAGATTTATCTTCCCTTAAAACCCAACTCTCCTGCTCCATCAACCCTTTGCTAAAATGTCTTGATGACATCAAGACTTG
The DNA here is from genome assembly GCA_032273985.1 of Hypsolebias coamazonicus. Classification (NCBI taxonomy): domain Eukaryota; kingdom Metazoa; phylum Chordata; class Actinopteri; order Cyprinodontiformes; family Rivulidae; genus Hypsolebias; species Hypsolebias coamazonicus. The sequence continues at coordinate 4,597,781 of JAVCKU010000031.1, forward strand.
GATGGCTGCGAACTTCTTGAGTTTTACTGATCAGAAAACTGAGGTCATTGTGTTTAACCCAAGCTCTGCCACTGTCACTGATCCTGCAAACCTGGACTCCCTTCAACCACATCTAAAGCAGTCAGTTACCAATCTTGGGATAGTGATAGACTCGGACTTTAAGTTTAATAAACAGATCAACTCTGTTCTTCAAAAAGCTTCTTTCAGTTAAGGCAGGGAGCTAAGCTTACGTCCGTTCTGTCCAGATCCGACCTTGAAAAATAAGTCCACGTATTCATTACAACCCGGCTGAACTACTGTAACTCACTACATGTTGGGGTCAGTCAGGATTCTCTTTCTAACCCTAACCTCCAGCTCGTCCTAAATGCTGCAGCTTGACCACTAACTGGAACTCGCAGGTTTGAGCACATTTCACCGGTTCTGTCTTCTCTTCAATGGCTTCCTGTACGTGGCAGAATTGATTTTAAAATTCTTCTGCTGACGTTTAAATGCATTAATGCACCCTCATACCTCTCTGACCTTCTCCATCCTAATGTGCCTTTTCAGGCCCTGAGATCATCGGACCAGCTGCTTTTGGTTGTACCAAAAACAGGTTGAAGCTCAGAGGAGATCGAGCTTTTCAGTCGTGGGCCCTAAACTCTGGAACAATCTGCCCATCAACATTAGACAGGCCTCCTCAGTCTCTGCTTTTAAAACTCTCCTGGAAACCCATCTGTGGTCACAGACATTTAACACATGGTCATCTGATCTGATTTAGTATTTCATTCTTTCTGACGGACTTTTTTTTTTTTTTAGATTCTGCAACATTTGACACAAGGTGATCTGATTTACTATTTCAATGTTTCTAATTATTTCTTGTGTTTTGTATTTTTATTCCATGTGCTGTAATTATATCTTGTTACTTTTTATTTGATGATGTGAACTTTTTGTTAAGCACTTTGGTAACAGTTTCTGTTTTAAATGTGCTCTATAAATAAATTTGACTTGACTTAACTTTCATCTACAACGTCAATGGATCAGGGATGGTTCAGAATCTGACCAACACACAAGATGCTTCTCCTTCAAATTAAGATCTGTTTTCTTTTTTTACCATTCTTTGGTGTTATTTTCAGTACTAGTTTTATGAACAATACAAAATATAAACATATGACATATTATTAAAACAAATTTTTAATTATTCTGTAAGTGGATGCAACGGTGATTTAGAAAGTTGTTTGTCTGATAGAAAAATATTTCTCGGTGAAATCACTAGAAAGAGAAGTAGGAAGCATGACAAACGTTCATACAACACCTGAAAATATTGGGAACTACGACTGTAAACAGTTCATTAACCTTAATTTTATTATCACTACCAATAATATACAACTTATCTAAATTCCTGAACAAGTCTGGATGGTCACATTTGCTCGGACCAAAACGAACAAAGCAAGAATCTGTGATTGTGATGCATTCACATCAGGGGCTGATCTGCTTCCTGTTACCCAAAACAGAAAGAAAATTATAAAATGTTTGATTGTCTATAAAGCATTTTATCCACGTCCATTTTTAAAAGTGGAGGAAAAAGGCTCAATGGGATGTGGTGGGCTGGAGTAAAGCAAACAAAACGTACGGTGAAAATAACCGTTGATAATGAGAGCAAGGTCCACACCTTTCATACGCTTTCCAACATCACCAAGAAACACACGAGTAAGTCTTGTGTAGCAAGCGGTGCGCTGATGTCCCCGTCACTGACGGGTTTGAACAGTGAATGTTGTGAGAGTTTGTCTGAACAGGAATCGAACAGAGAATGAAGTAAACCTTAACGTTACTGGTGCAAGATATTCAAGTGGGTAGGAGTTGCACTGTGTAGAAGACAGGTGCCGGTAGTTTTGTTTTTGAAGGCCAAAACCAGGTGCAACGGTGGAGCCATGGGGTGGCCAATGGTGGCCTCGGCCACCACAGATTTAGCTTGGCCACCACAATCATTTAAAGTAACTATACTTTGAAGCTAACAATAGAAAACAATTTACTCTAAAGATTGAGGAGGCCAGTTTACATCCATCCATTATCTTTTACCTGTTTCTTCCATTTTGAGTCATGGGGGTCGCCGGTGCCCATGTCCAGCAATCAATGTGCGAGGGGCGGGGTACACCCTGGACAGGTCGCAAGTCCGTCACAGGGAAACATAGACAAACAAGACAAACAACCAGTCACTCTCTCACTCACATCTAGGGACAATTTAGAGTTACCAATCAGTCTAATATGCACGTTTTGGTCTGTGGGAACAAACTGGAGTACCTGCAAGGATCCCATGCATTCATGGAGAGAACATGCAAACTCCACCCAGAAAGGCATCAGCTCTACCAACTGCGCCACCATGCCGCCCTAACCAGACACTGATGTAAATATCCTTAATGCAAATGTGATTGCAGTGTAAAGGTTTGTAAATTAACCACATAAACTGCTGACATTTTTGCAACAGGAGCTGTTATTAAACAACTGAACTCAATTCGACTAGCCGTTAGCTTGTGCTAATGGTAAAATTAGCAAGTGTAGGAAATAAATGCTGTTTTGCACTGTTATTCACCAGACATTGTATTTGGGTATGTTGACTCCTACATTATGTTGGTAATTCAGATTATCATTGAGTTTGCTGCTTTTCAAAACAACCTTCTAACCCCCTTCCTTTAAAATACTAGTGGCAAAACTTCAGTGGACATTGTTTTAAATATCTTTGAGCATGTAGTTGTGAGACAACAATTAGCTTTGCCATTTACTGTCACCGAAAATCTGATGCTACCCAGCCTGAAAATACATTTTTTTAATCTAATAAAGCAATGATTTGGCAACCATGTTTTCTTTGTCACTGATGTTTTTTTGTTTTTTTTTTTTCAAGAAAAGAAAAATCATCTCAATTTCCTCTGAAAAAACAACAGTGGTTCATCAAAAATATGATTTGTGATTAAATGGGTTCCCATTTCAATTTTTTACGGATGGAATGTTGAGCTGATTTGCTCTCTTTGAGGCGATGTGTGGTTTGTCAGAAATTATAGACCAGATCACTACAGCCTTAAGCCATACAGTAAATGTTTTGTTTCTGTACGATGGTTGATATGACACTTATAGTATCATTTTTCTTGCTTTGTCCTATTTTCTTCTTCATTTAATCCAATTCTATCCCATTTTTAATGACAAAATCAGATGATCTATCCTCTATCCTTTCTAGATCTATTCTCTTCCTGGTATTTCTTATTTATTTTTATTTTATACTGTACTTGATTTTTTTTTATTATTTTTATTTATTTATTTATTTTTATTTATTTATTTATTTATTTATTTATTTATTTATTTTTTTTTTACTGTGTCTAGTCATGACACTATTCAAGAAGACATCAAAGAAGAGGTATACCCTCACAAATCCCCAAAGTGTGCAGTCCAGGGTCTTGGCTAATATCAGACAAAATCCACCCTCTGCTGTCCCAGAAGACATTAGACCAAGGATGAAGGGATTGACTGATGAGAGGAAGTGTATATTTGCTCTGTCAGTTGAATATGTCAGCAGGGGGCTGGCTTACTTCCTGCATCCAGCACACCCTAGGAGAGCTGATTCACAGTAATTACCAGTAAACATCAGACAGCTCAGTCCTCAGCTTTTTGTTTGGTCCAAATTTTCCCTCCAGGCTTTCATGTACCTGTCATGGGCTTCTCAGAATATAAAGAAACACTGCAATCAAGCTCTTCTAAAATGCATTTAGTTCAGTCAACTTGATTTAAATATATTCAACAAATCTCGGTTTTCTGTCATTACTCTGCCAAAGTTGCAAACTTGTGCTGATACTTGTCATTTACAATAAAAATAAAACTACTTCTTCATCCCTAACAAAGCTGGGTTTAATAGGAAGAGACAAAACAGACTCATAATGTTATGAGAGAAAACATCTCTCTGTATTAAATAATGAATGAGTCAAAATGAAATCCCAGCTTTGAGATAGCAGTCAACAGTGCATTTCCAATTACTACCATCTATGGCTTGAAACAATAGATGACTAACTAGTAGGGAACTGTCAGTGTGCCATGGCATGATGGGATAATAATACCCAGTGCCCATCAGAAAAAATATACAACAATGTGAAAACACTTAAAAAAAAGACTTTATATGCATCTCTCTTTCTCTTTGCCTTTTAAGTCAATTTGAAACCAGCAGGCTTCCCTTGTGGGACTATC
>JAVCKU010000031.1:4852455-4862826 GCA_032273985.1 Hypsolebias coamazonicus
CAGCCTCTCAGACGGAGGAAGGCTTTCGGACGAAAGACGAAACGTTTCTACAATTTTTTTTTTTGTTTGTTTGTTTTGTTTTGTTTTGTTTTTTGAATGTCCAGAGGACCAGACTTAACTTTTTAAAAATGTTCTACCTGGACTATTGAGCATGCATCAGGATATGGAACAATAACATCTCAAATATAACACGGATCTAAGTTGTTGAGAGTTTTCTAGGTTAGAAGTAAGATTTTGAATTAAATTCTGAATTTGACAGGAAGCCAGGAAGGAAGGGAAGTGAGACATAACCATGAAATGTAGAAGTCATTAACAAGCAAGGAAATCCAAACGACATTAACAACAGCTCATTGTCAAAGTCAAACCATAACAATGACTAAGCATGAAAACATTTGCAAGTATCTTTAAACACGGGTTTTAAACAAGTTTTAAAACTAGAAACTGAGACAAGTGAAGTCAGACCAAAAGTTTTTGGAAGCAGATCTTTAGAGTTGTTGATCACAAATACTGAGAGGATCGGGTGTTATCGGTGGAATCCGGTAGTTACAGTAGATTAGTTAAACGTGGAGGTGACAAACCCAGCAATGTTCTTATAAATGAGGGTAAACCAATGAATTTCACGACGAGTATATGCAGAAGGTCATTTAACAACAGAGTAGAGGTGACCATGATGTGGAGCATTTGTAACAAAGCAGTGATAAATTGTGTCCAGCTTACAAAGGACACCCTTACAAGCACTTCTGTACATTATGTCTCCATAATCCAACAGATGTAGAATGGTCCGACATACAGATGTGCCCTTCATCCTTCAACATTACCAGAATATAACCACACCGTTGCACAGCCACGTCTATAGTGCAGTAATTTGACATAAGCAGTTTGTTAGCTGGGGCGACTCCCTTCACTGATTCACCCAGCTTACGTGGCTCCGCCACTAATTTCAATGGCGTCACACCTCACAGAGGTTGCGTCATCGTGAGTAACCCAGGATGACTCGGAGTAATCCAAGCGATGCATGAAGACACATCCTGCACATGAAACTATTTCTCTACTCCTGAATTTACCTCACCGCCAATACAAGGCAGTGAAATCAGAAAGCGCAGCGTCTCACGTTACATCAGCCACAGCCCTGCGCTGGGTGTGCACGCTTCTTCTTATGTGCGTGTGCCACATGATGCCCCTCCATGAGCGCCTATGTAAGGCGTGACATCATCTATGCTCAAAGAGTGACCCTCCATGTTTGGTTCCCTAATGGCACATTAGAAGCAGATCAGGCAGCTAATGTGCCAGCATTAGGGAGGAATAAGTCATGTGTGTGTCATGTCTGTGATATCCTGACACACAAACACACACGACCCCCCCACAGCTACTCAGCTCAGCATTTCCTGGTCCTAATGCATACAACACGTGTGTGTGGATAATGTATGGTTATCATATTAGCGCCACACATAACTCAGACAGTAAAAGCTCTTTGTCAGATTCTGCCTCTCTTCCAGCAGATCTGTCTTTTCTATCGCTTTTTGTTTCCTGTTTCTCCATCTTACTCTCTACCTGTTTTTTTGTGTGTTTGTGTGTGTGTGTGTGTGTGTGTGTTTTACCCCCACCCGAACCAAACCAAAATAGATTATAGTAAAGGTTGGAAAAAGTCACGGAGGAAAGTTACATAAACTTTAATTTAAAAAGAAACAACAACTTTTCGTGTTTCGAGACGAAGATGTTTTTGACAAGAACTGACGGATGGCCACACGTCAGTTAAATATTCTATAAATACTTGACGGATCGAATGTAGAGCAATCACGTGAATCAAACGGAAAATGAAGCTTTTAAATGCAGCAGTTACTGTAAACACACGAAAACAAGATTTGCTGTTGAAAACTTAACCTTTCCGACTCGGTGTCTGTCACTCTTGTCGTTTACCTCGTCAACAGAAGTGCAATCAAATTAGTCTTTCTTGCTAAATTTGGCTAAAACTCATTCTGATGTTTAGATTACGTATAACTTTTATCAACTTTTTAAAGTTTTTTTTTTTTCTTCTTCTGGCACTATTAAACCCGTTTCCACCCCTTATTCTGCAGCTGCATTTATCATATCTGTAACAAATCATGTGAATTAGATGCAACATTAAATTACAAATCACAATGTTCTGTACAAATACTTTATTTTAACAGTTTTCTGTGTGGTTACGGTCATTTTATTCAATATAAACTGATATTTTATTCAAATCCTGGGAGAATGGGCTTCAATTAAACTACATCTATTATTCATGTACAAATAGCAAGATAAACAGTAAGACATGAAACAAGGTAGAGTAAGCGGTGTTAGCCAAATGTTCCACTTGAAAGGCTTTTTAATAATTTCTAATTATAAATGACAATATATGTGAAGACCTCTTCAAATATGTTATTTAATCATTCTTTAATATTGCTTTTGAATTTATTTGTTTCGTTTTGAAAACCTATTAAAACATCTTTACCTCTTTGTTATTGTGTTAATGTTTATGAATCATTCACACTATTGTGATCCATTTTTCTTCCATTTGTTTTTTGGCACCTTTTTCGTTCCACAATTTTTGTGCTATTTCAACAAATCATAAATCAAAATGTTCAGCTCATTCAGGAGAAGGATGACTTTTGGTATTGGTGCAACTTTAGCTTTTTGAAATATTTAGCCTTTTCCACCACTTTTTTTTTCTCATAGAAAATGAATTGAGCTCATTTACATCCTTCATATCTTTAGATCTGTTACAACCGTTTACTGCTCTTTTCACATTTTGCTCTGGTTCAGCTTCTTTCAGCTTCCTTGTGCAAATTTAAGCTTATTTTCAGCTCCTTTCAGCTTTTTTCTTTCAGCTGTTTTGTGCTCCTTTCAGATTCTTTCTGCTAATTACATTTTTCGTGCTTCTTTTAACTTCTTTCTGCTATTTCAGCTTATTTCTGCAAGTTGCAGCTTTTTCTGCTATTTCATCTAGTAGCTACTATTTAGCTGTTTTGATGCCAATTTTAGCTTTTTCAGCTAATCCCAATTTTGTTGCACTCATTTAAACTTTTTTCAACCTAATTCAGCTAAAATGTGCCCTCTCCACTTCCTTCTGGTAATTTAGGCTTCTTTTGCCTTTTTTTAAAGCTACTTTTCAGCTGTTTTTTTTTTTTGTGTGTGTGCAAATTTCAGCTTTTTTCAGATAATTGCACTTCTTTGTGCTAATTTCTGCTTCGTTCTTTCATCCTAAGTGGGCAGACGTGTTCTTTCTGCTTTCTTTTGGTAGTTAAAGCTTGTTCTACCTTTTCATTTAACGTTTTAGCATATTTTAGCTCATTTGAGCTGTTTTCAGATACTTTGTAAATTCAAGTTTTTCATTGTCATGTCTGCTACTTTCAGCCTAATTAAATTATTTCTGCAAATTTCAGCTTATTATGCTCGTCCCAGCTTTTTTTTCTAGTTTCAGTTAATTCAGCTACTATTTAGCCGTTTTACGAAAATACTGTATTAGCTTTTTCATCTAATTCCACATTTTTTACACTCATTTCAACTTTTGCGTTCTTTCTGCTTTCTCCTGCTGATTTACACTTTTTCTACATTTTCAGCTACATTTCAGCATGTTTTCTTTTAGCTAATTTCAGCTGTTTTTCAGCAACTTCTTCTGTAATAAGCATTAACACCTCATTTTCACAGGAAATGCTGTAACAATGCCTTCAAAACTTGGCCTCGGCTCCTATTACCTTCTCAGTCTTTCTGGTTTTGGGCTCATAGTTTGATGTTCTCAAACCTCTCTTTGTGTTCCTGTCAGGTAAATCAGCCTGAGAAGTTCTAGTTTGTTCTTGTCTTTTTCCACACCTGCAAACCATCGATAACTTTGGCAGTCAATTCGTCAAGTTCACCAAACTTTTTTCATATAATTTAAAACTCTAAAATGAAATGTAAATACTGTATTAATCTATTAGCTCAAAGCATTTTGACGTTGACTAAAGCGCATGCATCATCTTGTGTTATTGACAAAGACTGATGAATAAAAGAAGCGTACCCTCTTTATGAGGCTGTTTCTCCCTGCAGCTGAAGGAAATACAATAAATTCTCAGGGTACTAATTATAAAAATACAACTGATATATAAACAATAACGTGTAATATAATGCAACTTCAACAGTTAAATCTTATTTTAAGCATATTATTTATCCTAACTGCAACGTGACCGGACTTTCTTTTTCATTTGTATTAAAGAGGAGGCAGCAATCCCTATTTTTTACAGGCACTTCCTGAAAAGTTATTTATTAGGTCACTGACATTGTGTTTAATAAATGACAAAAATCTAAAAATAAAATAAAGTATATTTTTAGTGCAGTGATTCTGGCAGCAGCCATGATGTAGCAGCACAATCCTCAGACTTGATCCTAATAATGATGATGATGATGATGTTACCAGAGGATCATCTTTCCTTCCCGTTTATCAGCTACTGGCCTTACTGGAACCACTTCAATGCTCATGATCAAGTTTCTTATGTGTGTGTGCATGTGTGTGTGCACGTGTGTGTATTTGTAAGTGGCTCAGCTCACCAGTCTAATAATGAAAGGTTAACATTGAGGCAGCATGTACATAATAATGTGTAAAAGATTGAATTTAGCTCCTTTGACCGGCACACTAAAATTGCTGACTGGATATGTGACCTTTTTTATCCTCTCTCTCACACACACACTCATGGAGAGGCAATATGTTAGACACACACACACACACACACACACTTCGCACCATAAATTGCAGGAGAGCCCACATGCAGCGAACCATGAGTATGTTGGTGAGTGTGTCCCAGCGTGCAGGTTAACACCATGAAGCAGAGTCATTTTCTCCCTGTCGCCTCACGCTGTGAAAACGACAACACGGTAACTGTTAAACAAGACACCTTAGACCTGGAGGTGGGCGCCCAGAGAAGAAGAGCACAGACTATACTGGGGAGAAAACACAGAACAGCCACGCTTATCGTAGATGGAGAGGATGGGGAAGACAAATCTCAGCGTGAAGGACAAAAGGAATGCAATAGTTGATTGGGAAAAAAGTGAAAAGTGATCTGAAAAGCATTAACATTAAATATGTGAAGGCTGATATAAGTAGCAGAAGAGCCCGCAAAAAGACTTTAGCTTGACTTTAGCTCGTACTCTAAGTCCTTGTCACTTTAAGATGTCATTAAGACACATAAAAGCACTCAAGCTGACAGCAGATAATCTTTCTTTCGAGGGAGCAAAGAGCAATTTGTTTATCAAGATGCAACAATAAGGATGATGGTATTAGGAAGAATGGGATGCATATGTGTCCTTTTTTAAAAGAAATTACTTTCATAGCTGTAAGCTGTTTTTTACCAGTGCATTTTTGTGCATATTCTGATGGATTTCTTTACTTTTAGACTTTAAAAAAGACCAAACTCACATTTTTAAATTTGATATATTTTTTCTCAGGAAGTGATTCTTAAGCGAGCAGCAGACTTGGTGGAAGCTCTCTATGGATTGCCTCATAATAACCAGGTACACGCACACAAACGCACACACAGTCCACACACTTTTGCACTCAGTTGTCCGAATGGAAAGGAGCAGAGGGGTAAAAGCATTTTCACTGTTGCAATCGTGGCAATTATTCCTCCCCTCGTTCTGCAGGAGATCATCCTGAAACGTGCAGCTGATATTGCAGAAGCTCTTTACAGCGTTCCACGAGGACACACCCAGCTCTCACAGACTCACACGGGCATGATGGGAGTAAACTCCTTCACCGGGCAGCTGTCCGTCAACGTCTCAGAACCCACACAAGCCAATCAGGGTAAGAGTTTACATCAGGGCTAATCAGCTAATCTGTTCAGGGGGGCACAGTTTCTGAGAAGCAGCGGCTCAGGGGCCGGACATCCAGCAATTAAAATCATTATGTAAATAAATTAAGTATTACAATGATCACCTTTTAAATTAGTTTGTTTTATTGCACTGAATCATAATGCAATAAACAAAACCCAAACACAGAACAAAAAGTGTATACAGGTAGACCTCGGGTTACGACGGTCTCAAGGTATGACGTTTCGAGGTTACGACGGATCTCCTTATTTTGAGTTACACGGTTTTACGTGGTTTTATGTCGGTTTTACATCGTAAAACCGCGGCGCAGCGGCGGAAGAATACAGTATTGCATTTTATTATTAAACGTACTGTACAGTATTTTATGTGTTTTTTGATAATTATGTAGAGTACTGTGTTAGGATAGGCTAAGTGCTTGGCAAAACAGGTACCGTACATGTATATGGTACGGTAATTACGTACGTTCCGACTTACGTCGAAAATCGGTTTACGATGCAGCATAGGAACGGATCTACGTCGTAAGTCGAGGACTACCTGTATAAGTCATAGGCATGCTAATTTATGCAACAAAAAAAAACCCCTGCAACTTATACAGCAAAAAATGGCAAGCAGATGTGCTGATTACAAATGGGGAACAGGTGAGTATAGAGCTGAAGATTTTGAAACCATTCAACATTTGATTGCAATAATTTGTGACAAAACTAAGAAATGTGAATCAACTAAATAACCAAAACTAAATACAAATTAGACTCAAACTTACAATATGGCCAGTTTTCTCCAAAGATATTTATTAATACTGTATATTTAAATTATTATTGCAGCTGTCACGTGTCTTTTTTTTTTTTTTACACGCCAAAATGTTTCCTCACTGTGCTTTTTTTCAGCGTAACACCTACAGCTGCACTCCAAAAAAGCAATCGATTTGGATGGTCCAGGTGTTTGTTTTTGCCACCGTAGTTTATTTTGAAAATATTTTAAAGTAGAAACAATGGTTGTGGGTGAGCTCGTGGGGAATGCTAAATAGCTCAAGAAAAATTGTAGCATTACAATAAAATTAAAGCGTTTTAGCTTTAAAAAAAATCTAAAAAGATAATATAGACTTTGTTTCATTCACCTCCTATTTATAATTCAAATTTGTGTTTTTTTGTTTATTTCTTTTAAGTCTGTTTGTTTTCGTTCAACATTGAGGTCTGGATGGAAAGCAGTCAGTGGCCACTTTATGTTATTGTGCTGTAAAGTAAGTGAGTAAATCAGGAAAGAATGGGTTGGTTTATCTTCCTTGTTTCATCCGTTTAGGTCTCTGGTGCAACTTAATACACAGTTGTTCTTGCATTAATTAAAAAAGCTCAAACGCATCAACTACAATCATGATCATTATTGTAGTCACAATAGCTGTTGAATGAGCATATTTATACATGCTGTTTTGGCAAATGAGTAAAGAAATATTGCTGAGTTTTAAAAGGAAAATACATGTTAATATAAATATATATTAGAGACATATTAGATTTTTAGGCAAGCGATGTGCACAGACGTACACGCTCAAATTTGACTCCCAACAGTTGAGAAAAGACACGCTTCAGAAAGTCAAGAGCCAATTGAAAGACTTTCTTCTTAAGGCTTATGTTTTATTCATGCGGGTGTCTGGGGAGCCAGGCTCAGGAAAAATGACTTTTTATCTCCTCCATCCCGCTGCACTCGAAAACGTTGTCATTTGTTTGGATTCGGTGGCGTTTTGGGGCTATAAATGAATGATGCTCTGTGATCTGTTGTTGTTTTTTCCCCCTTCTTCTTGTGCTCCTGTTTATTTTCTTTACAAACAAACAATTTGTTCTGCTCGTCACGGTTATTTCTCGTCCTTCTGTTTTCCTGCAGGTGATATGCTGGACCTGTTGAAGTGGCGAGCCCACCCCGACAGGATCAACGACAGCCTCTCCAAACTGAAAGAGATCGACGGCTCAGAGATCGTCAAGGTGGGCCCTAAATCACATTCTCAGCTGTGGTTCGCTCATGATTTGATTTCAGTCCAATTTTGTCTGACAGTTTCAGAGACTGTCTGAAAACTGAAGGTCTGCAGCTCACTAACCTTTATTCTCCTTCTTCCTGCTCAAGTTTCTGCAGGACACTCTGGACACTCTCTTTGGTATTTTAGACGAGAGCTCCCAGCGATACGGGCTCAAAGTGTTCGATTCACTAGTGAGTGCACTTTCCTCTTGCCTTTTTTGTCTGTGTGTGTGAGTTGGCAAAATATCTCATGAACCACCAGAGATGTTTTCAGGATGTCTTAGATTGGATGCACATCGACAGCTGATATTGGAGTCAGTCCCATTCAAGATGGCTGCCACAGCTAAGCAACCTTAGCAAAGACAAAAATGCTTACCGGTAGATGTCCGTCAGTTCAGTCAACTTTACACCTAAACTAAGGTGTTTGAGTAAAATTAACATTTTTGATTTATCCCATTTCAAGATGTCAGCCACCAGGGACATCCCTAAGGGGAGGCAGAGGGGGGCACAGGTCTAAAAAATTGGTAGCCACCTCACTTGAATAGTTTTATCCTCTTAAGTCCTAGGTTTTGATTAGAACTTCATAAACATAAAATCAAACATTGTTTTTGATAATTTAGAAGTAGAATAAATAAATAAAAAACTTTACACCTTTACCCCTTAATAAGGACAGCTGGTCTAAAACCAATGTCCACAACATTAGGATGCAGGGACTCAGGGGGGTTTATGCAGAATATGTATTTATGAATATAAATGTGACTTTTTTTATTCTGAATTTTCAACATTTAATTAAAAAAAAACATTTTTTCCACAAATGTACACAGCAACAAGCCAATAATTTATTATTATTATTATTATTATTATTATTATTATTATTATTATAAGAAGATATGGCTTTAAACTCAAGAAAGAAAGAGCTTTTACAGCTATGGAGCTAACGTTTGGTATCTGAGAGTCATTCACAACACGTACTTAGAGCGCTAACAGATCTTGCATTATTTCCAAGCTTTAGCAAAATGCATTGCTCCATTTCTTCTCAGCATAGGCCTTTGATTTTTTTTCCTTCAGTTTTCCATTTCTCTATATGGCAAACACCTTCTGATCTCATCTAAAAACAGCTCTCACAGAAACACGGGCTTTTAAAAGAAAAAGAAAAAACAGAGATGTAACGGTTCATAGCTTGCTGAGCCAATCCGAGCCATGTCATGCTACAGCGAGCAGAAGCTAAAGATCGATTTCTTTCACCATCTCTTCATTCTCCATGTGTCTGTCTACACAAGCCTCACACAGAGACATGAGCAACACTTCTCCTTACATGCTGCTGGCATCAATGATGAAAAAGTCTGCTGAGCTGCTGCTCATATCAAGTTTGCTTCTTGGGGTTTGGATCAGGACAAGTAGACATCTTCAACAATCTGCATGCTTAGGAAATATGACATGCATGTGCATCGACACGCAAAAGGATTTTACCTCGAGTTATTAAGGTTTTATATTGTGTGTGTGTGCGTGTGTGAAATTGATTTAATTAAATTAAAATTGTGTACATATAGGTTTGACGTTAGTTTTACGACAAAGGAATTTGTCAGAACGACCAAAATGTATCTTTTTCTGAAATTTTCTTAAAAATATGTTGTTTTATTAAGACTCGCAAAGCCACTAAAGCAGATAATAAATGTCTAACGTAAATTAAAAGACTGTACATCACCAGCCACCTTTCATATCAGAGCTTCAAACTAAGATCTTCTTATGTTGCGTTATTAAACGTTTCAAGATCTAAATCTGTTAGAGCTTTGAGTACAGGTATGTTCTCCTAATGACTCAACTACAACCACATTAGATTCTAGCCTAACATCTGTTAAATTGATAGGAAATTTGTGTTTACTAAAGCTGCTTTGCTGAGGTGGCCACCTTGAAATGACTCCAAACATTAATCAGTTATTGATGTACATCCATTGAATATTTTCTGAGAGGTTCAATAAAATCCATCCGGTGGTTGATAAGATATTTTGCTAAATGACATGTAAAATCATTAAGAACTTTGCTCCTACACTGGGGGTTATGTTAGCTTTCATGTAGGGGCCAGTAAATGCTAATTTTTGACTTGGAGTGAATAAATGTTAAATTGTGTAGCTTTGATGGAACACTGAAACAAACTGTAACAATTACATAAAATTGGAAAATTTTAAGGTAAGAGTGCAATTTAAAGTTAATAATTTGTAATGAAAGTTACAGTATCTTCTTTACATTAAGATATATTTTATTTGATTTCTAGGTCCATATCATCAACCTCCTCCAGGACAGTAAGTTCCAACACTTCAAACCAGTTATGGACACCTACATTGAAAGCCACTTTGCTGGAGCTTTGTCCTACAGGTATGAGTCTTTCTGCCATGTTCTCACTGGTCTGAGACTTTCAGCTGTGTTTTCACAGGCTTGAGACTTTCAGCTGTGTTCTATCTGTTCTGAGACTTTCAGCAGCTGAGTGAAGCTGACACCCCACCCAAGTCAAAAAATCTGGAAAACACTCAGAATGGTTAGTGCTCCGTTAGT
>JAVCKU010000031.1:4901354-4915250 GCA_032273985.1 Hypsolebias coamazonicus
TGTACTTCTCCATCAACATCCTCAAAGCAAAGATGCATCTGTGGTGCTCTTTCTTGGCATGAAACCATACTGTTGCTTACAAATAGTCACTCTCGTCTAAGTCTTGCTTCCAAAACTCTCTCCCAGATCTTCATCGTGTGGCTCATCAACCTAATTCCCCTGTAGTTACTACAACTCTGTACATCACCCTTGTTCTTGAAAAATGGCACCATCACACTTCTCCATTCCTTAGGTATTTTCTCACCCTCAAATATGCCATTGAATGTTTGAATCAAAGCGTTCACTGCCATCTCTGCTAAATATTTCCAAACCTCTACTGGTATGACTGGTATGTCATCAGATCCAACTGCATTCCCCTCCTTCGTGCTCTTCAAATCTTTCTGAACTTCATTCCTCATATTATTTGTTCCACTTCCTGGTCTGCAGTTATCCAGTTATGTAGTTTCTATGATCTCTACTCTTCTTTCCCTTTCATTGCTGGTTCTTTAGCTCCTCAAAGTACGCCTTCCATTTTACTGTCATTTTTTCCTCACTTGTTGGAATATTACCATTTCTATCTTTCAATTCAGTGTATTTATGTAGCACCAAATCACAACAGAAATTGTCTCAGGGCACTGAACAAAACGTTCACAAATCCTGGCAAAAACCAACGCAGACATGTTCCTGTTTTTGATTTTCTACATTTGCCTTGTAATCTGTCTGTTTTGCTATTTTGACATATTTGTTTTAACTTGTTACAAAAAAATCTGTATTTCTCTCTTATGATTGTCTATTGTTGATTGTCCAAGGAAAATCTATCGTTGCTGTTGTCATCATTCTTTGTTTGTAACCAGGTCTCTCTTGTAAATGAGTCCTCGAGGCTCAATGGGATTAACCTGCCTAAATAAAGGTTGAATGAACATACCTACAAAAGCCTAACCTGCTGCACATCCTTTCCAACCTGATCAATATATCTCATCATTTGATAAAAGTTTTTCTCTCCTTCTGTAGTGTACAGCCTCCCATATAACTCATCATGCCTTCTTCTTTGCTCTACATGGCATCTCCTTATATTCCTGGCTTCTCTCTTCAGTCCTCTCAATGTCATTTTTCTTCTTGGCTAACTTCTGCCTCTGGACAACTGCCACCATTTCACTGATCCAACACCAGGTTTACTCATCATCTTTTCTAAGTCCAGATGACACATCAACTACCTTACTACCTGTCTCAGTAGTCTGCCGACAGTGCACACAGTTTCCACGTGGCTGACAGAACATGCAAGTATACTGGAGCCTTAAGGTAGTAAAAAACTACCTCAGCACAGAAAAAAGCAATATAAATAGACATATGCATGTGGAGTGGGTGGGGGGTGAGAGTCCCAGTACAGGTTGCCAGGTGAGTGATGCAGCCATTGGTGCTTCGCCTCTCCTAGGTTGCTGCACCAGGGGAGAGGCAATGAGGGAGGCCAGCGAAGGCATGAGTTTGAGGAGCCAGAGACACCCCCCACCCCCCAGCCATAGTGGGGAGAGGAATAGAGTGTCTTGTTTCCATAACTTCCTGGATAAATTGATATAGTCGGCCTTCCAAGGCCAGAGCCAGATTCAGATATCAACATTTGTTTTTGGGTCAGGCTGAGCTTTGTTGCCTTTACAGTCTCGCCAGTACAGCTCATCTCATGGTGACTCCAAACAGCCAAAATTGTGATTACATACACTTAGTCAAGCTTACAACTTCTCTGAGGTGTATTTCTTCCCACCGTCCATGGACACTGCCAGAAAGTCCCATAGTCCTGATAAGATGGCATGTCTATCAGCCGGATCAGCTTTAATACAGGTCCACAGATAGTTCACACAGCATAGTCTGAGCATTGCCAAGCACGGCACATTCTTCATAATTTATCGATAATCCAGGTAACCACCAGCTCCAAAAGGGCAGAAATCCTGATCATCATAATCCAATTATGTACATACCCCAGGAATAGAGGGCTCTCCTTCTCCCTGTCTTCTTGTTGGGAAAGTTTGATCAATTGCATTGAGAGACCAGCTGACCAATCCATAGTTTACAATTTGGAAGATATGCAAAAAGAAGCTCTGACAAAAAAGGTTAACAGGACAAAGAGCAGAGCAGGGACGGAGAGAAGGAAAGAAGCATCTGCCTTTGTCTAGGGCAAGCAAAAAATAAAAAATAAAAATAAAAAACTAAACTAAATGCTAAAAGTTATAGATCACTTTTGTCAATCAAGCAAAACGTGATAAATAAAAAGTTAAAATAACAAAGTATGCAGAAGTGGTTTGATTGCAATAAACATACTGAAGAAATCATTAACAGGAAAACAATGTGTGAATGCTGATTCATAGAGTGATCAATGGCAATGATGAAAATGTTTTTTAAAACTGTATTTGCATGAACAGCTATGGAATTTTGAAAACTTCTTGTTTTAAAGTGGCAGAAATCCACTTTGGTCTAGGCCTTTTTGAATGCCCAGTAGCTCATCAATCTGGCCTGATCTAAACTCTGTTTCTTTAAAGTGAAGTATTGTAATTCAAATACAATTAGATAGTAAAACATTAAACGTCTGCAAGTTAAATCTAACTTAAGCACTTTGCCAAAAGTGTACTATGTATTCCTTTGACAGATTAGGATTATCTGAAGGTGTTTTTCGATCTTGCACATGTGCATCACTCCGAAGGCCCATAAATATATCAAATGAAAACACAATAACCTTTTATTAAAGGATGACAAAATCCCACACCATGTCAGTTATTGTGATGTGCATCATCTTCATTTTAAAATTTAGGTGCATGAATCAACTATAAAATCTCTAGATTACAATTTGCACAAGTTGCAACAGGACTGAGCCAACCATTTGTTTTCCTGTAAAGTTTGCCTTAGAAAGAAAAGAGTAGAAAGAAATGAATTTGTTCCCACTACCGTAACAGAAACTGTTCTGAAATATGGTAGAAATAGTGAATAGTGAACCAATAAAAATTGGTGCATTTAAAAAACTGTGAACACCTGGCCCAGCTCAAAACCCACCTTACATAAATTATACAATTTCAGAGAGCCACCCCCGACTGTGAAATCATGGAAACTGAAACCGTGGAGAAGCACACCAGCAATTACTGCCTGACTAAACAAACCTCGTATCGTCAACACAAAAAGCTTAAAGTTAAAACACACCCTTGTCTCTTACTAACATCATCTTCTATCAGCTGCAGGCAACTGCTGTTTTCATACCTCGAAGCCTGCTGATTGGGATGATTGGTTTGCGCAAGAAACATGTGGGAATCAAATCTTGCAGCTCAGAAAAAGTAAACATTTTATTATCACAGCAAACATCTAGAATAACAAATGTCTGAGAATTTGCAGTTCCACTTTGGGTCACAGGTAAAAACCAACAACGAAAACCACATCCAAACAAGAGTGTTTATAAATGCATATGGTTTCATAAGGACACCTTAGGCCATAAATCAATGATAGACCTTGTAGTTGTGTCATCTGATCTGTGGGTGTAAGTTTTGGACACTCGGGTGAAGAGAGGAGTGCAGCTGTAAATTTATCACCACATGGTGGTGAGTTGGATTAGATGGCAGGGAAAGATGCAGGACAGACCCGGCAGGTCCAAACGTGTGGACTGGGTTTGTTGAGAATGCCCAGCAGAAGAACCCATCAACTTCCAGCAGAGCTTCCACCACATCCCAGTGGAGGCAGAGGACATTGAGTCCAGGTAGACCATGTTCCATGCCTCCAATGTTAAGGCAGCTGTCTTGAGCTATGACCGCAAGGTTGTTGGTGCCTCTTGTAGTGGCCATCACAAAGCCATTGGTGAAGGCTCCAGATAATGGAGGCTATCAAGCTGAAGAAGAAATTCTGTTCAACCTTATTAGCTGGTAAAACTCCAGAGGTGGTTTAGATTGTCAGTAAACCAAGCATGCTGCACTCTGGCTGTTGCTGTGGCAAAGGCTTGCATATGGGATAAATTAGGTGAGGCCTTGGATAAAGACTCTAGATCAGATCCAAGAAGATTCTGGCAAACTGTCAAGCAGCTGTGTATAGTGGAGATAGAGTACTGTTGGCCTCAACCAGTGACCTGTTGGATGTGGAAGAACTACTTTGAGGACCTTCTCCATCCCCTCAACACATCTTTCATGAAGGAAGTTGAGTCTGGGAACTTTGAAGTGGATCTATTTGTAACAAGTGCCGAGGCGGCAGTTAAAAAAGCTCCGCAGTGACAGGGCTCTGGGGGTGGATGTGATCAGCCCTGATTAGTCTATAGGTAATACTCTTGTGGATTGGATGTTACTAAACTGTCTTGGTTGACATGCCTTTGCAACATCATGTAGATATCAGGGGCAGTGCCTCTAGGTTGGAAGGTTGGATAGGTGGTTACTTTATTCAAAATTGGGGACCAGAGGGTGTGTTCCAATGATAGGAGAATCACACTTCTCAGTCTACCTGATAAGACCTTTCCAGGTGCGATGGAGAAAAAACTCTGGTCAATGGTCAAACCTCAGATTCAGTAAAAGCAATGCCTTTTTTGTCCTGACTATGCAATACTGGACCAGTTCTTTATCCTCACTAGGGTTCTTAATGTGGCTTAGGAGTTAGCCCAACCAGTTTGCATGTGTTTTGTGGAATTGGAGCAGGCATTTTAGTGTGCTCTTTTGGTTTCCCTGAGGCGTGTACTTTATGAGTATGAGACTGGGAGTCTATTGCTATTGACCATTCAGTCTCTGTACAAATGGTGCAAGATTCTGGCTTGCATTGCTTGCAATAAGTCGGAGCACTTAAGGGTGGGACTGTTATGGTAAGAATTTCTCTATGCAGCCATTGGATGGAAGTGGTCCAATTACCATAGTTGACATCAGGATTCCATCTCTGCCATTTGCAGATGATGTGGTCCTTTTGGCATCATTATGCCATGATCTCCAACTCTCATTGAAGATATTCTCAGCTGAGTGTTAAACAGCTAGGGTGAAGATCAGCTTCTACAAATCTGTGGCCACGATCCTCAGTCTGAAAAGAGTGGACTGTCTTCTCAGGGAATGGGAGTGAGGTGCTGCCTCTAGTAGAGGGGTTTAAGTATATTGGGGTTTGCAAACTCTGTGCTGATTCTATGTGCTGAAAAGTTCTTTGTTAACCAGTTACAAACTCTGGGTAGTTATCAAATATCTGGTCTCTTACTTAAAATAGGGTGATAAGTTAAGTTATCCAGGAGAGACTGGGAGTAGCGCCACTTTTCTTCTACATCAAGAGGAGCAAGTTGAGGTGGTTTGGACATCTTAATGATGCCTCCTTGAATCCTCCCTAAAGAGGTGTTCCATGTATCCTAACAAGAAGACACAGGACATGCTAGAGACTAGGTCTCTCAGCTGATCATGGAAATGCCTTAGAATCCTCCCAGAAGAGTTGGAAGAAGGTCTGTGGAAAAATTGGTGTCAATGCTCAAGCTGCCTCAAACATGTGGCAAATAATAAATGCGATGGATAGATGGTGAAATAGCATCATTCAGGCTGATGGGAACCACCTAAACTGGTTTTCTCTTTTCCCCACAAATGTGATTACTGGTACTCAAAACACGGCTGATCACTCCCTCCAGTGTGCTGCTGTCGGTTTGTGTGAGAGAGATAGAGGTTTGTTTTTAATTTTTGTTTTAAGTATGTATTCCCAAAAAAATTTGGTACCCTGGACAAACGATGAGGTTAGTGTATTCCTCTGTATTTGTCACAAATAATATGACGTGATACGTTTTTGGTTTGATGAACAGCTGAACGTTTTCATAAATGAATGGTTAAAATAACACCAAATATGCAGAATAATCTATAAAAGAAAAACAATAAAGTCAATAAAATAAGGTCCTCGAGACTCAATGAGACTACTGTAACTTGTATAAATAAAAGTTGAGTTGATTTGAAATGAAAATAATTTAAATGCTAACTTAACGTTCACACAATAATATGCTTGTATCATCTTAACATGGATTATTAGATAATGTAGGAGAATTTTTTTGAACGTAGGAAAAATACCCCAGAGAAACTTTTTGATTTATCTTTAATCTAAAATTGACTCAAATAACTTGTCCAACTTTTCTAAATGCAGCAATCACTTTAGGGCTTTTCTGTTTCAGCCAAGGCTTGGTTTATTTAAAATAAATAATGTTTCATTCTTTTTTTAATATATCATCACTGCAAGAAAGGCACTAGACAAACTGAAGCCTACATCCCCCCAAGGTGCTGAGATAGCTCCTCGTCTCATAGTAATTTATTACATTTTATAGGCTCATCACATGCTACAAAGTACACATAATTTGTAATTTCACCTGCAAAGCAGCAAATAAAACGCTGCTGTTAAATAAATACAACAAAGTAAATTATGTGATAAGAAAATACTAAATTCACATTATCAAAACTTCAGCAATGTGCAAAGACATCATTTCACTGAACGTGACTCATTTTTCTGCTCCTATGATTTAAGATAAATATCACAGGTTATTTGTCTTTTTTTTTTTAAGAAAAAAAAAAATGTTGTTTTTTGTGTAGAATTAACAGAAAACAACCTTAAACTCAGTAACAATATGAAGTGACAATGATAACCAGGGATTGATTATAGATAAATAGGTGGTGACCGTAAAAATAGAAATGTCATTTTGTGCTCCTTTTCTTGTGATGCCACACGTTGATGACATGTTGCCAGCAGATCATTAGTTTAATGAGTCTTCACACTGTTAAGGCTTAATTTATAATTTCATGAACTCAAACCCTTGTATTCATTGTTACACACGTTTTTTTGGTTTGTTTTTTTGTTTTTTTACTAATTTGTCTACAGGTTTCACTACAAGTCAATAGATAGCAATAATGCTCTGATTTGTTAATGATCTTTTGTTCAAAGAACATCTGTGAATCTGACTGACCGCTGACGGCTATCTTGAACTGGGTTACCCCCAAAAGACAGTCATTTGTAGAGGTACAACTCATGATTAGTTTATAAAGTTTTCATTAAAATTTGTCCATTGGTCCACGAGATATCTTGCTAACACGCAGAGTACCCCCACCCCCACCCCCCAGGCAGAAACAGTATCATCTGCCATTGCCTTTTGATGGTGGTCAGTAATTAATAAATAAATTACTTTATCAGTTAGATAATAAAGACTTTGCATTTTCTTTAAAAATACAGAGTGAATGCAGAGTGATGAATGACTGCTGAAATTGTTTAAACTGAGTCGGTAAAGCTAAAAGAAGCACAACGCTAGCCAAAAGTAGCTAAATTATAGCTGAATGTGCAGCTAAATATTAAAAGACAGGATAATCAGAAGCTAAAGGTAGCAAAGATTAAGTAAAGTAGCAAAACCGTAGCTAACAGTAAAAAATGGCAAAGCTACACGTAGTAAAACCCTATCTAAATGTAGCAAAAGGCTAGCTAAAAGCTAAAAATAGATGGTCAATTTGAAAGACAGAAATATTTTTGAAGGATTTGAAATTATTGCAATGTATTTCTTATTTAACAATATTCTAAATAAAGTTAACAGTACATATTTTTAAAAATACAAAAGTTATAAACCCCCCCAAATCATTGCACTTATCTGTCAAATCTTAACATTTTCATGAATGAAGATATTAGGTGCAGAGCTGATTAGATTGAAAATAAAAACAAATGTGAACAAATTAAAGCAGGAAAAAGGTTTAGGGCCATGTAAAATATTTTTCTTAACAATTCAGATGTTATTAATATTTACCGGTAGCAAGAATTTTTAAGAAAAAAGAAAAAGACAGATTGTCATTTGCTTTAAGTATGAATTCCCATGTCTTCATCTTCTTCACACTGATGTGAAGGTTATTCTTCCTGCACCAGCTCTCCAGGTGTTCCACCTTTTCCCGACAATCTTCAGGTTTTAGAAGACCTTTTCTGGACTTGGGTCATGGATGTCGAGTAAATGCAAGCAACTTAAGTTTTCTGGAAGATTCTATCACTTAACTCCTCCAAGCTTCTGAGAAAACTTTTGTTGCTACAGACTCATGACTCGTGTCACTTTCATGAAAACAAAGATCATGAATAATTTGCAATTGGACAAATAATGGAGAGGTTTGCGTTGTAGTATGTTTTCATCTACTTTTTGAATGTGAACCAGAACGTCATCACACTTTTCTCCAGAACATAATAAGTTGGCTCTATTTGTCTTCAGCAAAGAAGGTGGTGTAGTTCAATCTTACGGTGATAAACTTCCAAAACTTGGTTTAAATAAATGCACCGTGTCTTGTTACTTGTTAATAATTGTCAATTTCCTCCAGTCATCATTGTCAGCTGTCAATAACATGAACTACATTTTAGCTCAAAGTAGACTTTATATCTTAAATCTTCCTCATAGGAAGTCACTTTGCTGAAATTATGTTGCAATCATCTGAACCGGTTAAATTTACTGTGTCCCCTTCCAGCCCAACCCCACCAAACCCCACCACTCCACCTCCTCCAGAACACCTGACTCATGGGTGGTAGCTTTGCTTCGTTGTGCTGCTCTGGTGAGTGTATCTGAGGTTAACACAACACTCTAAATGATTACAGCATGTACAGTTTATACCCATGATAACAGCAAACAAGCGGCATGTCTGCCGTTGCAGCAGCTCTAATTGAGCTGCAGCTGTGTGGAATGGCTGCCATATTTTCAGGGTGGAGAGGTCAGGCATGATAACGATCTGGGTTGGCAGGTTTGGTCTCGGGGTTGCAGAACACAACCTTATCTCCGGGGCCCCTCCTGCTCTTATTATGAAGCCTCTAATGAGTGACAATAACCTCTAAATGGAGCAAAGGAGGAGGTGCTCCCATTTCCTGGTCCATTTCCACTGGACTTGATCATTTGTTAGTGCTCAGAATGTCTATTTCTTCCTTCAAGAACACACAGAGTTCAGATTTGTATTTAAAACCGTTTGTTGGACTGTGCACATCAACTAATCTTGACCTGTCTGGAGTGTAATCCACCTCTTGCTGGGACAGTTCAAGAAGGCTTTCACCCTAACCACCTCAACTTTGTTGCTACACAGATACCATAAATCTCAACTCCTTGTCTCCTTGTCCCCTGTTGCTGAGCAAAGAGGGGAAATAGAAATACTCTCCATCCATCTGTCCATGCATGTTGTGAGCACGATAACTTGAAAATACGTAAGGTACTGACTCATTTTTTTGGTGTGTGCATCCAAGTGCACAGAAGGCCACTATGAAATATTGGGTTTCTCAGCCAATTTCTAGTTTTTATATTCCTGAATAGTATAATTCTATCAAATGATTGAATGATTGGGAAATAATAAAAATAAAAATAACATACTGACTTCCATATTGGTGTGTGGCTGCATCTAGATGTAAGAAAGGTCCTTGTCAAAAATTGGGTTGCCATGTCTAAATCCAAGATGGCCAGCATATGTACATATGTATGCATGTATGTATGTATATATATATATATATGCACAGTACACATATAGATGTATGTGTGTGTGTGGGGGGGGAGGGGGGTGCAAACCGACCATCTCTATCATTTGAAGAATGTTTTTTTTAGTTTGGCAATCCTCTTGCTCTGCCATAGCACCTGGTCTTAGATAAAGTTCTTCCCTCCGTTTGCCAGAATCATTGCTCCGTACATAAACACAAAAAAAAAGAAAAAAAAAAGCCTATATTCTTCCACACACTGTTAATCCTACACACTTGAATATCTTGCACCAAAAGCATCCAGGTTTACTTGAATTTATTGTTCAAGTCCATTCTAGAAAAACACAGAGAACTACTAACATTCACTTGTTAAATCCCTCAGTGACTGGCGACATCGGCGTACCACTTATTCTAACTAACCCACAATTCCTTCGCAACATAGTAACATTTTATTTAAATTTTAAAGTTCACAGAGAACAGAGACATGCAGCCCATTCTCACTATGTCAGTGTCACATTCTGCTGTCTTGTCAGGAAGACCTTTAGTGCCACTTGTCAACACTAGAGAAAGTGTATTTCTACATTATTGACTCACTGCAGTCACCAGGAAAACAAAGTGCTATTATACGGTTCTGAAAACTGAAAATATGTATTGGTACATTGTCTTCATTCCCACAGGTACATAGTGTCTGTGTACATTGTGTAAATGTTCTTTGTTTCACATGACTTTTTTCTTACTTAAGAGGCACATATGGAGTTTGGCAGTTCCACAGATGGGGGATAGAGAAGCCTGGGTCTTTGAGAAGAGAAAATGGTTGAGTTTATCATTAAATACCAGATTACTTACCTAAAAAGAAGACTATATAAGCACTGCGCACATGCATTAAAATAAATACGGTACCTGCA
The DNA here is from genome assembly GCA_032273985.1 of Hypsolebias coamazonicus. Lineage (NCBI taxonomy): Eukaryota > Metazoa > Chordata > Actinopteri > Cyprinodontiformes > Rivulidae > Hypsolebias > Hypsolebias coamazonicus. The sequence goes on from JAVCKU010000031.1 coordinate 4,911,650, forward strand.
GAACAAAGAGAGTATAATGCTAAGTTTAGCATCAGAAATGTGAAATGGTCACTTTGCTTCACGGTTCAGTTGATTGTAATGAAGCTGTGTATTTTAAACCTAACTTCCATACTTTCCTAAAATTAATCATTAAGAGTGGACCAAAATACTGTATGTTTCTACTTTAAAATATGTTTGTGTGGTCAAGAACTGTAGAGCTCAACACATGTTCAGAGTGGTTGTGTCTGCTCAACGTGACCGGAGTATTATCTGGAGAAAAACATCAAACGTGAGCTGTGGTGGCAAAACAAGTCAAAATGAGGAATTTTTCAATACACTGTATTGAGTTATTATTGATTTTGAATTCTCCATTTCAAAAGCTTTAAAATTATGTACAGTTTGTTAAACATTGGTGATTGGTCACTTATTCTGGCAAAAATCTATTTTTTTTTTTTTTGGTTTGCAAGTTTGTTGGTCTGAAAACTTTTTATTGGTCTAGAAGGAGGTTATCTGGTATTCCAGTCAAATATTTAAAAAAGGGCCTAAGCCTCACAATGATCCCAAACATTATAAGAAGGGATTTCCTGGAGCTACACCAGCTGACAGAAGAAAAAAAATAATTTTCATTTTAAAGGAAATTATGAGGGATATAAGACAGAGGATGATTTCTGAAGACATACTTGTTAGAAAACTTTGATTTAAAAGTAGATTACATAAATAGATGGATGGATGGATGGATGGATGGATGGATGGACGGACGGACGGACGGACGGACGGATGGATGGATGGATAAAGAATGACTAAAGTTTGGTTTACTGATAAACCTTAAAATATTACTGACAAAAACTAAAATACTTTTCACTAAATTTTTGGAAAATAACATTTGACATTTTGAGTTTTCATGAAATTTGCAGAAACATGTCAATTAAAACTTCACATTTCTTTAGATTTGTTCATTCATGACACAGTGAAACTGTCCAGAGTAGCAACATTTTTAACTGGATCTCTTGCAGAACAGAGCTTTGCTGCAAATCAGTTGCTTTATATGTTTTGTTTGTACTGCAGTTAACAAATTAAACAAAATGATTAATGCAATTAACTACTGTTTTGCTGTTTATAGTAACCCAACCAAAACTTCATAAACAAAATTAATTAAAATAGATTTATTGTTGCCCCAGGGTTATTATAGTGCACATTAGTCATTTGTGTATTCAACAGAGTATAAAGAGTGGCAGTTTGTCTGTTTTTCTATCAGTGCAGTAGGTGGAAACAGACACAGGTTTGTCTAATGGTTTCGTTTTCACCGACTTGTGACCTGCAGAAGAAGCTTGGTGAGTCACAGACTGAACTTGAAGGCTGGTTAGGGCTTAGGTTCAAGTCCTGGGTCAAGTTAGAGGGGCAGCTGCAGCCGTTCATTTGTGGCCACCCAGGACCAGCGTTTGCTTGTTTGTGTTTTATGTGTTAGTGAGTGAGAAGAGCGCACAGCTGAACAAGTCTATTTGTGGGGAAACAAGGCTGATGTTTCCTAGATGTTAAAAAAAAAAAAACCTCTATTCCTCCATCATCTGAACTCGTTTCTGTCATTTGCTCCAGGAATAAACACCAGGAAGCAACAGACCTGTGAGCAGAGCAAGACTCTGGAAACAATAAAGTGAAACTACAAGAATTAAAAAACATTCATAAAAATAAAACAATCATCAAAACTCTGGGAGACCACAAAATGAAATAAAACATCTCAAAGTTGCTGTAACTTAAACTGCAACTTCATTTTACTTTGATGTTTTCCAGTTAAAAAACTAATTCACACAAATGGAGCAACTATCAGGCCATGGTAGGTCAGAGATCCATACTGGGGCTGTGGGTTCAAGCCCGGGTTGTGTCAGGAAGGGATGACCGCATAAAAAGAATTGCCAAACATTTAGTGTGAGTTTGCTCACTGCTCTGCAGAATGAAGGAGCCTAAAGACAAACAACAGAATTAAAAATGTTAAAGTCGTCCTACAAGATAAAAGCACCATTTTGCTTAGGTTTGTCAGAAAATTTAGGTTTACATAAAGATTTATTAAAAGTACTGTAATCATTTATTAAATCAAACATTTTACATAAAATAACTGTTTGTCTTTTATCATAGTAATAATAATAATAATACTTTATTTTAAAAGCCCTTTAAAACAACCACAGCTGCAACAAAGTGCTGTACATATAAAATCAAGAACATTTAAACAGATAAAGAAAAATAGCTGTTAAAACATTAAGATCAATTAAAACAATAAAAACAGTACAGAACAAATTCAGTCTGTGCTAAAAGCCAGTGAGTAAAAATGTGTTTTTAAAAGAGTTTTAAAACTGGGCAGTGAAGGAGCTCGTCTGATGAGAAGAGGGAGATCGTTCCACAGTTTTGGAGCAGCAACAGAAAAAGCTCTGTCCCCTCTGAGCCTCAATCTGGACCTCGGCACCTCCAGGAGCAGCTGATCAGCTGATCTGAGGCACCGAGCAGGAGAGTATGGGTGAAGCAGCTCAGAGAGGTAGAATGGGGCAAGACCATTTAAACTTTTAAAAACAATTAAAAGAATCTTAAAATGATCAGTTAATCAGTTATCTATTGTTAATAACCTTTCTGCTGAATACACGTTTAAAAGATCTGATGATACGGCTTGTGTCTTCTCTCCTGCTCTCCTCAGTGTTTTTTCCTCTTGTAATCAACTCCTGCCTCCATCACCTGTTGTCCTTCCCCAGGTGTTTGTCATTTCCTGTTCGTTAGCATCTGTATATACCGTATTTTCTGGCCTATAAGTCACACCTTTTTGCCTCATTTGTATACCCTGCGACTTATACACCAAAGCGACGTATTTATGGATTTTCTTTCCCCATATTTATGTAACAGGGTGGTTTATTAGTTTAATGTAAAAGTAACTGTAAATTCCCACTCTTGTTTGGGCCCCTGAATGCAACTTGCCCTGTTACTCCACCTCCACCTTCAGTGTTGCTTGGCTCATTAGTGTATGTAAGCACTGGGTGTGCATGCCAAACATTTGATCCTCCAGTCTGTTGGCTGTTTAGTCCGTCACTGCATGCGGTTGTAGGTGTGAGCACTGGCACAGTGCTCAACAAGCTCTGAATCACATGCGGGACATTTTGCTGTTAAGGGTGTGTGCCAGTGAGTGGTAGATTGCTACTGCAATTGTTTGAATTTACCCATTAGTGGGGTTGTGCTTTATTAAGATTCCTGCTGTTGCTATACAGTATTATGCTCCCACCTTTGTGTGCATTTCTTTTTTTTATCTTTATATGCTCTCATGTAGCTGGCATTGTGTTCATCTGGTGCTAGGTAATTTGGAGTTTGTGTCAGGTTGGTTGTAGCATTTTAGAACTAGCACTTTAGAACTAGCACTTTAGCACTAGCACTTTAGAGCCGGCATAATAAATCTTTTGTGTAGCCCCCCAACCAAAATGACCCTTTTAATAGTGCTTAATTTTGCCTTTGGTTGTGATTATCCCATTTTAAATTACAGGTAACCCCCGGTTTCCGGCGCAGTTCCGTTACACCGGCCCGGCCGGATACCGAAAAAGCCGGTTACCGGGACCGGCTCCCGGTGCGGCCGAAAACGAAACTAAAACCAACA
>JAVCKU010000031.1:5078037-5088320 GCA_032273985.1 Hypsolebias coamazonicus
ACAAAATTAATCTTTAATGAGATCTTATTATCACAGCCCTACTATTAAATACATAAATTGAAAGTCTTTGGGCTGCGACGGTGGAGCATTGGTAGAAGCTCGGGCTGTGAGATCGTGTTACGCGAGTTCAAATCCCAGTCAAAACCATTACTTTCACTTTAGCAGCCTCGGGCAGATGGGGCTCGTTAGCTCGGGAGAGCAGTTCATCTAGGTGAAGGGTAACACCGAATATATAAAGCCCGGGTAAGAGCACGTAAAAATGGCCTTGTGCCAAACTTGGGGGTGCTCACCAAGTAAATATCATAATTAAAGTTTGGCAGTTGACAAAATATCATTAGTTATGTTTTTTTTTATTACATGTAGAGAACACCTCGAGATTTTTGCTTGATTTAAAATAATTCAATTCAATACTGTGTAATACTTGTCAAATACACACAGTAGATTTTTCTTTTCCTGGTTGACTTTTTGTTTTTACCATGACCCACTGATTACATTGAATTACCTATTTTATCTTTTACCTTTGTTGCCTAAATCACATGTTCAAGTTCTATATTAGTGTATTAGAGTCAGTATCATGAGAATCACTGATAAAACTTTAATCCACATATGAATCAGACTCTTCTGAGATGTGCTCGACTTGGAGCTGTACACAATCCTGCCCTCCAGGGGCTGTGTGGGTCTATAGATGTCTGTCATGGGTTGTCCTGTCCATAACTGACACTGTTCAGCTATTGCATTTAGCTGTAGTGGAGAGAGAGAATAGAAAAGAGAAATCATTGAAGACAGTGAGGGTATAAAATTAATATTTTTGCTTATAGAATACAACAAAAACGGCCTTTCAAAAAGAGTATCGCAGTCAGTGTTAAATTTTTGTTATCATGGTGGAAGTCAAAAGATTTTTAACAACTTCAATTTCAATTTCCATGTGTCTTAAATATATACTAGCAATCTGGTTAATCATTTGATGGGGCGGGGGGTGTTTAAAACATTTGAAGATTTTTTTCACCTGTCGACTGCTGATAGACAACATCCTATGAAACACCGTCCAGTCAACTGCCTGCTCACATCCTGGAGTTGTCATGGAGCCCACATAGCGATAATAACTGTGAAGGTCTTTGGCTGCTGGAATGATGTCACTGAGTCTGAAGTTTGGGATCACCACGTTGCTGCCTTGACACAACAAAAACGAGAAGTAAACCAAATAAACTAAGGCTGGCACATTTTACAATTTCAACAGATTCAAGCTCCATACTCTAAACTCATACTGATGTTACTCATGCCAAATGTTGTAAAGGTAAAATACACACCATTGTTTTTTACTTGACCCAGCGCATATATTATTGTGTCCAAATGTGGATGATCAGCTGCTGTTTCCTATAAGGGCACCATAGACATCTTCAATGGTTATGTGCATTGTATCAGTCCTTGTAAAGTCATAAATATGAAAACACGTCTTACCTCAAACAGGAAGGCAAGCAGAGCTATACCTGCTGTGTCATGTTCTGCTTCTGCCAGAGAGTGGTATGGCTCTTTGATATGGACTATGTGAAGCTGGAGAGAGAGAGGAATAAGAGTTTCAAATGTGTAAGATCAATGCTACGCCCTGTAGAATATAAAACAGACCTGTTGTTTCCAACACATACTTAAATTTTCCTTTCTTACTGGTAATCAGTTTTTGTCTTTTAATTTAAGTCCCTGTAAATACTATAAATTCTAATGATCTTTTCATTCAACCTTTATTTACAGTATACAGGTTAATCCCATTGAGCCTCAGGGACTAATTTACAAAAGAGACCTGAATCTCCTGTCCTGACCTGAATGATATTTTGGGATTGCCATTCTGTATTCAGTTTTGCTGTAAATTAGGAAGTGAGAAACAAGCAGTCAACGACCTTAAGAAAGCCTGGAGAACTATTGTACTTTGAAAAAAATACATGAAGGTCTATATGTATAACCAAACATACATTACTGATAAGCTAGAAGACTGTGGTGATGGATGTAGCAATCTCAAGTGATATTAACATAAGAAAGGAGCATGAGAAGCTTGAGAAATACAAAGAGCTGAAAGAGGGAATCATGAAGTTATGGGGAGCCAATGTTGCCGGGCTGTTTTGGTTGATGCCTTTACAACATTGTGTGGACATTGGGGGCAATGCCACTGGATTGGCAGACTGGGTGGTGGTCTTCTTCTTCAAAGAGAGGGACTGGAGGGTGTGCTCCAATTATCGGGGCATCACTATCCTTAGCTTCCCTGATAAAGTCTATTCAGGGGTACTGGAAAAGTGAGTCCGATCGATGGTCGAACATTAGATTCAGGAGGAACAATGTGGATTCAGTCCTGGCCATGGAACACTGGATCAGCTTTTTACCCTCACTAGGGTCCTCAAGGGAGTATGGGAATTTTTCCAACCAGTCTACATGTGTTTTGTGGACTAGAAAAAGGCATTTGATTTTGTTCCTCATGGTACACTATGGGGGTGTTCCACAAGTATTGGGTCCGTTGTTCTGAGCCATTCAGTCCCTATACAAGCGGTGCAAAAGTTTGGTTGGCATTGCTAGTAGTAAGTCAGGGTGGGAGTTGGACTTGGCCAGGGCTGCCTGTTGTTATCGATTCTGTTCTTAACGTTTATGGTCAGAATTTCTCTGTGCAGCCAGGGGTCGGAGGGAGTCCGGTTCGGTGCCCTCAGGATTCTGTCTCTGCTATTTGCAGATGATGTGGTCCAGTTGTCATCATTGTGCTGTGATCCTCAGCTCTCACCGGAGTAGCAGAGTTTGAAGCAGCTGGGATGAGGATCAGCACCTCCAAATCTGAGGCTCAGAAAAGAGTGGATTGTTCTCTTTGGGTCGAGGGTGAGGTCCTGCCTCAAGTGGAGGAATTCAAGTATCTCAGGGTTTTGTTCACAAGTGAGGGAAGAATGGAGCGTGAGATTGACAGACATATTATAGTAAAGCTTCTGAGGTATTGAGGACTCTGTGCTGGCCTGTTGTGGTGAAGTGGGAGCTGAGCTGTAAGGCAAAGCTCATTTACTGATCAGTATATGTTCCTACCCTCACCCATGGTCACAACCTTTGGAACCAAAAGAACAAGACTGAAGATGCAGGCGTTTGAAATTAGTTTCTTCCACAGGGTAGCTGGACTCTCCCGTAAAGCCAGGGTGAGAAGTTCAGTTATCCGGGAGAGACTTAGAATGGAACTGCTGGTTCTCCACATCGAGAGGAGCCAGTTGAGGTGGTTCGGGCATCTAAGGATGTCCCATGAATGCCTCCATAGGGAGGTGCTTTAAGCATGTTCAACTGGAAGGGGACCCCGGAGAAGACCCGGGACATGCTGGAGAGACTATGTCTCTTGGCTAGCCTGGAAATACCTTGGAATCCTCCCAGAAGTGCTGGAAGAGGTGGCTGGGGAGAGAGATGCCTGGGCCTCCCTGCTCAAGCTGCTGGCCCCTGCCAGGATCAAGTGGAGGAAAATGGTTGGATGGAATCTGGACATATAAATGCTGATGCACAGAAGGAAGGCTAACCGGGTAAATGAAATGAAAAAATTAAAAATGTATAAATAAACGAATAAATAAAAAATGTACAATCTGTCCCACTTTGCAAGAGCCTGTTCTGCAACACTTTCATGCTTTCAGTCAGATGTAGGTTCCTGTACCTCCATGGGAAATCTTTCTCCATCGATGGTGTGCTCTGATCCTGGTCTCCCATTCCCTCCCCAGTGGAAGTGAAAGTGGGATGCTCTGTAGTGACCTGTCAGACCTCCTCTAGTTAGTCCCACCAACTGTGGCAGACCAAAGTGAGCTGCAAGATTTAAAAAGAGAGACATGGTCTGAATCAGCCAGGTGCTCTACAGGAAAGAAGACAGCGTCTGAAGGAGAGGAGAGCAGGTCAGTCTGTTGTGTTTTTATTACCATAGTGGCCAGTATTTTTCACCGTAATGTTGATTTTGTTGGTGTGTCCAATGAAGTTAAAGGGAGGCAGGGAGCTATTGACCCGCACTTTACTGGTGATGATGTTAATTGGAGACTGGTGTGATCCTCCACATCTGGGAAACTGCACAACCCAGCGGCTTGGATCTAAACCAAACAAAGAACAACAACAAATTTCAACAGTTATTTGTGACGTGCCAGAAAAATGAGTCACAATGGATAGGACTGCATGCTCTTTTAGGAGGATTCACAGGAACACATCATTCACACAGACACAGAAAGTTACTAATAAAGTAACTTATAATCTAACTTAGTTACTTTCCAAATCAAGTGCTGTAATCAGTAACTTAACTAAGTAACTTTTTTTCAAGGACTACCAATAATCAGTAACTTAACTAAGATACTTTTTCAATGTAACGATGCTATCACTGCGACACCTGTTAGAATATGGGGATTCAAAGGTTGATTGGAAGATTATATGCCATTTTGGTTACTGGAAGTGTCTATATGGATTTGTTTTTCCAGCTCAGTTGTAACCAATATTTATGTTTTTCACACTTTTTCTTGGCAGAGCCGCTCATTTAGACTCATTTTGCCAGCACTGGTCTCTCTTGTCCAACTCAGGAGTCTCCAGTCTGTGGCTCTGGGGCCACATGAAGGTCTTCAGTCCATCTGGCTCTTTGTAGCATTGAACAAAATAACATGGATTTGAATACAATTTACATTGATAAGTACAGTAGAATATACTAGTCTTGGTATCCAGTTTTATGCAATTACTGTATATGAATTTAATCTGAACAATACAATAATTTGGGGGCTTCCTGGGCAGCCACATATGAAAAGGGTCTTGTTCTTCAATCAACTTTAATGCATCTGAACCGCAATGTCTACTACCCCCACAAATTTTACGTGTTTTATATGTGTTGATATGAGTCAATGAGGAAAAATGGTGTCTTTGTTTGCAAACTACATCAACATGGTAACTCAAAATGCCAACAACAGTAATGGTACACTTCATGGTGCTGAGCTGGTCGTTTTGATAAAACTTTTGTGGGGGTGCACATTGAGGTTCGGGCCGCATTAAAGTTGACAGAAGAGCAAGACCCTTGTCAGGTGGATAATAATAGGTAGCTGCCTTTCTAGGCTGTCCCCAGTCATGATGATTAAACAAACATATCAGTGAATATCTTCCCATCCATTGACCACATATATTAGGTTTTAATTTGAGGCAGAGTTATGATCAACTCCCTCTGTAGTTCTGTTTTTGGTAAGAGAAATGTTTGGCTTAATTTTTTATCTCTAAATGCTTCAATGCAGCCATTTCATTTTGCTCATGTATGTTTTCAGATCATTTTAGGAACTTGGTGCTGCTACAAAAGTGACAGATGCGCATCAGAACAGCTGTACTGAAATCAAAAGTCCAGTAATATTTCACTGTAGTTATTTATAAAATACTCACAATGTTGTAGTTTCCATGGCTAATCCAGTTTCATTTCAAGGATCTAATTATTTCAGCTTTAAGTAATCCCTGTTTTGACGCTTGGGTTAAACAAATATTAATGTTTAGGTTTTAGACTATTCATACTTTCTTTTAGCTTTGACTTTTCCCCTAAAAACTCTTAATGGGATCGTCACCTGGTCTTACCTTCACATGTGTCATCATTGTTCTGTTTCTGGTAACACCACTGAGCTGGAGGAGAAAGCACAACTTAGTTTAGATCAGCAGACATACAGCGTTGCAGTTCTGACTAAGAAAGTTATTTTTTGTGCCAAACAAGCGGCTTTCTGTAGCTAAAAAATGAGTAATAATATAGTTTATGCTCTGTTGACGCTATTTTACTTTTTTCTTGTCTAGTGGCATTTGTGTGTGAACCACTGTTAATTTTTTAGATTAGAATTTCAATCTGGCAACAATCCTCTTCGTCTTACTCAGACAATCCAGAAATAATTATTTCTCTAAACTGCAATTGGTTAAAGAGCCGTCTACATCAGGAAAAATATTAACGTCCACTGAACCCCACTTAAAAAGATTTGAACCATTCCTTTAAAGTCAATAAGATTGAACAGAAATACATTTAAGAATTACTGTACATATCAAACTGGGAACTCACATTAAATAAGTCAAAGCTTAAATTCTGTGTCTGTTGATTTACACAGCTCAGCATTTCAGCAGTCACTCTTTCAGATGCTGACAGAGAAGGGAAAAATGGCTAAAATGGATGAGTGCGCGTCAAAAATATCTGGTGTATTTATTTAACAAAACAAAGTAAAGCTATTATTTTAAAATTAAGTTTACATTCGTTGTCGTTTCACTGATTATGTTCAGTGTAAAGTGGATCAGGTGCATTGAAGATGCTGCTCCATCAGGTGCTGATGATGTCACGCAGTGTGCTGCTGCAGGTGTGTATTGTGTCGCTGGTGTGAACCAACCTCTGGGGTCTGACTCTGTGGTGGGAATGAAAGCTGCCAGAGGACCATTTAGCTAACACAGTTTAAGCCAGCTGTTTCCAACAATGCCGTCCTTTGAATGGGGGACAGCAGTTCTCACCAGGTGAGAACAAAGGCCAGGTGGAGGCTGGCTTTACTCCACCTGGCTCAAACAGCTGAGGTACACAGTTAGGGAAAAAAAAAAAACACTTTAAAGTTACATAAGCTTTATTTGAACCTGTTTTTGTTTTCACCCACTATCTGAAATAAATTTACAACTTAAATCTGTGAATTTTAGATTTTAAACAGTTGCTTTGTAAATTGTTATTTTTACAAATAGTAAATCGACACTAAAAGCCACCAATAACTGAGTTTTGACAAATATTTCTGAGCAAGCAACAACAAAATATCCCTTTTCTGACTATTTTGTCATTTATAATTATTATTCCCAGAAAAAAAAAATCAGCTATCCTGATAAGTAGCATTTTTTTTTAACTTTTATTTTAAATTAAAATTTGCAAAACATGTTGAAATCTGTAATCCTAGATCACATTTTTGAGTTACAGACCCTGTACCCTGCTGGCTGAGAAAAGTTAGTATTGTTTTAAATATTTCCAAAGAGATTATGTTGTCCACAAGATACATGAACAAAGCAAATCTTGTGCATTAAAGTAATTTTTCCAGTTGTCCACTTTGGTTAATGAACTTAAAGCCTGTTTCTTCCACAGGTGAGCAACCATTAATTAACTAAATTTAGTTTACAATTATTTAAATGCATGATTAGTCACATTAATGAGTTCCTATTGTCTTATTGAGCTCTTTGCATGATAAGCAAAAATCTAACACAGCCATCAGAGGTGTGTGACCTACCTGTGCTCAGACAGAGCAGAAGAAGCAGAGTTAGGAGGTAGAGACAAAAACCCATGACTGGGAGCAGCGAAGGGACTCAAGGAGGTCCTCGAGGATGAACTGTCCCCTGCTGACTCGGAGCAGCAATTCAGGGAGGGAGGGAGAAGGTCAGCAGAGGGAATAAAAGTGTGTATGAGTGTGTGTTGGTCAAAGGAAAATGGGGTTACTTTGAGTTATGAGAAAAGACCTGGAGTTCTTAATGTTTTCAGTTTAGTGTTGTTCCCTGAATCGAGCTCGATAAATCATCTTTTTTTGGTCACAATAAGAACATCATTAATTGCATGTTCATGAGGCTCTTATTGCATAGGGATCAAACTGTTTCCTGCCAAAATAAATCTTTTGCCTTCTGTTTGACTGAAAAGACTTTCTGCAGAGTGCACTTACGGTGTATCATGATTTAGTGAATTGGGAACCCAAGAATGCAGACAAATGTCAGCAGAAACTCAAGGGTAAAATTAGGACAAACTATAAAAATAAAACAAGATATTGACATGGCTGCAACGAAATACTGTACAAAGAAGCATGAAGAACACAAGAGAGAGACGTAATGCACGGACAAGGGAAATGACAGAGAAAAGGAACGCTAACGAGAGACAATTACAAACACGTGGGGTAAAACCAGACACTAAACAGGACCAGAAATCATGAAAACACAAAAAAACAACACAAAGACCTTCACTCAGTTAAATATAAACATAAAAATTAGAAGAAAAATAATTATACTGGAAGTCCAACCCCATTAAAATCTACAGCTGTAGAATTTGCTGTGACCTAATAAAATTGATTGTTATTTACAAAAATATATGTTGGACTTAACCAAACAATGAGGCAAAGACATTTTAGAACAATGTTGATATTAAAAACACAATAAAAAGTCACAAATGTATACAAACAGAAATTATTTTATTTTAATATTAGTCACATGCATATTTCTATAATTAAAAGTAACAAAATCTTGAAATGTTAAAGACGTGATAAATTAATACGTGTTACTTAATTAAACTAATCATAGAAAAGTTTCCAGGTTTATTAAAATAAAACAACCTTCATATAAACCTTTTTGATTTTGAGAGACGAATGTCTGAAATACGAGTGGCGGCTCAGGACGGTTCTGAAATGAGCTGCAGACACATTAAAATTAAAATCAGAATTATTGTTGAAATGAACGAACTTCATTCTCCATCCCTTTGTGGAAACATTCACAGTTCTTTAAACGCGACACATTACTGTAAAACTACAGTAAATAAACAGATTTAGTTTAATAAAAGTCTAGATTAGATTAAAAGTGCATAAAATCTTGTTTAGGTCCATAAACCTGATCCACCAGGTTGAAATGTGATGCTGAGTTACAGATTCAAACATTCTCTTCATAGAAATAAGCTCCATCTGTGCTACATGACACTTTAAACATTAATATAGAAGTAGTAAATGGATAAAAGCTGCAGTCGAATACATTGTTGAAGATGACGATTATGATTTGCTGCCTCTTCCTCCTCGCAGGCAGAGTGAAGACGACAAGACGGACGTGCGTTGGAGAAAACTGTCTTCAACTGAGAATTTTCTGGGGAGGAAAAAAGATTTAATTGTAGTATTTTATTAATTTTTTTGGTCTGCTTTCGTACAATTACGATAAGAGAATAGGTTGAAAAACCATTTAGTTCACAGCGTTAGGAAACAGATGATTTGAACAAATTATTTTATGGTTTAAAGTCAGATATTATACCACTTTAAAAAAAAAAAAGGTTTTACGTTGTTTAAATTAAATAAATACTGTATGTAATTTTATCAGTTGTGTCTTTGGTAGCTGTTTATCTGTTGTCATTTTTATTTTGTACCATCAACCTGACAGGGAGTACAGATGTAGACTCCAGGGAGTTCATTCATTCATTCAACCTTTATTTGTACAGGTTAGTCCCATTGAGCCTCGGGGACTCATTTACAAGAGAGACCTGGTTTTAACAGAGTGATGACAACAGGAAACAACAACGACATCATCTGGTGTGACCACCGCTTGCTTCACGCAGTGCAACACATCTTCACCTACAGCTGATCAGGCTGTTGTCTCCTGTGGGATGTTGGTCCACTCCTCTTCAACTGGACAATGTCAGGAACTGGAACACGCTGTCAGATACGCTGACCCAGAGCATCCCAATGGGTGACATGTCTGGTGATTATACTGGACATGCAAGAGCTGGGACGTTTTCAGCTTCCAGGAATTGTGTACAGATCCTTGCAACATGGTGCCGTGCGTTATTGTGCTGCAACATGAGGTGCTGGTCGTGCATGAATGGCACAGCGAGCCTCAGGATCTTGTCATCGTATCGCTATGCATTCAAAATGCCATCAGCAAAATGCACCTGTTCGTTGTCCATAACATACGGTACTCCCATACCATAACCCCACTGCCTCTATGGGCCACTTGATTCACAACATTGACATCAGCAAACTGCTCACCCACACAACGCCATACACGCTGTCTGCCATCTGCCCCGTACAGTTGCTGCCCAGGGCAGCTGTGGCTGAGTGGTTAGAGCAGTTGTCCTCTAGTGCAAGAGCTGGGGGTTCGATTCCACCAGCAGTCACATGCTGAAGTGTCCCTGGGCAAGACAATGGGCTCCTCCATTGCCTATGATGTGTGTCCCATCGGTATTCAAATGTGATAAAACTCTAATTATTCTTTGTATAAAATAAAATAAAAAAAGTTCAATACAGAAACAACTGGACTTTATTTGTAACAGAAGATGTTTCACTCTTCATCTGAGGAGCTTTCTCAATTCAAAGAAGCAGAGTTTGGGAGTGAGGTTTTAAAGGCTGAGATAAGATACACACACATACCTATGTAGACTGACAAATCTTCTGTTTGACTCTCACCATCCACTGTCATCTTTCTGTCATCAAAACTTTACAGCATCGGGCTGAACACATCCCCATGAAGACAGAAGGTAAGGAAAAGGAACAGAAACACATCAACAAATCTCTCCAAACATGTGGATATCCTAACTGGGCTTTTGTCAAGTCAGC
>JAVCKU010000031.1:5131966-5145935 GCA_032273985.1 Hypsolebias coamazonicus
AACTTCCACATATCAATATCCAGCTGAGCCGATGCAAAACTCAGAGTGCATGGCAGAATCCAGAAGAAAGGCTATGGAGGCAAAGTATGAGCTCCTGAATAAAGGGATGAGTCTGAGCGTGTGTTACTCCGCCAGCATTGGAGGCACGGCCACACTAACGGGCACGACCCCCAACCTCATCCTCAAGGGTCAAATGGACAAGTGAGGCGCTGATCTAAACAAATTTACAACAGTTTGTCAAGTTTCTGCTCTTGTCGTCACTCAAAATCCTCTTTTCTGAAGGCTCTTCCCTGGAAACGGAGATGTGATCAACTTTGCCAGCTGGTTCGGTTTTGCTTTCCCCAACATGGTGCTCATGCTGGTGATCTCCTGGCTCTGGCTGCAGTGTATCTTTCTGGGCTTCAAGTAAGACAACCGACTTTCGGCTCTCAGATTTAGGTGTATCTGATATCTGAATGTTGACTTTTTACGTTTCACTAATCTGCATCCCATGTACACTTTTGGGACCCTGTGGGGTCCCACAGGGCTCAGTTCTTGGACCCCTTTTATTTTCACTCTATCTGCTGCCTTTGGGATACATCCTGAGGAGACGTGGCCTTTCATTTCATTGTTATGCTGATGATCATCAGATTTATCTGCCCTTGAAACCCAGCAGTTCCTGCTCCATTCACCCTCTGTTAAAATGTCTTGAGGCATGGATGGCTTCAAATTTTTTTTAAGCTTTAATGATCAGAAAACTGAAGTCATTGTGTTTAGACGTAGGTCTACGGCTGTCTCTGATCCTGTAACTCTTGACTCTCTTCAGCCTTCAGCAGTCTGTTACAAATATCGGGATGGTTTTAGACTCTGACTTTAAGTTTAATCAACAGATTAATTCTGTTTTACCAAAAAAACTTATTCCAGTTAAGGCAGATAGCTTAAGTTGTTGCTGACCAGATCTGACCTTGAAAAAAATAGTCCATGCATTCGTTACAATCCGGCTGGACTACTGTAACAAGCTTTATGTTGGGTCAAGCGTCCCTTTCACGTCTTCAGCTCGTCCTAAATGCTGCAGTTCAGCTATTAACAAGAATTTGTAGGTTTGAGCATACGTCACTGGTTTTGTCCTCCCTCCACTGGCTCCCTGTGCATGTCAGAATTGATTTTAAAATCCTCCTGTTGACCTTTAAGTGCATAAATGGTCTTGCACCCTCATATCTTTCTGACCTACTTCGTTCCTTCTCCGGTGCTGAGATCATCTGACCAGCTGCTTTTGGTTGTACCAAAAAAACAGGTTGAAGCTCAAAGGAGATCCAGATTTTTTAGTCATGGGCCCGAAACTCTGGAACAATTTGTCCATCAACATCAGACAGGCCACTTCACTCCCTACTTTTAAAGTCTCTCCTGAAAACACATCTGTATTCACTGACGTTTAACTCAGATTTGATATACTGTTACATTGTATCATTTTTGATACTTTTAATTACAACTTAGTTTTTACTGCCTTGAACTTGTTGTTCAGCACTTTGGTAACAGCTGCTGTTCTAAATGTGCTTTATAAATAAATTTGACTTGACTTTTAAAAGCAGTTTTACATTATTAGTTTATTTAATTTTTGATTGCTGCAGTTTTACTATATAATTTTTCCTCATTTTGATCATATCTTAAACTTTGTTGTTCATTATCTATTCAATTCAATTCATTTTTTTATATATAGCACCAAATCACAACAAAAGTCATCTCAGGGCACTGAACATTATCTGAACTAAGCATGCCTTTTCTAATCAGTTCACCTTTTAACTTTTTACTGCCGTATTGTCTTTATCAAATTATTATTTTTTTTTTCACATTTTGTCAATAAGCTGTAATGCACTTTGGATTGCTTTTGAACAACCCAAACTGTGCTGAATATTTTATGAATACAGTATATTCTGTTTATCTTAGTGTTTAACTTTTTTTTTAAACTTTTGTTTTATTTTTTCAGTCTCAAGAGGTCATTCGGCTGTGGCATGAAAAGTGACAGAGATGTAGAGGCGTATGATGTGATGAGAGGCGAGTACAAGAAGCTGGGCAGTATGAAGTTTGCTGAAGGAGCCGTGCTCACCATCTTCGTCCTGCTCGTGCTCCTCTGGTTCACCAGGGAGCCGGGCTTCATTCCCGGCTGGGCCACGGTGCTCTTCAATCAGGATGGGCCGTAAGTCTTGTCATTTCCCTCTCTTTTTGCTCATGACTGTGAACAAATGTAGTCATTATCTTACCTGCACTGGACAGTGGTCAGAGTGGTTTCAGCTTGGAGAATCAGTGAGGAGTTTTGATAGAAGAATGCCCAGCTGTTCAGATCAAGTTTCATTCAAAAGCGCATCTCGATTTTCTCGCAGTTCAAACAAATGTCCTATAAACTATTTTAGACACTGGGTTTCACTTTTGCATCACGACAAAACTCCAAAGATATACATTTTTTTGATTCTTAAAGAAGGGTTTCTGCTCAGAAATAAATGATGCTGTGCAAAGAAGTGGCGATCACATTGACGGCACCTCAGCACTATGAGCACGATCAAAGATTCTCGCGTCATTCTGGTTTCTCACAGTCTTTATGTCTCAAGTCTTGCCGTAAATTTTTTTCCTCACAAATGCAGTTAATACATAGAAATTACTTGTGTAAATCAAGCTGGACAAGGTTTATGCTTTTGGAACAGGTCTGATTGTACAAACTGCATACATTTTTTTTTGTTTTCATAATAATAAAATAGCTTCTTTTCTTTTTCTACGTTCAACTTAAACATTAAAACTCTTGATCAGCTGTTTATCACAAATGTTGTCGATAGTTTTGGTCAGAGTTCAGTTTTTTTTTTGTTTAAATGAGGACAGAATAAAGAAGAATGAGTGATGTGTTGTTTCTCTCAGGTTTGTGTCAGATGGAACTGTCGCCATCTTCATGTCCATGCTCTTCTTCATCATCCCCTCTCGGCTGCCCACATGCGGCAGCTACGGCTACAACGAGGCAGGTCAGATGTTTCAGTTGACCTGGTTCTGATGCTTGGTCACCAGCCAGAATGTCCCAATGCATTTATTGTTTCTGTCTTACCTGGGTCTCACAGGTAAGATGGTGAAGGCTCCTCCCACTCTGCTGAGCTGGAAGGTCGTTCACGAGCGAATGCCCTGGAACATCATCCTGCTGCTGGGAGGAGGCTTCGCTCTGGCTGCCGGCAGCGAGGTAAGCATCACCCGTTTTCACGGGATTTCACGCTCACATTTATTTACAGCTGTAAAAACATGTAAATCGTTTAGTTAATGTGATTGGACTGTTGCTAAAAATGGAATTCATACTCAGAACAAACTGAGATTTTAGATGATGCTCAAAGATTTTGAATATATTAAACTGGACTTAGTTATTAGAATAACAAATGGCATAATAAATAACTTGATTAATGCTTTTTTTTATTTTTGAAACATCTATGCCTCACTTTTATCTTGAAAAACAGACAAAAGTTCAAATCTCGGGGAAAAAAACAAAGTTGTAATTATAGATGCCAATTTTGATTAGTTCTCAGTTTCGTCATAGTGTTTTCTTTTTTTGGTCAAATTTAAGAAATAAATCACGCCGGCAGGCCACACAGTCTTAATAGATAAACCTCCAGATGAACTTTCATGCAGTTTCTTCAAATGATGTTAAGATTATCTTGAAGCATGCTCAATATTCCAGGTAGAAAAATCTAAAAAGTTCAGAGGACCAGACTTAACTCATTTTTAGATTAAGATTATTCACTGAAGGACAAATTAACATACAATATCAAGAGGATCAATGGGTTATGAAAATATATTTACCTGGAGAATTATGGTTTAAAAGCACAATTTTTTTTTACTTTTGACCTGCAAATTATAAGTCATGGAGGCTCACAACATAAACTTTTGCTGGGTAAAGTAAACAACCATTTAAAAAAGCCTCATTTAGCAATATCATAATAATATTCGTCCATAATCATTCTTAACAATTTATTCTAGTTAAGGCTAAATATGCAACTGGTAACCATGTTTTTAGATTTCCATAGACCTTCTCGCAGTCCCAGTTTGGTGTTTGAAGACGCACTTGTGGTTTGCAGGTGTCAGGTTTGTCCAAATGGCTGGGAGCTAGTTTGGTACCTCTGCAGAAAATCCCCCCCTTTGCCATCTCGATCCTGCTCTCCCTGCTTGTTGCAACATTCACCGAGTGCTCCAGCAACACCGCCACCACCACTCTGTTCCTGCCCATACTGGCCTCAATGGTAAACAAAGCCCCTCGTTAACAAAAGCGAACCTTCATTGTGGGTATCTAGTAAATGTTTTGTGTTTCAAGGCCACAGCTATCCAGATACACCCTCTTTACGTGATGCTGCCCTGCACAATCGCTTCCTCTCTGGCCTTCATGCTGCCCGTGGCCACGCCCCCAAACGCCATCGCCTTCTCATTCGGAAACCTGAAAGTCATAGACATGGTGAGGTTCAAACAATCTTGATTTTAATTTATATCAAGCCAGAGGTTGGAGACTCTGTTGTGAAATGTTTCATTAAGTCTTAGATTCAGGGGGGAATTGATCAGTTGAATTGCTTGTAAAGCTTTTTAAATTATTATTAATTCTGCTGAGCCCTAACCAGAATGTGAACATCTGCTCCTTCAGGTGAAAGCCGGCTTCATGCTGAACATCATTGGGATCATGTGCATTAATTTAGGCATCAACACCTGGGGGTACGCCATGTTCAACATGGGCACCTTCCCTCAGTGGGCCAACGACACACACAGCCTTCCTTAAAGTTGAAAGATGAACAGAAGGAACGACCAAAACGGTGTTAACATGCCTGAAATTATGTTTTATAAGAGTTTAATTTATTTAGCCAGGAAAAAGTCTAATCTGCTTTAAGTTTCACAGAAAATAGTTTGGTCTCAAAGACCTCCTCCATCACTTAAACCGACGACGTTCACGGCCTTTTAACAAGAACGTGACTTCAGTTTTAGACAATTAAACTTAAAAAGATAAAAGAAGCAGGAGCCATATTCCAAAAGAGCTGCTGGTTACAGACTGAGTTGCAATGAAATTCCTTGAAGTCTGCTGATCTTTTATTACTATTAAACTTTTAGTGTTCGGTACTTCCTCGTGCCAGGAACCAAACAAACGAGAAAAAAATGGAGGTTGTTTCCTCAAGGACGCTCTCCTGCAAATGTCGTCGTTTTATTAATCTGTTTATCATTTACAGATACAGGTTCGATTGATTCTTTAAAGCAGTGCTGTTTGTCAGGTTGTTGCTGTTTTACATGCAATATGGAAACAAAAGAGAGCCGATTAACTGTATCAGTTAATTTAACTTATTACTGAAAGCCTTATTAATTGTAAGTCTTTCTCTTTTTGGTAGAGTATTTTTTATCAGTGTTCTTTCTTTTTTTTTTTTTTTTTGTCACACCGAGCACGTATCAACTTTTCTTTGTGCAAACGCCTAAAGTTGGAGACTTACGGTGATTATTTATTTGCTGTTGTTTTTTTTTTTTAGTCCATTACAGAAAAATATATATTTCCTGCCAAGTTTTTTTTTTGAATATACAATCCCTTTTTTCATTCAAACAGGTGTTTTGATGTTAGGGAAAAAGTGAAAACTGTCCATTCAGACACAGATGTTTGTTTGTTGGCCTTTACATCTGCTCACAGAGGAACCTCATGCCCTATTACGAGATGCAAATCTTCTCAAGAGTCTATTTATGAACAAAAGTCCACCTGAGCCCGTTTTATTGCTTTATGCAAAATCAGATAATAGGAAGTGTCTCGAGCTGAAATTTATTTTGACAAAAGTTGCCCATGCAGCTTAAAAACTAACATAGCCTCTTACAGTGAGAGCTAGGTGTTCTGAAAGTGGGAGTGTGTGAAAAAGTTTTGAGTAATTAAAGTCTTGCCTGCTGTAGATAGCTTTTTGAACAACTTCTATTCAGTTTAATTCTGACAGGATAAGAGCTACTATGGGATCAGGAGCACAAACAAATCCACCCACCCATCCATTTTATTATCTTTACCTGCTTCTTCCTTTTGGGTCACGGGGGTCACTGGTGCCCATGTCCAGCCATCACTGTGCGAGAGGCGTGGTACACCCTGGACAGGTCTCCAGTCCATCACAGTAAACAAATCCATGTGAATGATATTGTATATAATGTTAAACCTCAGTCAGTTTTTCATTTCATGGTTATTTACGTAACATTTGTGGCTTTTTGGATGGACAAACAGTCAGCTGTAGCACCGTCAGTGCACCCTGCTGCATTTTCTGCAGGAATATCATATTATTTTAGCTGGAACAACTATGAACAGTCATCCCTCGTTATAACAAAGTTCACTTATTCACGTTTTTTTAACCTGTTTTTTTTTTATATATATATTATGAGTACTGTTCATGCAACTCATCATCATCTTCTTCATCGCCAATGTATTTAAGAGGATATGAAGTGTTACTAAGAGAATGAGAAAGGTTTGTAGGAGTGTGAGAAGGGTTTATAAAGCCTTAATTTACATATAAACAATAAAATAAATATAAAGCTGCAACTTCATGGCTTTTCACTTACTGTGGGGTGTCTCTGGAAGGTAACCCCACGATTGGTGAGGGATCCACATTTACAATGATGTTTTTTATTCAGTAGTGATTGTGCAACAATCTACTTTGGTCTTGGCTCCAGTAGAACCGCTCATTAGCTCATCTCTAACCTATCTACAGCAGATAAGATAATAACTATTCAAAAGCACAAACCTCCACTCCTAAACTTCAGCAGATTTGTTCCTCTTCACAACTTTTGAACATCATACTGACCAAACTCCCAGAAACAGCCTTCTAGTCGACCGCTACAGGCCTCAAGCTGAACCGATTGAAATCCCGTACACTGAAATACAAATTACAACGTTTACTCTCATTTCATCAGGACTTTTAACAAAAATATGTACAGTAATTTTTTTGATGGTAGTACACCTGCTGCCATTATCATGATGCTAAAAGTTGACTGTCAGCGTAGAGGGAGGCGAAACACCAATATCTGGAGGATGTTAATAACTGAGCGTACAGCGTGTTCAGATGAAAAGCTGGTTGAAGGCTAACTGTGAGATAAGAGGCTGCCAACAGGATGAGAAGGCAGCAAAAGCCGGTTTCTGTCATGTTGATTATGAGAGAGGGTCATAAACTGAAAATGCAGAGGACACAGACAGAACGTGTACGGAGTTGTACATTTCTTTATCATTAAATGTCATTTATGAGCCACGTGTGTTCTGATAATAAAGCATCATCATGTAAACCGTTTCCGCTTCATTCATTCACGAAAAACACTGCGACGCTCCCCCCAAAAATTCAATAAACTTTTATTTATTTTTTATTTTTCAGTCACACCAACATCAGAAAACTTTACACGAGTTCAAAATATTCTGCACGATTCACAGTCTTTTACAAATCCCTTCTATAAACATTTGTGTAACTTTTTTACCAGAAAACATTCAAGTCAATCAGTTCGAGTCCAGCCTGATTTCCTTTCGCCGGCTGTGCAACTGGAACCACGTTCGACTAAATAAAAAAATATGACTACACCAGTAAAATCTGAATCTCATGAGAGCATCGATATAATCACTGTCTGAACACATAAAAAGTGGATTCAAGTCATTTCACACCCAAAGTGGCTCAACTAGCATTTAGATATGATTTACAACGATGGAAATGTGCATCAAATCAATAAGAGTGTGAAGATACGACTCTTAAAGACGTAAATAAATGCTCAGATAGTCTTGATTCAGGCTGTGTCTTAGTAAAGTGTGCTTATTTATCAGTTTCGAGCTGAACCGAGACGAAAACTGCTTCCAACAACGGATGAGAGGATGACCACAAAAACAAATGGATGATTTAAAGGTCATTTGTGCTACATCTTCCAACGCCCTTCAGTCTTAAAACACAGATCCGACTGGAGAAACAAACATTTCTTTCTCCTATGGGAAGCGATCACTTGGAGCAAACTTGAACTGGAAAAGGAGGAACTTTCACAGAGTCCCTTTAATCCCTTTAAAGCAGCAATTCAGATTTTTTATTTTTTTAAACAGAGCGTTGTGGAAAGTTTATAAGAAGTTAATATATCACCTGAAGGAAAAAAAAACTCTTTGAGCGACTTCAGTTTGGAGAAATAAAAGTTAATTCTGACAAAAGTGATGAGCTGAAACCAGAGTGGAAACAGATTTAGTCCAAGCTCCACAGTTGTTAATGTTTATGTATAGGCTACTGTATACCTTACCGTATTTTTCGGACTATAAGGCGCACTTAAAACCCTTTAACTTTCTCAAACATCGATGGTGAGCCTTATAATCCAATGGGCCATGTGTATTAATTCTGGTTGTGCTTACTGACCTCAAACCCATTTTATGTGGTTATTGTGAATGAGTTTGAATTATCGGACAGTTTTCTTTGCTTAATGTGCCTTATAATTTGGTGCGCCTTATAGTCCAAAAAATATGGTACACAGTTATTATCACTTTCCACTAAGAAAAGTGAACGATCATATAATTGCCTGTGTGGGTGTGTTTGTCTGTTGGCAAACTATTTCATTAACTACTGAACAGATTTTAACAAAACTCTCAAAGTAATCACAGGATGTATAACTAAAACTGTTTAGCTTTAGGAGTCGACTCGATTCAAAATGGCCGCCACAGCTAATTGACTTTAGCAAACACAAAAATGGCTATAAAACAGTTAATTTGACTGTTTTTATGCTAACTTTGGTGTGGTAGTAGCTGAGATTGATCCGCATCACATACTTTAGTCGATGGAGAAATTTTGCTTTTGAAACTTTATTAACTTTTGGAGTCAACTTTACTTGTGTGTTGGCAAAATAACACGGGATTTATTTAAATGAAACCTTCAGAAAACAGTTAAGGAGTGTTCATCTACAACTGAATACTATTTTGGAGTCAACTCAGTTCAGTATGACCACCATCGCCAAGCGATACTAGGAAGCACAAAAGTGACTTAACAGATCATAAAGAAAGTGTTTGAATTAAACCTGGTGATATGCATTCAAGCATTGCTGTTTTTATTATTTACGTACAATTCTGCCATTATTTACATTAGCAGGTAGCTGTAGCACTTCCAGTGCAGGTTAGAGCACATCCCACAGGAAAATTATGATATGTCTGCTGGCATAACCATATACCATATTCTTCGGGCTATAAGGTGCACCTAAAATCCTTTAATTTTCTCAAAAATCGACAGTGAGCCTTATAATCCAGTGTGCCTGACCTTGAATCAATTTTATGTGGTACATGGCGCTCAAAATCTGTCAAAATGAACTTATTTCGCATGATCCGGTGCGCCTTATAGTCTGAAAAATACAGTAAAAGTGATTGTGGTAAAGTTTATAAAACAGCGTTTTCATGAGCCATTTATTTAAAACATTTGAGACTGGAGTCGTTTAAGGACCGCAGTGATCCACTTTGGTGCTGGTTCTGCTTGGAATAGCTGTCAGCTCTCCAATCAGTCAGAAATGAAGTCATTCAAAGACCTATCCAAGGCAGGTAATTAATTGTAAACTAATTGTTCGCAACATTTCAATAAAATTCCACGTTCAAAGAGCTGAACTAACCCTTTATCAAAACAACATGAGGACACAAAAGTAAGGTCATCCTGGACCAGTCCACCTTTACACTTTTTAAAGTTATTATTATTATCATTGTAAAAATCTTGTGCTTTGAGAAAATGCAATAAACACTTACTGTGTGCGCTGCTGTTTGCACAGGACACACAGCTCGACAAACAAACCAGGAACAAAGGAAGAAGGAAGGAAATGATGCGTTTACAGTAAGTTACGGTCTACTGAGACAATTTGCTATAGGAGGTTTTGGAAATCTACTCAACTTATTTAAAACCTGATTATAACATCACTGACATTTAAATTAGTTTCTCTTTTTTAACCATGCTGACAGACGGTCGTACAAAAAGACAAGAAACACACAGATCAAAAGCACTCGTTGAATCAGAGGAATCGTTTTACCAAAAACCGTTAAAGTCCTAAAAACACGTTTTTTTTTTTTTTTTTTTTTTTTTTTTTTTGATGCAAGACTTGTTCCTCTAACAACATACAGGAGAATGAAAAAAAAAAATACTAATTTATTTCCATGTAAGAAGAGCTTTGTTAAAAAGTTGTTCACCTGCTGGTTTGTCCTTTTACAAAGCCGTGTGTGCGCCCATGTGCGTGCACAGCTTATTTTTCAAAATCATACCTCTACACACACATCATAACAGCTGATTGGCTCTCAGCAGGAGAACGACAGAAAGAAAAGCAGAAGACAGACAGGATGTTGACCCCTGCACGCTTCTTCCAGCATCGTCCCTCAGATAAGTCCAAAAGTCCTGCTGTCTCTCACGTGGGTGTGCAGTTTCTACGTCCCACCGTTGTACGAGTAGTCCGCCTTGTTGTGCATCACCAGCGTATCATCCACAAAGTAGAAGCTGTCGGACTGCGTCTCGTACGGGTGGAGGACCATCTCTCTGACTGTGAGCAGACACACAAACATCACATCAGAGCGCGTTCTTGCACAGGAGCAACAACAAAGCTTAGATCAGATGGAAACTGAGATCTGTTCTGAAATTAATGTTTCTTTGCGAGCGAATACAAAGACCAAACTGTTATTTTAAAAAAGCAACAATAACAGGAGATACTTTGTAAATTCTGCTAATAACTTGAAGCGACAGCTTAGATCTTTTGAAGCGAGGAACTGGGACAATTAATATCTTACCTGCTGAAGATAACTCTTCGAACAGCCTCAGTTAGAAGGGCTAATGAGCTAACGGCTGGTCTGAAGGTGGCCGAGACCAAAAAGAATGGCTGCTATTTTAAACAACTCCAGTATGAAAGATCTCACAGCAGTTAATGGAAACTATCCTGATGCATGCTCAATAATCCAGGTAGAAAAAAAAAAAAAAGAATTGTCTGGTCCTCTGGACATTCAATGCAAACGTTATTCTATAAACGTTTACATCATTGTCCTATTTTTTGCGTGTAAATAATATTTTATAGAATAAACACCTTCCGGTGGATCTGATAAAATTAGTGTACAATAAAATAACGTTCCTATAAATGGTATTAAGATTGCCTTGTATTTTTAGAGCAAATATTAATTTATGTAAGCGCCCTTCTTCTAAAGTAATTTATGTAACAAAATTATAAAGCAGGTGTAAACGTTTACAACAGAGAGTCGTAGTGCGACTGGTAAGAATATGATATTTTGTCTGCCAAAATAATTGGATAACGTTAAATTTCAAGTTACGGAAAGTGTTTTGAACAGCATTTTGCTGAAAACTTAGAGCCTAAAGCTGTGATTAGCTGTTAGCTTGTCAATCAGCTCAGAATTCAACTTTAGTTTTTCAAAATGAGGTTGCTCCATAAGCTATCTGCAACAGCTAAGATATTATTTATTCAGAATTTGATTACCGGCAATAATAATGTAAGGAATACGTAGAAATTCATATTTAAATTAGAATAGTTCCAAGACATCAGTTAAATGGTTAAACTATTGTTTATGAAGCATTCACACTATTGTGATCCATTTTTCTTCCATACATATTTCGGCATTGTTCCACAATTTTAGTGCTATTTCAATAAATCACAAATCAAAATGTTCAGCTCATTCAGGAGAAGGATGCTGTGACTTTTTATATCGTTGCAACTTTTGCTTTTTGAAATATTTAGCCTTTTCTACAATTTTTTCATAGAAAATGAACTGAGCTCCTTTTACCTTCTTCAGATATTTAGATCTATTCACAACCTTTTACTCTCCTTTCACATTTTGTTCTTGTTCAGCTTCTTTCAGCTTCCTTGTGCAAATTTAAACATTTTTCAGCTAGTTTCAGCTCATTTCAGCAGTTTTTGTGCTCCTTTCAGGTTCTTTCGGCTAACTACAACATTTTTGTGCTTCTTCTAATTTCTTTCTAAGCTTGTTATGCTCCTTTCTGTTTATTTATGCAAGTTTCAACCTTTTCTGCTATTTCAGCTACTATTTAGCAGTTTTTATGCATGTTTTGGCTTTTTTAGCTAATTCCAGATTTTTTTTTAACTCAATTCAACTTTTTTCCACCTAATACAACAAAAAATGTGCTCTCTCAACTTCCTTCTGCTAATGTCACCTTCTTTCAGGTTTTTAGCTATTTTTCAGCTGTTTTTGCCAGTTTAAGCTATTTCAAATAATTTCTACTTTTTTGTGCTCATTTCTGATTCTTTCAACCTAACTGGGCAAACATGTATTCTTCATATTTTCTTCTGCTAATTGAAGCTTGTTCTACCTTTTCAGCTAGCTTGTTTGCATTTTTAGCTAATTTCAGCAGTTTTCAGATAAATTCAAGTTTTCGTAGTTTTCTGCTGCTTTCAGCCTAATTAACTTCTTTCTGCTTATTTCAGCTTGTTATGCTCCTTTCTGCTTAGATGTGCTAGATTCAGTTATTTTAGCTGCGTTATAGCCGTTTTATACCAATTTTTGCCCTTTCAGCTAATTTCAGTTTTTGCACTCATTTATGCTTTTTTCAGCCTAATTCAGCACAATTTTGCTTTCTCTACTTATTTCTGCTAATTTAAGCTTCTTTCAAAGCATTTAGCCATTTTTCAGATTTTGTTGTTGTTGTTTTGTTGCTAATTTCAGCTTTTTTTTCAGATAATCTCCACTTTTGTGCTCATTTCTGCTTCTTTCAGCCTAATTGGGCACAAGTGTGCTAGCTCCTTTTCCTTCTCGGAACATAAGCTTCTTTCTCCCTTTTCAGCTTCAAGCTTTTTTGTTGTTGTTGTTGCTAATTTCAACGTTTAGAGCTAATTTACTGATTTTGTGCTCATTTCTGCTTATTTAAACCAAATTCAGCAAATATGTGTTCTTTCTGCTTTCTTCTGTTAACTTAGGCTTGTTCTTCCTTTTCAGCTACATTTCAGTATGCTTGTAGCTAATTTCAGCTGTTTTTCACCAAGTTCTTCAACTATAAGCATTCACACTGTATTTTCGCAGAGAACGCAGTTTCTCTAGTTAATTCAGTTGTTTCTCAAGCAGCGTGTTCATCCTGGATTTAATGTCAAAAACGTGTTTAACTAAAGTTCAGAATGTGTGAAAAGTTTATAACAAATATGAAAAGTAATCAGTTTTTGCCTTACTGGGTGAAGAAAACAAAGATCTGCTGGAGGTTTTAAGACTAAATCATCGCAGTTATTTAAAATCTGTTCAGGTTTTGTCTGTCAGTGCAGAATTTCAGCAACATCATCTGATTTCAAACAAACATAACAAACAGTTTTTCACTCCATCCCTGATCATAGTTGTTTTTTGTTAAGATTTGTTGCGGTTTAAGACTCACTCATGTCCTCGGACAGAGGTGGGAATTCGTAGATGTGTTCACAGGTGTTCTTGCTGCTCGGCATACAGAAGCCGAACTCAAAGTCGAAACTTTTGAGCAACCTTTCTCTGAAATAATGTCTCTCAATCATCCTGAAGTTTTCTATCGGCCTAACCCCGACTGTGAACTCAACTCTGGAACAACAGAACAGGAAGAGCGTGTGAGGCAGATGTTTTCAAGACTTTTAGTTCATTCAGGTAATGAATCCAGATCTGGGTGCGTTCTCACTCACGTGGCTCCAACTTGCCGCAGTCGGAGGAAAGCGGGAGTGAACTGGTAACGGACGAAGCGTCCGGCGTTTGGGTCAACGTCTTGCTTCTCTCCTGCTTTATCTGAAGAGGAAACCAGATTGAAGCAAGAACACATCAAATAATTTTACACATTCACTTTAATTGCCATATTTTTCTGACATTAAGGCACACCAGATTATAAGGCACATTAAGCAAAACTCCTTTGTTTTCTACAGCTGATAGCAGTTGGTCATTACGGTAATTACTATAAAGTTTAGCAACTTCTCTGTAAACATTTGAGCTCTGTGGCTTCAGCGGTGTGTTTTTCTTGTTCAATTCGTGGCAGGCGGCCTGATTTTGGCCAGC
>JAVCKU010000031.1:5172721-5185757 GCA_032273985.1 Hypsolebias coamazonicus
GATTTCAGCTCTTTTCTCTTCCTTCTCATAGATTAAGCTTCTTTCTGCCTTTTTGGCTACTTTTTTCCCCCCTTATTCTTCTTTTTCTAATTTTAGCTATTTTTTAGCTGATTTTCTAATTTTTGTGCACGTTTCTGCTTATTTAAACCTAATTCATTAAATATGTGTTATTTCTGTTTTTATATGATAATTTAGGCTTGTTCCATTTCAAGACATTCCTTTTTTTTTTTTTTAGCTAATTTCAGTTTTTCAGCAAGTTCTTTAACAATAAGCATTCTCTAGTTATAATTATTTTATTTATTTAGTCATTTTTAATGATTTATATCAACCAACTGAATTGAATAAAGCTTCATCTGGACAGGGCGGTGAACTTCATTAACAATCACTTATTGTTTTTTATTTATTTATTTATTTTTTGTGTAGGAAACCCTGCAGATGAATTTTCCTCTGCTGCTTTTTTATGCATTTATTTTTTTTGTCTCTGATTTGCTGCAAGTAAGGAAGGCCAATTATTTTTCCTTCACCACAATCTCCTCACCCCCGCCACCCCCTCAGATCGTTTCCCCGCCATCAACAGCCTCATCCAGAAAATCAATCTGCGCAAGAGGCGGGACTCCTTAATTCTAGGTGTGGTGATTGGCGTCTGCGCCGTTCTCCTGTTGCTCTACACGTTCCACTAACCAGATCAAGACGTTTACATGCTTTTAACATGTAGTTGCTGCTCAGTTCTTGTAATTTTACCACGACGGAAGCGTGAAGATGTATTTAACTGGGATACCGTTTCTGTTTTTCTTTTGTTCCTATTAAAGGTGATGGTCACGTTCACGTCAGTCATGCTCATTCAAGTTTATTTCATACATGCAGAGCTATGGCACAGTAAACCAGTCATACAGTATAAATGTATAAACATCAGAGTGCCGAGATCAGTGCATACAAGGAGGAAGTTGTCCCGTTTGTCACTTTTACTGTAAACATAAGAAGGAGTCGGTACAGTCAGCGTGCAGAGCGAGACACCAGAGTAGGACAACAGAAAGGCATATTAGATTTAAACGTTGTGTAAACTTGAAAACAAGTGAAGCATCTTCAAACAGCAGCGAAACACCCTAAGAGAGAAATGTATTTGTTACAGTTTTTTTAAGGCTCTCACCACATACAAATCTGATCATTTTTGAGAAAAGGTTGACTTTTTTTTTTTTAAGCATTTGATTATACAGTATATTTATATTGTGTTGTTTTTAGTGGCTGCGAGAGGAAGGAGAAATGTGTGTCTGTGCTCCAGTCGACAGGTTCACCTCCACAGATTTACAGTCCACTCCCTGCTCCTCCTTTAACTCCTGAGTTTGTCCATAAAGGGGGGAAATAAGTTGAACTCCAGATTCTCTTAAGATGGTTTTCATCCCAGATTTTGTGCTTTTTGCATCTTCCAAAAAAATGACCATCCTCCTCCTCCTCTTTCTTCTGTGCAAATCCGAGCTCCTCTGAAGCAGGAGGCTCTTTCCATCCCACAGTTCATGGCCGGTTCTCTGAGGGACACAGAGAGGAGACATTAACACACAGCCATGCTCTGAACCCGCGTGCTCGTGTATTTTATTTCATGTTTGTCCTTCATACCTAAAGTGTACACTATGAAGATGATCACAGCCACACCCAGTGGTATTGACAGAGTGCTGAGCAGCACTGATAGACGCTGGTACTTCCGTGCTCCATCAGTGTCTCCTGCGTGGAGAACTGACCTGGACTACCAGGAAAGTGGAAGGAAATGAAACGTTAATAATTGATCAGCACCGCAGGAGCAAACCGCCTGTGGTGCTTGACAAGCAGAAGGACAAACAAGGGTCACAGCTGGTGCGTAAAGCTCCAACAAACTGACAAAAAGCAGCGCTCACCACGAGTGCGTACCACAGGGCGAAGATGTTGAAGGGCGGCGCGGGGCAGAAGCAGGAGAACACGGCCAGCCAGAGGTAGAAGGAGGGCGCGGACCCGGGTGGCACCGGGGAGGACAGCTGGCCCAGGCTGATCCGGGAGGCGGATCTGGGTGGGGCGGACAGCTGCCCGACGGAGCCCGACTTCAGCGGGGACCTGTGGCCGTCCTGCTCCGCGTCCAGGGACCGGACGCTCCCCCTCACGTTCAGGGAGAAGGAGTCGGACGGTTTGAGGTTGGTCTCCCCGCTGGGCTCGGCCGTGGCGGCGCTCAGCAGCTTCTCCGTGTCCTGGAAGTCGCTCGGGTTGGAAACTTCTCTGTCGCCGAGGGCGCTTTTCTCAAAGGCGGCGTCCGTGTTGATAGCCATCGCTTGAGAGATGGGAGTGATCTCTGTCCTGCTGGTGGAGCTGCTGAAAAGTCTTCCCTCAGATGTTTCCCTTTGGGGGTCATCAGATTAAATAATCCACATTCAGAATAGAGTCGAGGCAGCCTTTTTAATTAAGCAGTCTATCTCCATCCAAATGTCTTATTGATGGCCAAGATGTTAATGGTGTCTGAGGCGCTCTGGCGTTCAGCTGCCCGTGACGCACGCCTTGCTTTTACCCCTCCACCCCCTCCTGCATCGTGTAGTAAGGAATTACCGCATCCCTCATCTCCACAGCACCAGAGCCCCACTTAAGCATCAGGCGAGGCTCGAGCCGAGCTCAAAAACAATTATTAAACCTCTTTTGGAGAGAACACCCGCGGTGGGTAAAAGCTTTCCATTTATACACGACAGCAGCAGCTGGATCAGCATGTAGGACACAGCGAAGAGTGTTTAATGGAGAAAGGGAACACAAAATCTTTCAAACATATCCCCCCCCACCTGCTGACTAGAAACTCCTGAAAAGTTTGGTCGCTGAGACGATTAACTGATGTCTCATGAGAAACCTCATGCAGACCAGATGAAATGTTTTGAGTTTCTTTGCGTAAAACTAAAGATCAAGTTCTTCTGGTCCCTCTGGTTGGCACAAGCTTGCATCATCTTTATGTATTTATTTGAGCAAAAACTGATATTTTGCAAATGTTGGAAGTTGAGGTTTGTGGAAAGAATATGAACAATTAATATCTTACCTGTCGTAGATAGTTTTTAAAACGACCTCAGATTAGAGAATATAGTTAAGATTAAGTTAGACCAGACTGGAGATTAGTCCAAGTGATGTCAGAGCTCCAGAATCTCAAAACTGTTCTTGCAAACACTAATATCCACCAGTGGTCTAGACTTTTTACAATTCCTATTTGAAGTGCAGCCTGGAAAACCTCTGGTAAAAATAAATAAATAAATAAATCACAAATATAACTGTAAAATAGTTGTTCTAGGATGACAAATTTTAAATCAAGTCCACTCAGACTAACGCATAGTTACTTGTTAATACAGTCCCAGCTGACCTGCTTCATTCCAAAATGGGTTTTATTCTTAAAACAAATCCAATCAACACAGTTTTATAGTGGTTCATGTCAGAGCTCGTAACTAAACCTTTATAAGTTATACACCACACTGTAATTTCTGCAAAAATGTCACAATGTTCTTGCAGGAAGTTCTTCAGAAAAGAAGTGTGTTGCAGCAAATAACTGTGTAAAACTGACAGTGAAATAAAAGTTAAGGGTGCTTCCAGAACCAGTCATTATTAGTTTGTTGGTCCTATTAAACCTAAACACTGTTTCTCCTTAATTACCGTAATTTCCGGACTACAAGCTGCTACTTTTTTTTTTCCCCACACGCTTTGAACTCCACGGCTTATTTGATGCTGCAGCTAATTTATGGATTTTTTTTTTTTTGACAGGCTAACGAGCTTCCTGCCACCAAAAACATTTAGCTTCATCACACCCAGGCGCTCACATATAGCTGCCCAATACATGTCTGTCTTGGGTGGGTCCTCGTGACTCAATGAGCCTTCCTGTTTAAAAAGGTTTTTTTTTTTTTTTTTTTTTATCTGACCATGAAATTAAAGAACAAGTCACAGTGAACCAATGAAACTTCGAATGACCGTAAATCAAACGCACTCGCACTTAATTTTTCAGCTCACGGTGCACTAAGATTCATAACTGGCTGTAACTATCGTACCATCATTGCACCCTGTATTCACTGGTTAAATGGACATCATTAACTTCACCTCTATTTTCATCTTTAAATCACTTCTTGGTCTGCTGCCTTCATACATCTCCTCCTACACGTCACTCTGTGAGTGCAGCTACAGCGTGCACTCTTCTCCTACTTCGCTCCAGTTTCCTGGAATATCTTGCAAAAAGATCTGGAACTCTCGACCTTGACCTCTCGTTTCAAACAAAAACCAATGCAGACATGTTCCTGTTTTCAATTTATATGCCTTCTTTTAAAATGACAATCTTAAAAGAACTGTTGTCATCTTTGTTAAAAACAGGTCTCTTGTAAATGAGTCCTCTTGGCCCAGTGAGACGAACCTGTTGAATTAAAGTTTTGTGCTTCATGCACACCCTCATCATGGAAAACACACGAAGAAATAAATTAATTTTAACCTGCTGTGTTATTCAGAAAGAAACATTTACTGTACATATCTGTGTATGTTATGTATTTAATAAAAGTAAACACTAAAAATAAAGATTCTTTGTAAATATCTCATGTTACAGCATGAACACCCACCACTTATAGATAAGCATGGCCTATATGTACTTTTTTTGTGTGGGCACAGCTCAAATTCGGGTGCGCTCAATAGTCCAGAAATTAAGGTAGGTCATTTATTGAACTATCTCAGGTAAAATATTAATTGTTCATAACCTATCCATAGAATCCAACTTCTAAATGTCTAAAATATACCTTTGCCAAAGAGTAATTAATTAATTAATATTATTATTATTATTACGCGCAACTTTTTACAAGCAACAACTTAGCTTTTTGTCCTGACAGGAGTTGGACCTCCTGCTCTTGAGTAATAAAATAAAATAATCTAAGTCAGACGTAAATCAGATTTAGTTATAATCAATATGTAACAAATCCACAAGAATACTTGAATAGTAAATAAAATTGTATTAATGTTCTAAAACAGTTTATCTTTCCTATAGAATCGTGATGTTGCTGATCATCTGCTCGAATGGTTCAGAGCTGCACTTTTATTTACACTTGGTGCAGAAGGATGTGCTGTGTAATTCACATGAAACTTCTCGTCAGATTTTTATATTTTTGCTTTTAAAAGTTAGGCTTCGTGTGATTTCTGAGCATTAAACGGTCATGAACGAGCTTCTAATTGATACTGTAACAGTTTGGATGCTAAAAGGTAAAATTATTACTAGCATTCTGTTTTGTGAACGTTAATTTTACTTTGTTACACATTCATCTGTGAAAACATTCATGTTTGATGGAGATAAATTTTTTCCATGCACTAAAAGCAGCGTGGTGTGATTAGAGTTTTCCTAAAAGGCTTAAACTGAAGTTGTTCAGTTCAACCTTACAGTTGTGGATCTTGTGATAAATTTATTTCAGATTATTTTTTATTTTATTTCAGAGAACATTTTAAAAACATGGTTCATGCCATCAAATACTATTCACTATAGGTTGCTGTAGCATCTTTAGGCGTCATCAGAACAAATTATGGTGCTTTATATAAATAAGAAACATGTTAATTAGAAATAAATGTTCATATGGCCCACCAGATTCATTCTTATGAGGCACAGTCTTGTTTCCTGGAGCATGACATCATCTGGTGGTGGTTTTAGGAAGCACAAGACTCAGACTACAGGTTTAACCAAACTTCTTTTTAAGCTGATGATCAGTGAGAGCAGATTTTATGAATCGTGCTCATTTCTTGGCACAACAAACCACCTCCGCCCAGATTTACAGCTCAAAGACATTGTTAAAGACACTTCTAAATCCATTTATCATTATTTAAAAAGTACATCACTGGGTGGCTCTACAGCTGTTGCCTCTCAGCGAGATCGTCGGTTCAAATCCCGGCTGGGGACCTTTCTGGGTGGAGATTGCGTGTTCTCTCAGTGCATGCGCGTTTCCTCGCAAATATCAAAAACATGCACGTTGATTGGTGACTACATATTCCACGAGTGTGACAGTGAATGGATGTTTCATTTGTTTGTGTCCCTGTGATGGACTGGAGACCTGTCCGGGGTGTCCCCCACCTCTCGCACAGTCATGTGCACCAGAGAACCCCACAACTGGAAAAGGAAGAAGCAGGTAAAAGATAACGGCTGAAAGCACGTCATAATTTCACAAATTATTAACTTTTTCACTGTCGGATGGATCGTCTGGTGGTTTGACAAGTGAACGTGCTGTGAAGGAATTCAGTGACGCAGCCCAAGACGCCTGCAGGCCCTGCAAGATATAAAGTTTTTCTCTTCCTCTGTACACATTATGTTACTTTTGGATATTAAAATTTTACAAACTTCTGCTTTACGTCGTTTTGTCCTCTTTAATGGCATCACCAGATTCTTCAGAGTTCAGAAGAATGAAGCGCGATCCATTCTTGTTGGCATTTCAAGACAGGCATGCGTTTTATTGCCTGCAGCGTGCACTCGTTTAGAACATTTTGTTCTGTTGTAAGGAGAGAACAAACAAGCAGATAAACACAAGTATTTATTTGTGAGGAAAAGGACATCATGTGACCTTAACATACATGAAAGCCGTGTTTAATGGAGTTGACGCATGACTAGAAACTGTGATGAGGAAATCCTGTGGAATACAAAAGTCCAGTTTGATTGCTGAGCCTTTATTCCCACATCCTCTTCCTCCTCTGGAGTCATGCAGAGCAGGGCAGGCCAGAGCAGTTCTTCAGCTGGCAGCTTTAGCATGTGTAGAGGAACATAAAGCTTGCCAGTGAAGAACTGCTGTGAGTCAGCCATCTGGGGCCACGGGTGAGGGAGCGCTGCTCAGACCAGACAGCCGGGAGTGACGCACGGTCCTGCTAATGGCACGAACAGCGACTCCTTCTCCTTCCTGCTTCTGATTTAGTGGAGCGCGTTGCTGCAGAAAGAAGAAGAAGAATAGACGCTTTAGCTTCCTCTGTAAAGTTGCTCCACAAGAAGCAAGAAGCGTAGGCTGGAGGTGGCCTGCAGCCAGCCGCACACAGACAGAAAGTGGGCGCAGGCGAGCTGCAGTGAGTTCCATCAGCTGTGAGATATTATGTAAGAATTTTTGAAAATTAAAAAAAAAATAATAAAATGCCCGGAGGAGGTGTCGAAGATTAAAAATCTAAATTTGAAGTTGCACACACACACAAAATCTTAAGATGGCATTTTACTTGAGATTTAAAAACATAAAGCAAATCACAAACTGGCCTCTCGAATATTTCAGTCGGTTACCATGGTTACAGAGCATCACCGAGAGCCGATAAACAGTCTGAGCATGTAAAGTGGAGCTGGAGCACATCTCTCAGAAGTGTAAAAGAAATATTTGTGAAACCTTCAGGGTGGAGGACGTTGGGAGCTTCCAGGGAGGAAACCTCTGGTCGATTTGATTAGAATATTTTAAAAACTCTGACTCTGACTCACATTTACCTGCTCGAGTTTAGTTT
This sequence comes from Hypsolebias coamazonicus, assembly GCA_032273985.1. Lineage (NCBI taxonomy): Eukaryota > Metazoa > Chordata > Actinopteri > Cyprinodontiformes > Rivulidae > Hypsolebias > Hypsolebias coamazonicus. The sequence continues at coordinate 5,180,180 of JAVCKU010000031.1, forward strand.
GAAGTTTTGCTGTGGTATTAGCAGCACAGAGATCCAGAGAAGTTAGTAAAGACAGCACTCCTTGAAGCAATCGCCTGATTCAGGCTAAAGTTTTACACAAACTTGCTGAGAAACGACACATTTATAGTCATTTTGGTCAAACTTTGACAATATTATGCACAATTAAATGTGTTGAGGATGACTCTCAGGTACAACCACATCAAGTTTAACTGCGTTGGCACTACAAATGTTAATAACTTGAGGATTTCCAGCAAGTTTTATTAAAATTCAAGTAGTTCACGAGAGTATTTTGTAACAGAAACACGTGCACAGACAGGCAAAAGCATTATTGCCTTTCAGCTGCGGGCGATAAAGAAGCAGAGTAAGTTTGCTCGTTCAGCCGTTTTTAATCTCGCATATTTTAAAATCCCCTTCAGTAGTCAGGTTATCATCTGATTTAATTTTTAAAAATCATGTAAAATATCTATTATATTCTAAATCTAAAGGAAAAGAACATGTTAGTCGAGAAACATTTAGTGCATTTTCGCTCCCAACTTATTTTTTATAAACATACTGGTTTAATCAGAAGCTCTGTGTAATCCTTCAGACTGAGCACCCTTCAGGGTGATTTTTCAGTATGCAGGATAACGTTCTGCATCTGCAGCTTCCAGTAACTTAATATGTCCACCTTAAAAGGGGGTGGAGAAATAAAAAGCATCGTTTGCAACAGATTTCAAGAAGTAAAAGAGACGGTAAACGTCACACAAGCTCAAGTTAAATGTGCTGAAAGTTTGACGAGCAGCTCCCTGAATCCAAACACACAAAAAGCCAAAGCAAGTCTGCGTTTTCGCCGCCTTCGGTCAAACAAGCCGCGTGCTCGCACTAAGCCGCCGATCTACAAACAAATTTCACCTCCATAAGTGTTTTGTTCAACAAATCTTCACCATTCATTTTGGTTTAAAAACAAAACGTGTCGGTGAGAAATGCTCAGCGTGCACAGAAACGCCTCCCGACTACTTTATCGATGTGACGAACGTCAGATTTATTTATTTTTATTCCCTTGGAGGTGGTGAGTCAGCAGAGGGCCTGACTGCCTGTGCTGACTTGTACTCTGCACATACCACAGAAAGATCCATAATCAAATCTGACTCAAACCTGCCACTGCTCTGACACTTTAGTGCACAGACTAAATCAAAGTTTCACGTTCAAATATATAATAAGTCTTTTTAAACCTTTTTTTTAATGGTCAGTTTATTTTTAAATGAAACATCCAACAGCACTTAAATGTGGCCAGATAGTCCATTTGTGACTAATTCAGTCTACCATAACACAATAAACCTAATAAATTCATCAATAAGCATGCACACATTTTACCTTGCACAACTATCCATCCTGCCATCCTCAGGCTGTGCACCACCCAAATCTGATCAGCTCACGCACAACAGGACTGGATACTCATTTGTAACGAAACGCAACGCAGAGATTTCACGCAACTGAAAAGATGTTTGCATTCGTCTTCTGCGAAGTCGGAATTTTGTCCGAATCCACCGTTGATGCGATCGATTGGGATCGATCCATTATTGACGCGTGCTTCGTCAAAGCACGTCAGCATAAAAAAAAAAAAAAAAAAAAAATCTAATTAGCATTTCTTAAACATCACGCCCATCGTCCGCTGCCTTGTATGTCAAAGGTTCGAACTAAATCTGTAACCCATTAGCACGCGTGTTTGGGATGACTCTCAGCTACGACCACACAGATTAGCAAAATATCTAAAGGTGAGCGAGTCGTAGCCATGTTTGTGCTTAAGGTTGATTTGCTGCAGTGAGAATAGACGTTCAAGTTTAGTGGAGGAATGCGTTGCAACTAGATGTTTTCTGTCATTTAGACATAGATGCATGATTTTTTTTTTTTTTTAGTTAGAGGATGCTAAAGTTGGACTTTTAGGTCCAAAATAGACCAGAATCTACATGTATGCACATTACTAGTCTTTTAAACCAAATAAAATGCTCATTGTGATGATGTTGTGCACACTACAAGTATAAAAATGCATGCGAGAGCTTTAATTTGATCATTACATACCTGGAAGGACAAGTAAAAGTCTTTTTGAACTCTAAATTGCCACAAATAAAACTCAAAAGGTGCAAATGAATGACAAAAGTCCCCGTGACTACCTTCCTGCATCAATAATGACGTGGGCTGGGATTTTCTTCTTTCGCTGCCGCCCGCTTCGTCACGAACACAGAAGGGCGACGTGGGTGTCGAAAAGTGACACGGCGGCCTCCTGACCGAGCGTCGGCACGTGACATGACGAGAACATGCTGACACGCTGCAGTTAGGCTTGGAAAATTTCCGCGAGGGGGACACGCAGTACCTCGAGGCCACCCATGGGACCACTGGGAGCCGTCAAGACCTCAAACTGAAACTAAACTGGTTATTTGTTCCGTAATGTTACACAAACACAAAGTCTGAGTTTTGTTCTTAAAGGCGATCATTGTCGAACACTCTTTCCCACATCTTTCCTGTCCCCCCCCTCCACCTCCTCTCAGTCAGATCAGACTGTCCTGCATTCCTCACATTCCAGCTGTGTATGTTAGAAATTCCATCCGGCTGCGGTGGCCTCGCACCGTCTCCTGCACGCCTTCTTTTTCCATCCCTCCATTCCGAACACATCCCCTCCCCGTCGACTACATCTGGTCTGGACGAGGCTTCGCCATCAGGTTGACCCCGGCCTCCCCCTCCCCATCAGTCCCTCTCGTTTTTCCTGTCCCGTCTGTCTCCTCCGAGAAAATGAGGTGACCAGAGTCACATGGCGAGCGGAGTGGAGGGTCTTCATGGACTTTTATACAGCAGCAGCAGCAGCAGCAGCAGCAGCAGCAGCGTCAAAGAGATAAAGCGCAGTCTAACCCTCAGAAGGACTGGATGTGCAGTTTGACGCGACGAGACAAATAGGAAAGGCACGCAGGATGCATGCCTCAGTGAAAAATAGGAACGTGTAAATACAAACAAGGAGGAAACCGCTGACAGTTTAGCTCTAGAGGAAGTCGTCTTAGAAGCTTGATTCATTTCGTCTTGAAAATTGTGTTTAATGACGTGCACCTCAAACAGACGGACATGTTTTTTTTTTTGTATTTTGGGCGAGTCCAGTTGACCTTTTCACGTTTAGCTGCTTCGACAGCGCGACGCTAGCACCACGAGGTGACTGCACGCGTCAGCAATAAAAAAAAAAAACGGCACAGGGAATCAAGTGGAAAAGAGAAGCACAGACATTGCAGCAACAGTTCTGTTACTGGGAACACGTGATCATTCAACGTTGACACCAGGTAGATTTCATTATCATGGGCGTGGTCCAGTCGGGAGAGAACTTGGTGCCCCAGATTGGAGTTTGTAGCACAGGCCTGACAGAAACGGAGAAAGGGCGGAGGCCCACAGCGCAGAGAGCCTGTTTGCTAGACTTTAAAGGCCGACTTTAACCCTCGGATCACAAAAAGCAAAAGGGTGTGTGTCGTCTTGAGGAACATCTGAATGCCATTCTGGATTCCTGTAGACGGGAAATGCTCCGTATGAGATCTATACGCATGTCCTCGAGCAGTCGGTGCCATTTTGTTTGACAGAACTGCATTTCTTCTTTGTAATTTTTTTTCCTTTAATTGAACCTACATCGCTCATCTTTTTTTTGGCCCGCTCCCCCCCTGACAGGGCACGCAGTAGGAATTAAAGGGTGGGACCCAAGTTGAGCAAGATGGCCTCACTTCTGCAAACGAACGCAGCACTGAGCAGCACTTATTCAAAAAAAAAGCAGCACATGCAGGCAAGACGAGCTGCTTTTTAGGGTGAAATCCTGTCGCTGGCATATGATCCTTATTGACAGGGTGGGGGATTATGTCACACTTTGGACCGCAGTGGCACAGATGCAGCTCGTGACACAGTCCATGGCGCATTCCTACCGACACGCTGGACTCTGGCTGCACAATTATGTAAGACAGGCGACACTGATGTAACATGCACAACCGTATAAGCTGCCCTCTGGAATCACTTATGCTAAAACATTTGTACAGAAGTTTACTTTGCATTTAAATGTTTCATCCGACGTGGATGTAGAAATTTCAACAGGGAGGACTAAACACCTGCACGAATGAGGTTCTGTTGGTTTTTTCCCCCTTCAAAACATCTAAAACTTATCTCGGACTTTAAGAATTTGGCATCTCTGCCAAACGACTGCCGCTGGTGTTGCTGCATTTTTGAGAAATGACTCTGCCTTAGTTATTCTGATTTTCACCTATCGCCTACTTGAGCGCAGGCTTGCTCCTTGGCCTATCATGAACTCAGCAAATTTTAACAGCTTTAGATGGGAAAATAGTTTTGGACGAGTTATATGGTTAAGAGATCTTCTCATTGCAACATCTTGCTGTGTGGACTTTGAATCCAGCATTTATCTAGCTGTTAAAAAGAAAAAGAAAAGCATAGCATGTAAAGAGTGTCATTAACTTTGCAGTTTTTTCTGTGTTGATTAGGACATTAAGTACAGGTGTAAAAAAAAAATAATCAAACTTTAGAAGAAATTTTACTGGGAAAAAAAAAAAAACACTCAAATGCAAATTAGCTTAGAATGAACTGTCCAAATGTCAGATTTCCAGTGAGCCCATAAATCCTGTGAGGCCCCCTCAACCCGAACCAGCACAGAGACAGGCCTTCAACCACAACTCCTAAAAAAACATCCAACTAAATCCACGAGAATCTTAAAATCTCTTGCTGAAAAACTCCAATCTGACCCGTGGAGGTGGATTTTACTTGAGTAAAGTCACGGAAAAGAAACGCCTGAGAGGCCATTTCCACGCAAACTGGGTCATGAAGGCACCACGGGCTAAGTGGAGCTGACAGGACCGAACACCATGCAGCACACAGACACAGGCTCACCCCGGCAGGGTCCTCCTCTGAACGGTCCACCGGAGCTCAGCAGTCCGCCTCGCCCCACCGCAGCTCGGCGGAGTCCCGGAGCTCCACCGGGCAGGGTGTGTCAGGGTCTGCGGATTTCGTTAACCTCCCAGCTGGAGGAGGAAATGTCGCTGCCTTTTTCTTTTTTTAAAGAATAAAAACAGGGTTCGACAGAATTCGAGTTTCTGAAGGTTTTTTTTATCGCCGAAGCAGCGGAGACAGCGCAGGACTTCAACCCTTTTACACAACTCCTGTCCCGGTCCTCCCTCCCTCTAATATCACACACACCCGGCTTCCCACTCCGATCAGCTGGCAGCGTCATGACGTAGGCATCACGAGAAGCTGACGTCAGAGCCTGCACGGATGTGACGTTCTTGCGCAACGAGGTAGGGTTGGTGTGCTTGTTTTTTTTTTTTTTTGTTTTTTTTTTTTTTACATGTAAAGTAATGTAAACACAATAAGTTTAATTTTATAGTGGATACAGCCTACACAACAAGGTTTAATGATTATTTCTTAATTATTATCAGAGTGTGATGCCAGCGGTGCTGGGCACAGTTATGCTAATCCGTTAGCTGCTAACAGCGGAGCTAATTTTTTAAGTTTAGCGCAGGGTTAAACTCGAAAAAGAGGCTAAAATTAAATGCTTTTTCCAACTCAGGGCCAGTTT